>CAXKVX010000813.1:0-242626 GCA_964058865.1 Eleocharis quinqueflora
GCTTACAATTCACATTACACAGTTAATTTCTGTAGTGTCATTAAAAAATTATATGCCAATCTTTTCAGGACCTGAATAGTTTTTAATAGACCATCTGGATAATATATCTGTGTCTGTTTTTTGTTACTTTTCATATTGTTTTACTAATTTAAAGCATCAAATTTTCACTCTTGCAAAAGAGGTACATATGGAATTTCTTTCAACTAAACGTTAACTTGTCATCAGGTGGGATCCTCAAGGCCCATTTAAACCACTGCATTTGATGAACCCGACCCGTATTTCATTTATCCGGTCTGCTCTGTGCAGACATTTCAGGTAGTTCTTTGATAAATTTATTAATTGAATGGGCTCCTGTAATTTTAAATTCCACCTCTTCTTTAGCTTCATTTATTATGACTTTCAAAAGCCGGGTAAATAAATTTAAGTATGCGAGAGCTAAACAAACAACAAACAATAAACAACAAACAAACAAACAATAAAACTGATATTAAATTCCTGAACATTTCATTACTGTGAAAGATCTCATTCTTTGATTTATTATATTACAGGAGGGATACCTATTCACCTAGACCTTTAGAGGGCCTTAAAATAATAGATGTTGGTTGTGGAGGTGGTATTCTCTCTGAGGTATTTAGTTTTTTTTTTTAAAAAGTAAAACACCCTCTCAGTGACATTCTTTTGCTCATATACACTGAATCTTTAAATCCAGTTTTAGGATTGTGCTTTTGGTACTTTTTATGATTGTTTATTTCAGGTGTATGAAATTTGTTCTTTTGTTTTTCTGGATAATCTTTGTTCATTTTAAGGTTTTTTCCCATCTCTAGGAGTAATATCAAGCCAAAACCAACCCAAGGGAGATAATTAATATAGCCTTTCTTTATTATTATTATTATTATTATTTATTGGTTATTCCTTTTTTTATAATCTCTCATTGTTTTTTTGTGTTTTTTGTTTGTCTCAACAGCCTCTGGCAAGGCTGGGGGCGGCTGTTACTGGCATTGACGCTGTGGACAAGAACATAAATATTGCAGCAGTCCATGCTGTAATGTAAATTTAACTCTTTTGCCTCCCAGAAAATATTGTAAAAATAGTATAACTGATTTTATTACTGTGGTGAGAGTAGTACAAGTCATATTGTACCAGTACCACAACCAGACATGCTTTGCCTTTACCTTGAGCCCAATTCAAAATTTGGAAAAAAAAAAGAAAAGTCCTGATGCTTGTAGTCTTTTCTTTGAGCATATGCCTGGTATGCACACAATCTGCTTGGTACTTGTTTGTTTTTCTGACTGTTCTTTCTTTTTTGGGTTCCTTTACTTGCTAAATTAGGCATCTGATCCCCTGACCTCATCAATTGAGTATTGCTGCACGACAGCTGGTAATCTCTCTGTCTCACACGCGCATAAAAATGTTTTTTATTATCTGCGGTAAGGCTGTAAGACATAATTTTGGCTCACATGTGTAGAGGATTTGGTCAAGGAGAAAAAGAAATTTGATGCTGTCATCTCTCTTGAGGTATGCTATCTTCTTCCCATGAAGATATCCTCTTCTTTTCCGCCTTTATTGTTGTTGCTTGTTAGTGCTCATTTGGGTTGGAGCCACTAAGGTTTGATCTCTAATGGGTTAAGGGTTAAATATACAACCAAGCTGGTTCTCGACTTCCTTTTGTGCAAATTTTGTAGAACTTGCCAAACTATGGAAACATGAGATATTTTGATTGGCAGAGAAGTAAAAAAAAAAATGTACTTATGTGCTGTTTCTTAGTTGCCATTATTAGAAAATCATGGCCTCTCCATTTCACTTTTTATGTTTCATTGGCAATTTTGAAAGATAAAAAATGATATGAAATCTGGTTCTTTTGGTTAGTTAAAAAATCTAATTTGAAATTCCGCACTTCTTTATCATGGCTTCACAGGGGATAGAAGTTTTGGGTAGCCAGCTTTTCAAGTTTTAAGTAAAGCATTATTAACCGATCAAAACAGTAATACTAACTTACTAAGATATCACTTTTGAAATTGATTTAATTTAATGTTTTCTAATTACAGGTGATAGAACATGTTGCAGATCCATCAGACTTCTGCAAATCTCTCGCTGCACTAGCAGTTCCCAGCGGTGCCGTGATAATTTCGACCATCAACCGTACCATGAGGGCATATGCTACTACCATTGTTGGCGCCGAATACATTCTCAATTGGGTTTGTTCTCAAAATTTTTACCTGTATTTTCCATGTTTAACCCTGCTATATCTAAAATATGTTACACAACACACTGCAAAGGAGAATATATTTTTTATCATTCCTCTGAAAAGACACGAGACCGATATCCCCATTGCATCTTACTTCTCTGCTTTCTTCAAATGATACCCTAACTAACCCACCCTTTCTTTCTCATTTCTGTTTCTATTCAATGAGGTAGAAAGGAGATTTTTGTTTTGTGTTATTCTAACAAAGGAAGAGGCACACTAGCAAACGATATCCATTCTATTTTGGCTATACATGGCAGTTTTACAGTGTAATCAGATGAAAATTATCATTTTAAATGATGCAAGTATTATCCTTTAGTACTAGAATCTATTTAACTGTTTCTTATGCATTAATTTGATTTGCACCTTCTAGCTTCCGAAAGGGACCCATGAGTGGTCAAAATTCATTACTCCAGAAGAATTAGTCTTACTACTACAGAGAGCTTCAGTCTCGGTAATGTTTTTCTCTGTTTTTTTAAGTATTGTTTCGCCCCCAAAAGAGTATTAAATCTTCTGTATGCAGGAATAAAACAACTAATGAGGAATATGCTATTGCTATACTAATTGTTGACATTGATACATGTCACATGCCTTGTTCATTGTATGTATAGGTGCAAGAAATGGCTGGATTTGTATACAATCCATTGACAGGAAATTGGTCCTTGTCAGACGACACAAGTGTTAATTATATTGCTTTTGGAGTCAAAGAGAGTAGCTCTGATTGTGAAAACACAAGGTTAGTACTTTTCAAGCTGCAATATCCAAACAAACCCAGACCTTTTGTTTTAATTAAAGTTTTAATATTTGGAAAAGAAAGGCAAGAACACTATAAGGTATTCTTCATACTGTGTTTCTCAATCTTATTTAAGTTTTCTTGTGTATTTGTGGTGGCTGTATTCTGAATTATTAAGCCAATTAAACCTTGATTTGGATGGCCAAGACTCCTTGGAAATTAAACTAAATCTTTCCCTAACAATAACTTGTGTTTTTGTTTCTCAATTTAATCTAATTGCTGCCATATTTTGTCTTATGTGGTTATGCAATCTAAACAGAGCCAAGTAAAACTGAAAAAGAACTATAAGAAATGGTCTTCATACAAGTCGCCGTACTTGTATGATAAGGTGTCTTTAGGCTTTTTTATTTTTCAAGGTGCTAACATTCTATATGCTCAAAGCTGAACATTCTATATGCTCAAAGCTGAATTTGGTTTGTATCGATTCATGATAAGACATTTGTTACTTTGCAGGATTGTTGATGAACAAAAGGTTGATCCAGTTTCTTAATAGTTTTGGTATCTTTTCAAGTGAAACTCAGAATGTGCACTAATTTCATGTAAGGTAGAAAAATAATTAATAATCATCTTGTTTGTTCTTCAAGTTTGTTCTCTTTTTTTTTTGAAACTCTTGGCAGAAGCTGCCAAATTGAATTGTATTGATAAAACAAAATTACATTCAACAACAACAACAATCATCACATTCATCACAACTACGAGCTACTTAACTCGTATCAAACATCTAACAAAAAACTACAACAGAAAAATCAAAGAGTTGTCTAATTACAAACCAAAATATTGTCATTCCTCATTACTTCGAATCAAGTTGTCGAGGCGTCCAGCCATCTTGGTAGAAGCTACCAAGTGCTTCTTCTAACGTCTTTGACCGCATGAAAGAATGATGAAGTATGCTAGATTTTCAGTTTGTAATTTTTCTCTCCGGCTAGGACTTAAGTGATGGAAGTTGATGAGAATGAACTGGGGTTAGGGTTGAGACTGAGTGGGAGCAAGAGACAGCTACTGGGAGAATTTGTGGTGCGATTTTCCTCCATTTCCTTCATGACAGAGAGCGAAAGAGGGAAAAGAGGTTGCATCGTAATGAGGAACAATTATTAAGGAACCCATGCAGCAACTTCCCTCCCATTCTTCCTTTATAGCCCTCGAATTCTCTTTCTTGGGGTTGAGGTGGGTGAAATGGGGAGGCGGAGAGGTGGCAGAGGCAAAGGCAGAGGGGTGACAGAGGCGAGGTCAGAGATTGTGTAGACGGAGAGGCAGATAGTTTCGAGGTGGAGACGAATCCGAGGCGGGGTAAGAGGTGGAGACGAATTTGAGGTGGAGTCAGGAGGTGGCAGAGGCAGAGAGAAGAGGTGGCAGTTCTTGGTTCAACGGTAAAAGAGAAGGAGAAAGAAAGTTAGAAGAGAGGACGAGGATGTGGCGGGGGAGGCCGATGACGGTTGCCTCTCCGCTTAGGGTTTCTGATTGAGAAAGCTTCCTCTCTTTTCTTTTCTGATGGCGACGACCTCTCTTTTTTCGCCTAGGGTTTCACCTATGTGTCGAACCAAAGTTTGTTCTCTCTCTCTAGAAACTTTTTTTTTTTGAAAGTTTGGCAGAAGCTGCCAAGAATGTATTAATTAAAAATTGGTTTAGTACATCGTTATGAAATATAAAACCACTTCATCCTACCTACTCATCTAAAAACTACCCCCTGTCTCTGTCTCATCCCCCTTTATCTATCTACTTTGATTACATTGTATAAGAATGTAACCAAGTATGATCTCTGTGTACATCCTATGACTCACATCGTCTCAACTAGCTTCTGTTCATGGTCTCAAAACTCAGTAGTGTGTCATCCATTGTGTCGAATCGTGAGCAGCTTGATCAGCTAGGGTCATGGGAGGCATGCTTTGCTGTAAGTTGTCAAAAATGATCTTGTTTCGATGTCTCCATAAGCTCCATAGCATCGCTAGAAAGGCTGTCTGGCAACTGCTTTGTATGGCCCCTTGCCTTCTCTATTCTTGTCTCGATAGTCGAACTATGTCGTTCATGTCACCGCGCCATCTTACAATATTGATCCCTAGAGTGCGCTGTAAGTGAAACCAGGCTGCAATGGCATATGACCAAAGGAAAAACAAATGGACTACAGATTCGATCAGACAATTCCTGCACATAACACAAGAGAGATCGCAACACATATTTCTTTTTTTTTTGAGCAAAAGAGGAGGATCTGAGTCCTCAACTTTCATTAAATCATAATGTGTTTACCAGTGGTAACCACGAGTACATGATAAATAAGTGAGAAAAGGAAATAGGAATACAATCACACAAAAAATGAAAAAGTGAAAAAATGTAGTAGTCATGTTGAGATTTGCGCCGTGTGTTTCATTTTATGCCTCTATTGTGTTTTTCTTGACTGAAATGTGAGTGTCACATTTTGCTCCTTTGAGATTAAACAGTGAAGTCGATTGGTTTGTTGAACCAATCTTTGAACTCCGTTCTCACCTCCCTTGTCAGTTGTAGCAAGTCTTGGCATCGCTCTGAGAAAATTCTGTTGCATCGCTTTCGCCATAACACAAAATTAACTGTAAGTTCCAATCTGGTCCAGTCTGTTACCCCGTCTTGGGTCAATAAGTTATGCGAAGTATATCCCAAGAATTGTGTTTGTTGTGCTTGATGTATCGGAGAGACCGTTGTGATCTGTGTTAGGTAGATCCTGAGTTGTCTAGCCATCCTGCAAGTTTTGAGCATGTGTAGTTGTGTCTAGCCATCCTGCAAGTTTTGAGCATGTGTAGTTGTGTTTCTTCATCTCTCATATACATTAGGCAAATGTTAGGCATGATCCATCCTCTTTTCTTTAGATTATCAATTGTTGGTAGATTGTTGTTAAGTACTCTCCAACCGAACAGCAAAACCTTTGGTGGAGCTCTTATCTTCCATATATTGGCTGCCATTGATTTAACTCGAGGGGAGTGCGCGAAGAACTCATAGGTCGATTTTGCAGTGTATGCTCCGTTGGACTGCCTTATCCACTCTGTCCCTGATGATGACCTCTGGATCCCAGGTTCATAGTATAATTCCAACTTTGCCAATTCTTTCCAAAATAGCGGAGCATTATGTAAGTGCCATGGTCATTCTTCTGTCGCTATTAATGCTGTGATCTGGTTCCACCATTTATCTCTCTCTTGCTCCCAGCACCACATCCATTTCATGATCAATGCAATGTTTGCGATCCTTAAATCCCGAATTCCCAGACCGCCCCATTTTTTTGGTGTTGTCGCCAATTGCCAATTAATCATGGTTAGACCTTTCATGTGCCCACCCTTATGACCAAACCACAGAAATGAGCGCATGATCTTGTTCAATTCTGCAATGAGCCATTTTGGGAAGATGAATACAGGCATGTGGTGTGTGTGCAGTGTTGCTAGCACAACGTTCACCATAACCATTCTTCCAGCAGGTGTTAGCGTCGCAGCTTTCCATTCGGAGAGTTTCTTCCTTGTCTTCTGAATGAGTGGTAGGAATTGTTGTTTAGTGATTCTCCTATTGCTTAGCGGCAAGCCAAGGTAAGTGATCGGGAATGCAGAGTGTTTGCATCGAAGAATGCTTGCCATTTCCCTTGTGAGTGCATCGTGTGGTCCTGTTATCAATATCTCTGATTTGGAGTTGTTGAGCTGTAATCCCGAGATCAAGGCGAATAGTTGGAAAATCACGCTAAGATTTGTGGCCTCATTCCTTGTTGGCTTTAAGAAGACCAGTGTATCGTCAGCATAATTGAGGCACGATCTGCATTCCGAAAAAGGTGAGGTCAGGAAATGGAGCGTGTGTAGCTTGCTGATCCATCTAAGAAGGAAGTCAATCGCCATGTTGAATAGCATTGGCGCCAGGGGGTCGCCTTGCCAAACACCTCTGCGTAGTATGATGTTTTTTCCCGCTACCCCGTTGATAATTAGTCTCGATTGACCCGGCAATATGAGATTGCCTATCCATTGTACCCATTGTGTAGGTAAACCTTTCGCTGTGAGACACGCGAGAAGGAACCCCCAGTCAACCGTGTCAAAGGCTTTATTGAGGTCGGCCTTGAAAATTCCTAGTGGTATCCTTTGTCTGACCAATGCGTGTATAATTTGTTGGGCATAGTGGAAGCTATCAATGAGGAGCCTCTTCTTGGTGAACCCCGTTTGTGTATCAATTGTGAGATCAGATTGGAATGGAAGTAATCTATTGGCCAAGATTTTGGAGAAAATTCGTTGAACTCTGTTGATCAAGCTGATTGGTCGGAAATCAGATGGTTTGAGGCGTCCTTCCTTCTTTGGGATGAGTGCGATGTAGGAGTTATTCATTGGGTGCAATGAAAGTTGCGGTGTTTGCATGATATTGGTGAAGGTTTGCGTCAAGTCTGGAAGTAAAAGCTCAATGAATGTGTTGTAGAACTCTCCTGTGAACCCGTCTGGTCCCGGTGTTTTGTTATGCTCCCATGATGTAATTGTCTTTCTTACCTCATTTTCTGCAAGTGGTGTTATCAGTTGAGCAAGCGATTCATCCTGCTGCAGCATTGTGTTGAAAATGTCATGAAGTTCGAAGGCAGCATTTGTGACTGATTCTTTGCCCATCAAAGTACAGTAATATTGAAACAAAGCCCTTGCCTTGTCTCTGTGTGAAGTGATTGTTATATTTGGTAATTCAATCTCAGAGATCCAGTTTTTCCTTTTCTGTGCCGAGGCCACTGCATGATAATAGGTTGTGTTTCTATCTCCCAACATGATCCACTGAAGTTTCGATCTTTGCTTTCATATTGTTTCCTCAAAATCCCGAATCGTGTTTAGCCTGTCACTGAGCTTTGTTTTAACGGTACTGCTTTAGCACTGTCAGTACCGTTCTCTCTGCTTTCCTGTCTAACCAAAGCAGCGCTTGAAGTGCAATGGTTTTTTGTGTTTTGTACATGGCCCACTCGTTGATTAGTGAATTCTTTGATTGCCCTTGTAAGCTTGTCGAATTTTAGTTGTAAGGTCGTTGGGTTATGCGCAGGCGGATGTTCGCTCCAACACTGAGTGACTGCATCACGGAATTCTGGCACTCTTAACCAGAAGTTCTCAATCCTGAAAATGTTAGGTAGGGGGAATTTCGTGGTGCAAATGCATTTGATCATGCAGTGATCAGAGAGCGTGGTTGGTGCGGCTGTTTGATTGCAGTTCGGAAAGCGTTCACTCCATTCTTGCGATATCATGAATCGATCTATTCTTGATAATGCATTGGGATCCCTTTCACTGGACCATGTATACCTCCTGCCATGTAATGGCAAATCCAGTAACCCCAGGGATTGTATGAGATGTAAAAATGTTCGGTTCGGCCTATTCCCACTGCCAGGTCTGTCTTGTATACTTACCGTCTGGTTCAAGTCTCCCATAATCATCCATGGCATCGAATGTTCTGGTTTTTGATGTCTTAGTTCTTCAAAGAAGGCATGTCGGTTGGCTTGGTTGGATGGCCCGTAGATGCCTGTGATTCGACATGACGATCCGTCTGTATTTATCTTGAAGTCAATTGTAAGACAAAAGTTATTTATTCGCGTTGCATTTAAGGAAACTTTAATGTTAGGATTTTGTTTTGTAGCAGCAAGCACCCAAAGACTTTCACTGTCGTTGGGGCCCTGGTATTCCAGACCCAGTACCATGACGGTCTCACCAAGCTCGTCCCAGCAAGCGTTTCATAGATAGATCTTGTCGAATACTTGCAATTTGCAGTCCATTTTCATGTTATTTCATCATTTGCATCTGTGAACATGATTGAGACCAATCGGCCAGCAGCTTGTGTTTCATTATAATTTCGAGGTTGAGGCAACAGGGTTTCAAGGAGTGCAGGTGCCTCTCGTGCCGTGATCTTGGGAAATCTGAATTGGGATGAGTCAGTTAGAAGGGGGTGCCTTGGCCATGGGTCCTGCCAAAAGGATGTTGATAGACCGTTTCCTATTTTCCATACTGTGCTGAACAGAAATAAGTATAACAACGACTGCATTGCTGTCCAAAAAAAGGGTCTCGTTCGTATATGCCCGTCTAGTATAGGCGTGTTACAATTTGTGCCCATAGACCGTCAAGTTTGGTGTATGCTTTCCACCACCAACTAAGCAAAATTGCTCTGTTGTGTATAGATATGTTCTTCACCCCCCATTGCTCCCCATTTTTTCGGTCGATATACCATTTCCCAATTGAGAAGGTGAGTTGCAGATCTGTCTGAGTTGTTTGCCCATAGGAAGTCCTTACGAATTTTGTCCAATCTAGAGATTACCCATTGTGGCAATTTGAAACAACAGATGAAATATATCGGTATTGAAGATAAGACATAATTAACCAATTGAAGATGCCCCCCTCTGAAAATTAATTTTCCCTTCCAGCCTTGAAGCCTTCTCTCCAATTTTTCAATGAGCATAACAAAGTCTCTTCGTGTTGGTCTTTGGAAATGCAGAGGCAATCCAAGATAGGTGGTTGGGAAAGCTCCCTGTCGGCAAGCTAGGACTAGTTGAACTCGAGATGCTTGGTCGTCAGGTAAGTTCACCGGAATGAAGCAACTCTTAGATAGGTTGACGTGTAGGCCTGAGGCTTTTGCAAATAATTTCAAGACAGTCTTAACTAGTATTAGGGCATTGTCATTTGCAATAGTCACCAGAGCCGTGTCATCAGCATATTGGAGAGTCATGATTGATTGTGCAAGCTTGGCCGTCAGCTGTTGTGTCAACATCCCATCTACTGCCTGCATCATTCTTTGGAGCACATCAACTCCAAGAATGAACAACATTGGGGATAGAGCATCCCCTTGTCTAAGGCCTCTATGGTGCTTGAAAAACTCACCACTAGTGCCATTTACCACAATCCTTGAGGTAGATGATTGCAGAAGGGACTGGATCCATAGGATCCATCTCAGTGGAAAACCTCTGGTGCTCGTGATGTCACAAATGAAATTCCAATCGATAGAATCAAAAGCTTTGGTGAAATCCACTTTAAAGAAGACTGCCTTATTACCACTGCGAGCAATGTCAGAAAGAATTTCCCTTAATGCCAGAAAATTGTCGGCAATGTGTCTGCCATGTACAGAGACAGTTTGATTTGGATGGATCCTCTCTGAAAACTTGCAGAAGCTGCCAAGGGTCTCTTTTCCTTTTTTGTTCAGTAAAAAAATAATTGAAATGTCTATAACACGAACAGTGAAAAGGACGAACAATTTTGTCACGGTGTGCAATGAATTGTTAATGATATTAACATTTATTTTGTATTGTCTTTTTTTGGTATATTCTTGAAGCCTGAAGTAACGTTGTAAATTGTTACTAACGATCTGAAATTAAGATTCTTCTCAATCTTTTTTCTAGATTCTAATATTTAGATCATGCTCTTTAAGAACATATAAACAAAGACCCACTATAAATTCAGAGCCATCACGTATCTCTATAAGAATGCACGTCACAAACACGAATTATAGAGGTCAAATGGCGATATTACAGACGTGCTAGCTATTAAGACAGACAAAATAGAGCAATGAAAATTATTTCAAGCTATTTTGATGGCAGCCACGTCGTGCAAAATGCTAAACTGAGAAATCTGAAAAGGATTGATTTGTTCAACTATTTCAACATTTGGTGGCGATGTATATATATATAGCCCACAACATTATTTGATTGATTTGTATCTCAGAAATCTTTATCGTTGGTTTGGGGAGTCTCACCTCTCGTGTGATTGTTATTTCAAGCAATACCATTGAGACAATTGATCTGAAACATAGTTCTAGCGTGGTTTGGTGGTTGGCCTTCTCTGACAGAAGTCTGACTACTATTGAAGAGGTCAAGCGAAGCCATTTATTTATTTCAGAGTTAGTGATGGAGATCTTGTAATCCTTTTTAATACAATTAAACTGATCACCTAAGAAGATAATACATAAGGGGGCATGACTTGCTACGTACCTAGCCATGAATTGTTTTATCATATATTACCTCATGTTTTTTATGTATAAACGAAATAATAGTTGTTCACGTACTCCAAATATGAAGATGTCACTTCACCATTAAAACATCAATAAACTGATTACAAAGAGAAGAAGTACATCAATACATTGCCCAAAAGTTACATATAGATATAGTGCACAATCTCAGAATTCAAATACTTCACAACAAATGAAAAGAACATTATGCAACACAAACCACTACTCTTTTTTTTCAAAACACAAATAAAGCAACTCTAAATCAGCAAATTTTCTTGGAGTGTCAAATGCAAAGATTTAGGAGAACTAGTGATTGTTCTTTTTTGCATCTTTTTTCTCATGTTTCTCATGGATTGCAAATCCGACGCCGCCTAATGCAATGGCAGTGGCAATGTCTTGCTTTTTCCTGTGATCATGTGCATTCTCCGGTTCTTTCTTGGCCTTATGCTTTTCGTGCTGTTGGAAAAAGCGAAAAAAGAAAAAAAGATACTTATCAGAAAACTTGTAATTATTATTAAAATAAATGAAAATTGAAAAAAGTTTTGAGAGAGTAAATTCATTTTTAAGGTTCTTAAATTAGTATATATAGGTTCATACTTCGCAGCATTATTTTTGGAATTACTTGCATATTAATTATCTGAATATAAAGAACTTGTGTAGTACACATAGTTCAAATTTGAACATTTGACAAAACAAAATTATGTTAATGAGCATCATATCAAGGCATAGATTAGTGTACCAAAGCATAAGCTCCGGCGGCAACCGCTCCAAGCTTGCCGAGGTGCTCCATGTGCTTGTGGTGTTTCTCTTCCTTTTCGTAGTCGGCTTTCGACTTATCCGACATTTTTGAGATGAAGAAAGGATTTCACAAAGTAGAAGCTTGTACTTCTTTTTAATTAATTTGATATTTGTAGAAGAGAGTACTAACTGTATTAGCTGGATGAAGAAGCCTGGATGTGTGATGAGTACTTATAGAAAGGGAATGGTTTAATAAAAGTACAGAGATTACAGTTTTGCCCTTGGCTATTCTTATAAGAGACACGGTTTGGTTGACTGCTAGAGGGGTATTTTGGATGTTTTCATAAAATAATATAGTGTTTTTGGATTTCTTTAAAGTTGGGAAGTATTAAATGTGTGTTAATAGTATATGTTCCGAGGACTTACTAGAATGTTGCTCTAGATTAGTTCGAATATTTTCTAAATATTCTTAGGAAAAAATTGAGTACATCAAGAAAGATACATTAGATACTCCGAGACATTCTAAATCGTTCGATTCTAATCTATAATACGGACTTGATGTATATATCTAACTGTTTCGGAGTAATTTAAAAATATTTAATATACCTATCTTTGATTTGGGTAAGATTTTCCATATTCTTATAGGCAAAGTATCCTTGGCTTGATAATACTTTTAGTATTAGTCTAGGATCACTAAAGAGAACTGAAAACTTGAGCGAAAGTCTAATCTCGTTTCATGCTTTGAAGTTGTCGGAATTGATGTCTTTCTTTATACAGACAACAATGCTCCTTCTCCTCTTGTCCTCTTGCGATGTCGATACGAGGTCTTCCAAAAGAGTTAGTCTCTTGTTGCCAATTTTTCTTTGTCCTTGACTCGACAACGTTCTTGCAGAATCCGATGGAGAGACTCTACAAGATCACTCCTTCTCTTCTCTTTTATTTTCTCTTGTACTTAGAGTAATTTTCTGTTATGACCTTAGTGAGAGGTTCAGTAAATAGAGACTAATCACTTGGGGACAAGGTGCATATTAGAAGGGATGCATGATAATTATGCAATTCAGTTCATTAATAAATTGCTAATTACCAACTATAATTTCTGCACATTAAATGATCCATTCCTATAACACTTTATATCCATATATAAATATACTTTATTGATGACTTGATTATGAATATTAATGACATATAATTAATATATAATTGTATAACACGTAAGTTCATAAATTTGTCGTTTCATATGGCATCTCATATGACACATACGATTGTAAAATCCAACATAACTGATCCGGTGACTTGTATCTATATAAAAAGAAAAAGAGAGTGGCCATCAATGGATCTTTACTTTATAAGAAAATATCATAAGTCGACATAAGAATCACTCAAATAGTTGAAGTTTCAAAAATATTAATTTGATTCTAGAAAGTATTATAGAGAGTGGCCATCAATGGATCATTGGATCTTTACTTTGTAAGAAAATATCATAAGTCGACATAAGAATCACTCAAATAGTTGAAGTTTCAAAAATATTAATTTGATTCTAGAAAGTATTATCTCATTGCAATTAGTCTTTAAAATTTTGAACGTATCAAAAGAGTCATTAAAGTGTTTTTTATTTACAGAAATGTTATAATTAATGAGCCTATGCATGGTTTTTAACGTCATGTATTTGCAAAAATTTAATCACGGGATTGCGTAAATTAGTGCAGTATATACTGTCAAAATACTTGATCTGAGTTCGATTGATATATTAGAAATTACATGTACCGTTGATATACTTGGTCTGAGTTTGCTTTTTATATTAGCAATTACCTGTACCGTATAGCAACACTCAGCATTATTTTTTTTGGCATAATCAGTAATTTTTAAAATGTGATTGCCAAATATATTCTTTTTTTTACGAAAGAAAAATCCGAGTTGAGCTGTCGACTTTCATTACTTTTCGAAAGCTACAAGTTCAATTACAAAGATAGAGCATATTGCCATATTGGGTATATACTCAGAAAAAAAGATACAAAAAAGCATCGAAAAAACATCAAAACAATAGATGAAGCAAGGAGTTTCTTCCTTGTTCTATTTTCAGAAGTCTAGTAAAAACTAGCCGTTTTTAATGAAAACTACAAGATTTGAAATTTAGACATTGATTCACTTGGTTTTTATTGCAAAAGAATACTATGACTCATATCTTCCCTTGTTACCCCGACCATTGTCTTGCATTCTACAACTTGATGCCTTGTATGTAAGATGTAAGCTGGTGTGTGATACGGGACGCAAAGCAGAGGGGGGCGGATGAGATGTCAAGGTTTCCATCTGTGTCGGTACCAGTATTTTTGTTAAAAGATTTAGAAGATTTAGTTTCTGTTTCTATATTGTTTTAATTATGTTAAGCTAGTGGAAAATAAGAAACCACTTGGCAATTATAGTTAGTAATAGTATTTTCGAATATTTTGTTGTTGTATTTGGTTTCTGAGTATGAATAAAAGCAAGAAGAAAATGGAAAACGGTGCTGCAACTTTTGCACCACAACATCCTTGTCTCATCTTCTCTGTGTTTAAAATCTTAATTCTTGTGTTTCTCAAAATTGAATTCCAACATTTGGTATCAGAGCCTAAAAAGCTTTGAATCATGAAGAATGGAGAGGGAGAGAAAAAACATACCAGTACATACACGAGAGCAAGTGTTCCTATTCAATACCCAGTCTTGAATGAAGCAAATTATGGTCTGTGGGCTATAAAGATGAAGATAATTTTGCGCGCTCTAGGAGTATGGGATGCAGTGGAGGGCAGTGAACCTGTTGATAAAGAAAAAGACCAGGGAGCCCTAGCAGCTATATCACAGGCAGTGCCAGACTCGGTGATAATGGCTATAGCTGAAAAGGAAACAGCAAAAGAAGCTTGGGAAATCATTCAACAAATGAGCGTGGGTGAAGATCGTGTCAGAAAAGCAAGGGCACAGGTCTTGAAGAGACAGTTTGATAGAATGGTCATGCAAGAAACGACTCGCATTGCAGAATTCTCTCAAAGTTTGATAAGTACTGTGGGAGAAATCAGATCACTCGGTACAGATCTGAAGGATGGTGCTGTGGTGGAGAGGCTATTCAGTGCTGTGCCAGATAAGTTCCTACCCATAATTGGGACAATTGAACAATGGGGTGACACAACAACAATGTCAGTGGCAGAAGCAGTGGGTAGACTAAGGGTATTTGAAGAAGGAATGAAGGGTAGGCAATCACACAAGGAGGAAGATGAAAGATTGATGCTCACACGTGCACAATGGGAAGCTCTATCCCTCAAAGAAAAGAAAGGTGGGGAAGGGTCAGAGAGTAGAGAGAACTGGCAGAAAGGAGAAATTGGGAAGAAAGCATACAAGAAATTCGACAAGCCTAAAATTAAGTGTTTTAATTGCTCAATTTATGGGCACTTTGCATCTGAATGTAGAAAACCAAAGAGGGAAAGGGTGAATTTAGTAGAAGAAGTGGAGGAAGCCGCACTGCTCATGCACCAGGTGATCAGAAAGCAGCAAGAGAACTGTGAGATTGAAGCAGAAATTGAAAGCTCTAATGAATTGCACATGAGGGCAAAGGAGATGGCAAAAGAGAGTACATGGTACCTTGATTCAGGGGCAAGCAATCACATGACAGGATGTGCAAAGCACCTCACAAATCTAGATACATCAATTCAAGGAAGAGTGAAGCTTGGAGATGGTTCAGAAGTGGCAATAGGAGGGTGCGGTACAGTGATCATCAAGAGTCGTACTGGTGAACAAATAACCATCTCAAGTGTGTACTATATCCCTAGTTTAACTAGCAACATCATAAGCTTAGGCCAGCTTGAAGAGAAAGGATGCACAGTCAAAATTGAAAGTGGTTGGTTGAAGGTATCAGACAAGAAGGGAAGACTATTGATCAAAGTGCAGAGGTCAAAGAACACACTGTATACCATGAACTTGGATTCAATACAACCTGTGTGTCTGAAGACAAGTGTTGAACTAGACACACAAAGGTGGCATGGAAGGTATGGACATCTTAACTTCCAGGCTTTGAAGAAACTGTATCAAGAAAAATTGGTGGAAGGGTTGCCTAGAATTGAGACTATAGAAGAAGCATGCACAGGGTGCATGATTGGCAAACAACGCAGATTGCCATTTCCTCAAACTGCTAACTTCAGAGCTAGCAAAGCATTAGAGCTAGTTCATGGAGATCTGTGCGGGCCAATAACTCCTACTACACCAAGTGGTAACAGATACTTTCTTTTGTTAGTAGATGACTTTAGCAGGTATATGTGGGTTGCACTCATGAAAACCAAAGACAAGGCATTTGCTTCCTTCAAAGAAATAAAAAGGGCAATTGAAATAGAAAAGGGTGCAAAACTCAAAGCTTTCAGAACTGATAGAGGGGGTGAGTTTAGATCTCAAGAATTTGAAGAACATTGCAAGCTCATGGGTATCAAAAGGTACTTGACTGCTCCCTACTCTCCACAACAGAATGGAGTAGTTGAGAGAAGAAACCAGACAATTATGGGAATGGCTAGAAGTATGATGAAAAGCAAAAGGGTACCAGCAGAACTGTGGGGAGAAGGGGTGACAACAGCTGTGTATATCCTAAATAGAGCTCCAACCAAGAGCTTGGTTGGGATGACACCATATGAAGCTTGGTACAAAAGGAAACCAAAGGTAGATCATTTTAAAATCTTTGGGTGTTTAGTGCATGTGAAAGTAACAAACCCTCATTTATCAAAACTTGATGACAGAAGTACTGTGATGGTGTTCATAGGGTATGAAAAGGGGTCCAAGGCCTATAGAGTATACAATCCAATTGTCAAGAAAGTGTATGTAACAAGGGATGCCATTTTTGAAGAAGATAAGGCATGGGAGTGGGATGAAACAGAAAATAGCACTGGCTTTAGAATAGAGCAAGAAAACACAGAATTGCAGAGTGAATCAGGTGTAACAGACCAACATGTTAGAGAAACTGAGATGGAACAAAGCACAAGTCTGTCAGACTTTGCACATGAGCCAGAAGATGACACAGACCATGGTGAAGCATTTAAATCACCAAGAACACCTGTGAGATTGCGTAGTCTTGAGGAGATATACAATGAAACTGAGCCAATTGAATTGAACTGTACTGAAATGTGTTTGATAGGGGTAGAGGAACCAGTGAATTTTACTGATGTAGAGAAAAGTGAGAATTGGAAGAGTGCCATGATTGAAGAAATTGATGCCATTGAAGCAAACAAAACATGGAGCTTGGTAGAACCAGTTGAAGGGCAAAAGGTCATAGGACTAAAGTGGGTGTACAAGCTGAAGAAAGACTCAGAGGGCAAAATTGTAAAATATAAGGCACGCTTGGTGGCTAAGGGATATGTGCAGAAACAAGGGGTTGACTATGAAGAAGTATTTGCTCCTGTGGCTAGGATGGAAACAGTGAGGATGATTATTGTTCTAGCTGTTCAAAAGGGGTGGTTCTTGCATCACATGGATGTAAAGTGTGCCTTTCTGAATGGGGAATTAAAGGAGGAAGTGTATGTATCACAACCACCTGGTTTTGAGATGAAGGGCAAAGAGCACAAGGTATTGAGATTACACAAAACACTCTATGGTTTGAAACAGGCACCAAGAGCTTGGAATTTCAAATTGGACAGCACACTGAAGCAAATGAAGTTTGAGAGAAGAGATTTGGAGCATGCAGTATACAGGAGGAATGAAGTGGTATAGAGGTACAACAAACACCAAATATGATAACACTGTGCCAGCAAGGATTTGCTCAAAAGATTCTGAAAGAATATGGGATGGAGGAGTGTAACCCAGTGCAGGCACCAATGGAGGCAAGGCTGAAGCTCAGCAAGAATAGCAAGTACCCTCGAGTAGATCAAATCAGATATAGAAGTATTGCAGGCAGTCTCAGGTACCTGTTAAATACCAGACCAGACCTAGCCTATTCAGTAGGGGTGATAAGCAGATTTATGGAGGCTCCAACAACTGAACACATGTCGGCAGTAAAACACATTCTGAGGTATGTAAAGGGGACAACAAACTTGGGGTGTTGCTATAAAAGGGTGCCAGAAGAAGATCAAGGCCTTGTGGGGTTCTCAGACAGTGACCTGGCTGGGGATCAAGATGATAGGAAAAGCACATCTGGTGTGATTTATTTACTTGGGAATAATCTTGTTAGTTGGTCATCAAGGAAGCAAAAGGTGGTTGCTCTATCTTCATGCGAGGCCGAGTATATAGCAGCAGCATGCCAAGGTGTCTGGCTTGAGTCTTTGAGGGATGATCTTCTAAGCCAGAAAACTGAGAGGATAAAGCTCAGAATCGATAACAAATCGGCAATATCACTGTGTAAGAATCCAGTGTACCATGATCGAAGCAAGCACATTGATACTAGATATCATTTTATAAGGGAGTGCGTGGAAGAAGGGAAGGTGGAGGTTGAACATGTCAGCACAAATGACCAACTGGCAGATATACTGACGAAACCCTTGGGAAGAATTAAATTCATGGAGCTAAGAGAAAGGATAGGGGTGCAAGTGATCGAGAAAGCACAAACCAGCTTACGGAGGAGAATGTAAGATGTAAGCTGGTGTGTGATACGGGACGCAAAGCAGAGGGGGCGAATGAGATGTCAAGGTTTCCATATGTGTCGGTACCAGCATTTTTGTTAAAAGATTTAGAAGATTTAGTTTTTGTTTCTATATTGTTTTAATTATGTTAAGCTAGTGGAAAATAAGAAACCACTTGGCAATTATAGTTAGTAATAATATTTTCAAATATTTTGTTGCTGTATTTGGTTTCTGAGTATGAATAAAAGCAAGAAGAAAATGGAAAACGGTGCTGCAACTTTTGCACCACAACATCCATGTCTCATCTTCTCTGTATTTAAAATCTTAATTCTTGTGTTTCTCAAAATTGAATTCCAACATTGTATCTTCATTCCACCCCTCTTCAATTTCACTGTCAGTATCTTCAGTCTGAGAACTATCACCAGGTGGATCTGTGTGAAGTTCTTCAAACCCTTCGCTGCATGCATTATAGCTTGGAACTATCACCATGGTTGCTTTTGAGCAAAGCCGTAGAGCAAGGCATTTTCCAACGACATTATGGAGCTATCTAGCACTTATACTCGAACGATTCAGTTTAGTTGACAATTTTTATCTGAATGCCCAAGAAGCAGCAATTTAATTTCTTCAATCAATTTGTTAACAATTTTGTTCTCAATAAAGACCATTTCTTTTGAAAAAGACCCTGAGGCGTGAACTCTTTCTCCCTCCCTCCCCAGGTGATTCCCAAGCTCTCCAAAAAATCTTGAAATTTTAGGTGGTGGAGGTCGGCGGTGGCGTCACCCCCGCCGCCTCAGTTCCTCCCTCATCCTACTCTCCTTCTCTACTACTTACTCTCATCTCTTTCCTCTAGAAATTCAAGCAAGCCATTCCTCACCGCACTGTCCTCGTCTCAGCGACTTCGACCATCGCCTCGCCTCAGCGACACATGACCTCGACGTGCCTCAGCCCTCTGATGCGCTACAGTGACATATAACCTCGACCAGATCCAGATCTGGAGCCCCCGCAGCGCCTCACCCATCACACCGCCTCCCCACCGCACCGTCTCAACGACACACGACCCCGTCCGGGTACAAATCTGAGCCTCGACCACTGCCTTCGCGACCCCGATGCACGATCTACCGCTCTCCCACCGACCGACGACATACCCGACATCCGATCCAGATCTGGAGCTCCAACCAAGTTCAGATCTGGAACTGATGACCACCATGACGATCATTGACGACGCAAGTCATGGCAGCCTCATCAACAGCCATAACGGCTGTAGCAAACTACTCACCCCCGCAACCTCGACTCGGACGCTGCCTGTATTTCAATTTTTTCTTTTTTTTATCTCTATTTTGAATTTTTCTTTTTCTTTTCTCTATTTTCCTTTCTCTCTTTTTCAATTTATTTTTCATCCTTGTAAATATTCCAATTATTTTAATGAAAAAATCGATAGAGATTGCGCCTCCCTTAAAAAAGATCATTTCTTTTGTGACTTGTACAAGAATTTCTAAGAGTATATCTAGTCGACTTAACACACATGTAGAGCCAAAGTAATCTATGGTCCATCTCGGTTGTGGTGGCTACTGTTTTGCTCATACTTGCTGAGTTCCATTCCTTAAAAAGTTTAAAATTTAATTTTTTTTTCAGAAGAGTTCAAAGTGATGCATATTTTTTTAAAATTATAAGCATATTTTCACAATTTGATAAATTTTGAAAAAAAGTATCCTCCGTCACTAACTTGCCTTTCTTCAGATTACTATTCAGTTGTCGAGATCATTTATTTATTAGGGAATGTTTGTAGATTTTATTTTATTGTCGTTTTTTCTTATCTGTGTATTTTTATGCTGTATTGCATTGATCTGTTATGTACCCTATGAACTTTTAGTTGTTGAGTGTTGAAATTGATCGTGTTCTTGTTTGGTTTATACTTGTCATTGTATGTGCGCAGGATATTAATTGTTGGTTGTTGCTAGGGTTGTGACAATACTCGGGCGGGTCGACCTGTCCGTGGTTCGACCCGTACCCGGACTGTGATCGACTCGATTCGTGACTAAGATCTGATCCGATCCGTGGAAAATAGAATCGTGGGTCTAGGGCGGGTCAGGTAGACCAAATTTTCCGAAACCCGCCCCAACTCGTGACCGGCCATACCCGTGCCCCGATCCGTGCCCGACCCGTGGCAGACCCGACTCATGCCCAACCCGTAGCAAACCCGACTCGTGCCCAACCCGTAGCAAACCCGATCCTTGCCCAACCCGTGGAACCCGTGCCAGACCCGTGGATCCGTAACAGACTCGTGACAATTCCAAATCACTTTGTGTCAAAAAATTCAAAAAATTCGAAAAAATAAAAAATAAAATAATATCGGCAGAAAAAATAATTTAAAAAAATTCCAAGTCACTTTGTACCATTTTTTCCCAACTTTTTCAATTCAAAAATTAAAAAAAAATCCGACGAGATCCGACCCGCGCCTTACCGACCCGCCCGAGTTTATCACGGGTCGAGTTGACCCTTTTCATTGCGGACCCGTAATACCCGTGGACCCATGATACCCGTGGATCCGCCCGGATTGGATCCACGGGTAACTGACCCGACCCAACCCGTTTGTAATACACTTGTTGCTGTAGAACCTAGGGGCCTAGGTACTTAATTATATTTCTATCGGTTCAACCAAATAGGGACCTAAATTGCAAATTTCACAAACTATGGCAATCAATTCAATTTATGCAATTCAACAAGCAATTCTAATTAATTCTCTAATTAAACAAATTCAAGCACAACTCAATTCAATTCACAAACAATTCAAGCAATTTAAACTAATTGAATTGAGAAAATGTAAATAGAGAAAAGCTCAATCGCGTGTTGACGGAGTTCGGCTTGCACGAATGCCTCGCCTACGTCTCCGGGTCCCCAGCGCCCCCGCTTCTTGCGGTAACAAGTCCGGTCCGCTCCACTAAACAAAAACTCGCTTGCTTAGCGTACAACTTCGGAATTGGGGCTCTCTTACACACACCGGTGGAGCGGCCAACCCTAACCCGACGCCGGACTCTATCTCTCTTACACACACCGGTGGAGAATCGAGCCGACTTCCTTGAACTCACTTACACACTCCGGTGGAGCTCAAAGCAACACACACTCACAATCAAATAGACTATTCCTAATTGGAAGATTTAGCAAGACAATTACTCAAACAAACAACTCTCTATAATCCCTAGATTAGATTTAGCTAATTAAACTTGGGATTAAGAGCAAGGATTTGGCTAAGGTTTAGAGCTCAAGGGTTGCAGTAAAAATGGTGTTGAATGAATAGAATGATCAGCAGTTCAATTGTTGAGGGAGAAATGTTTATATAGGGCTCAAATCTGGCCAAAAGCAACTCTGCGCAAGATAGCGTTATAACGCTATCTTGAATATGGACAAAAATTATGACCGTTGGTACCAATTTTCTGGTAGCGTTATAATGCTATCTAGTGCCAGGACAAGAAATTTGACCGTTGGGATTTGTTTGGCGTTATAACGCCAAAGTTAGCGTTATAACGCTATACCAAATTCCTACAGAAATTTCAGTACTTAGCCAGTTTTTGGCACCTCAACTTACCTTGGCGTTATAACGCTAAATCTAGAGTTATAACGCTAACTCTCTGGAAGTTTAGGTTGATTATTTTGCCACTAATTTAAATGATGTTTTTGATCAAATAAAGTTTATATTCCTAAACTTAAAATATATCTAAGACATAATCTTGATGTTTTGAAATTTTATTGATTCAATTTCTATTTTAAAATTCAGTTTGAACTTTCAATATTTTTAGCGTTATAACGCCAAATATAGCGTTATAACGCTATCTCAATTCGATGTAGGGTTTGGCCAGAAATTACCATTTTGGACATCTAGCGTTATAACGCCAAGTTTAGCGTTATAACGCTATACACTGTTTGGTTTAGATTTTCTTGCTATTTTCAGTCCCAAATTTAAATAAACTAAAATCTAAATACCCTAAGCATGTCTTCATTTTGATCTTGATCTTCATGCTTGAGTGTCTTCATCTTCAAACGATCATAACTTTTAACTCGTAACTCCGATTTCAGCGTTCTTCGTGGCGTTGGAAAGCTCGCGACGAAATCTACAGTCAGTACGGGGCTAGCCCGTATATGATCACTTTTATACCCATCGGAGATCGTTTGAAGCCTCAAAACTCCTCTTGAAAATTACCTACACAATATCTCAAAAGACAAAGCTTTGTAAAATTCAACATCGTTTTGCAAATCAACAAATATAAGAGCTTGTTTGAGCCAACAGTTGCTTGTTGGCTTGTTGTTGCTATCAATTGTAAGAAATGTTCAATTATCTAAGCTTCAATAGTATTTTTTTACACTACCATCAGCATCCAATAATCGATATTGATACATGTATTACCATGTATATCTATGTTTCTCGTATATGTATATTTTTTTCTTCTGCATGAGTTATTAATTTCTTGCTTTTGAGTTTGCTCAAATTGGCTGCTTTTTGCTCCCCTTGATAAACATAAAACATGAAATTAGTGCCTCAAATAAAAGTACAACTACTACAATTGTACAAGAGCTTAAGAAACGATATACAAAAAACGTGCGCTGTGGTCCTGTAGAGATATTTTTGAATTCATATCTCCTAAAATTAGAATTCTGACCAGCCTCCTGAATCTCAACACTGTCACAACATATTTTAACTGCTCGTACAGTATTTGCAACAACGTTTCTACAATGTCCATTCGATAAACTGTCCTTTTTTCTAAAAATTTCTGATCATTTCAGAAAATACGAATCCGATATTTCTTCTCTCAACTTAGATCTAATCTATTTTTTAGACTTGCTGTGTTGATGGATACAAACTTCGACTTGTTTAGATTCCATCTATTTCTCTGGATCCATGTTCCACCAATTAACCCAACGTTTGGTTCCCAACTCCGTATCACACTTTTCTTTCTCTCCAATCCTGCCAATGTTATTTTTTTCGATGCTATATGTTCATCATTTTATATATTTTTACAAACAAAAAGAATTGACATTAGATATATTACTATTCAACTATTGTGAAAGGTTAAAATACACAATGCCTCTTGCCCCAACACACAATATGCTTCTACTACATACAACAAAAGGACCTCCTAAATAGTAACATTTTGTGAGACTTGGTTAATTAAATTATGAAAGCAGAAATAGATAAATGTTGGAGGTTTTATATTAAACCCTCATTTTGAAATCATATATTCATGTTGTGAATTAAACCATCAAATTATACAATAGTGTTTAATTTAATAAACAATATATTGTGTGTGAATTTAATATTTGATCACCTGATATAAAAAGAGATGAATGATTATACACAGTGATGAAGATCATATGTAATAATTATATGAATTTTAAATGCTTGCTATTTAAAAAAAAATAAGTAACAATCGTCAACTCTTCCCATCCGTGAAATTAATGCCGTCAGAACTCAGAATTCACGAGATAATGACGTGACTCATTCAGAAAAATTGCACTATCAGAATTTTCGTTATTAGCGTGGGAAAAAAATTCGTAGGCATAACCACGAAAAATAAATCATTTTCGTGATAACCACGAAAATACTACTCTCACGCAACTACGCTCGACACATATAAATGATTTTTTTCGTAAAGTATCACGAAATAACTATTTTTGTGAACTTAGCCACAAAAGTAAGTGCCACAAAAATAAATAAAAATGCCCAGTGACTTTTTAATTTGTATGTTATGATTTAATAGTTTTCTTCAATTAATAATGTTCTTCAATTAATGATGTTTATTTAACATTCAACAATTTCAACTAAACTAAATTATGTAACTACACATTATAGTTAAGTTGAAACAATAAAATTAATACTAAAAGCTTTTAATTATATTGCATAAAAAAAATAAACGTTTGACAATATATTAAAAACTATTTTACATCTCCATAATTACTTAAAAAAAATATTATGCAAACAAAAACCGACTCCCTAACTAATTTGTACATAAGCAAATGTCCGAAAAATCAAATTAAATTCTCTATGTTCTAGTAAGTTGTTGTTCTTGTGGAGGCTGTCACACAGCCACATAAGCTTTCAATCCGCTCTGCTAGCTTAAGCATGCTCTTCTTCCCCTCAGGTGTGATTATCACTGCAGAAAATTTTATACAGAGAGGTTAAACATAACTAACTTGGATTTTGCTAAGAATTTATTATCGCATAAACATAATATATTTGAACATAGTCATAGAAGAAGAGGCACTTCAATTGCATTGCAATAATAAAATATTACTTGAATTGAGAACATGTATGGTGATTACTTACCACCAATATCTCTATTGGAGATATTGCTTGCCATGACACTTACAAACCTCTCACATTGACATTCAAGAGTACCAACTCATCTCTTGGCACCAAACACAAGGCCATAATTAACAAAGGGCTTGTAGAGGTTGTGCACCGCTCTTTCCTGAGATCAAGTACCTGAGATGGTAGATTAGAGAGAGAGGGGTCGAGGAGCAACAACCATCATGGAAATGAAAGAGAGAGAAGAAAATAGGGTTTGGGAGAAGGTCACAACAATCACAACGAATGTATACCAATAGATCCAATACACATCCGATGGTCCAAACTTCCTCAAGATTCAAACTATAAAATAATATGGCAACTATTTATGGGCCTTAAATATTTGTTAGACATTTATTTTCAGAAGCAAAGCCCTTTAAGAATGAAATGAGCCTTGGAAAAATTATTTTCGTGAAAGTAGATGAGTATTTCCGTGTAAGTGGATAAGTATTTTTGTGAAACATGAGAATTTATTTTCCTGCATAACTTGTTATGTGAATATATCACGTAAATAATATAAAATAATGTGAAAATTTATTTATTTCCGTGAAATTTTATTTTGCCACACAATAAAGTATAACGAACCACACAAATAAAAAAAAATTCTAGTAGTGTTGCTAATTTAGCATGATTGTTGATTTGTGCAAGTCAAATTATTCATTATGTATTTTAGCAGTACATAGAAATATGCATATAGATAGACTCATATACGAATACAAATCAGATGTCAAATAAATACAAATAATAATTTGAATATATTCATGAATATAAATATATGCTGCCCCGTCGCTGTCAAGCAAAAACAAAATAGAGTTGAAATAACAGGAGAACAACCGAACATAATAAAAGCAGGAAAATGGGAGAATAACTGATCATAACAAAAGGAATACAAAAGAAAGAAAAAGTTAAAGAAAAAGAATCTAAGCCAAAGACAGAAAGAAAAAAGGCACAGACAAGAAAGTAAAGGAAACGTAGAACAGGAAATTTGGAACTTCAATAGAATGTGATTCGAAACAGCTCACTGTAGATTATCAATGCAAGAATGGGACCTCTTAATAGGAAATGAATCAAAGTTAAAAAGATTGGACAATTATTATAATGTTCCGTAGATATCATATTTGATACCGCCTATTAATATTTTAGTTGAGTTATCCTGCACATTATTTGAGTTATTATGCATGTTATACCATAACTATTTCAGTACAAAAAATAACATGTATAACTATTTCATTACAGAAAATAACATACATAATAACTCAAATAATATGCATGATAACTCAACTAAAAATGCATAATAAAATCGACAACATGTGTAACTATTTCATTACAAAAAATAACATGCATAATAATTCAAATAATGTGCATGATAACTCAACTAAATTAAGATGTATAATAAAATCGGTATCAATAGTTGGTATCAAATATATGGTATCTACGTATCAACTCCCATATATGATAACATATTATTCAAATTAAAGATGGATGGATATTTTCACATTCTAGCTAGCTAGTACTACTATATAAGTCAGATAAGCGTCGTCAGAAGAGTTTGTGTGGAAGCCTTGAGTTGTTGATAACAGGAATTTACTTGTCTAGGCACACACAAAAAATGGAAGAAATTGAAGTAGCAGCGAAAGACACAGATGCCCCCTTAAAGGCCCGAGAGAAGGCCAAAGGTAACATCATTTCTGGTCTGACTGTGGTAAATCCAGTTTGCATTTTCGCAAAGCTACATGTGTATACTATATATGTAATCTGATGTATACTAAAATATCCCTTAAATATTTATTTGTATAATATATAGAAGTTGCATGAATAAAATATCTCCATTAATTCTGGATCGTAGTCGTTGGACCATATATTGGTTACTGGTTTCTCTTGCTTTGAACCTTTGATATCTAGATTTTCTTCCTGTGGGGATTGAGTTCCTTCCTTCAGTTGTTATGCTTTGATCTGAGAATCCTTTAGGTGGTTCAGCTGTAATGTCGCGGCTTGCTGGTCTCAACATCAGAAATTGATTCTTTTTTCTGCTCAGGAGTTTCATCGGTAACAGAAGAAACCAGTTTCTTTCTTTCTTTCTTTCTTTCTTTCTTTTGGCAATCTACCGCGAAATTTGAGTTTCTAGAAGAGAGTGACAACTAGCAAAATTCAAGATTGAGATGGAGATTGACCTATTTTAGAAGAATGCATGCTAGGAAACGATCAATTAAGTCTTCACTGGAGTATAATTCTAGATTGTGTTAACGGTTAACCAACTTTTATTAATTTGGCTTCGTATAGCGTTCATTTTCACATCTGAAAACAACAAGGCCTGATAGCATCACTTACCAGCAGCATCAGATTTCTGTAAAATCAAGCCATGTAATTGGATGCATAGCCAAATTCTTTACAAAAATCAAGCACCATTCTATCTTAGAAACCTCACTAGCCACCTGTGACGAGAGAGATGCTGCTCTTGAACTAGTTACCGATCTCAGAAAAATCACTCTTAATTCCATCAATCCTCCTCAATTCAGCGATCGCAGCGTGATCGTCGGAGGAAGAGGAACCAGTGGTAGGTTTTTGAGTGGAGAGAAAGCATGCTGCGCACCACAATTTGTGGAGACCTTGCTAACCATGTATGACATCGTGGTTTTTCCTCCCGTGAACGAGCCCAGAGGGTTGCTTGCAGAGCAAATGTCATAATCGTCAGAGAGGGTGGGCCGTCGTTAACTCCGAGTGGGAGCGACAGAGAGGGCATTTTTAAATTCAATTATTCAATTAAAGTGAAAATTTTCTAAATCAAAATTGGTTTAGTGTGGCATTTTTTAAAGAAAGAAGTTCATGCTGACATTTTTTAAATTTTGATATTTTGAGATGTCATGAAAAAATTTCGTTTATATTTCTTTCAAAATTTATTTTATACTAAATTTTTAGTAAATCAAATTATCAAAATATAAAAGCATTACAAGTAATTATGGTTAATCAGACAATTAACTTCACTTAATTGAATTTCAGTAATAGCAGTACGAACAAAAACAAAAAAAGTAGAAGATGTAGCAGGTGTTGCAGAACATATGTTTACGCGGCTGATGGATGAGATGCCAGAAAAATCCATCCTAAAGGACCGAGAGGTCTACATAAAATCGGTGACAATCTTTCGGCTCCCCGGTTGGTTCCATAAATTCAACGAGGAACTCTGCGAGCCAAAGATGGTTGCTATTGGTCCGTACCATCGCGGCAAGGAGAGCCTTCGAACCATGGAGGAGCACAAGATGTCTACCTTTCGTGACTTTATCGAACGTAATAAGGATGTTACTCCTGAAGCCTACTTTGAAGCGATGAGATCCATCCAAGCACAAGCACGTCAGTGCTACAGTGAAACTTCGGACCTGCACGATGATGAATTTGCAGCGATGCTATTACTCGATGGCTGCTTTATACTAGAGTGGTTCTGGAAGCTTGCTACAAGGCAGATGGATGCTATTTGTGATGTGGGGTGGGCTGCAAATTATATATTTTCTGATATGTGCTTGATGGAAAATCAAATACCCTTTTTTGTCATCCATAAACTGTTTTCTATGCAAAAGGGGATGGGGGAGAGTTCAAGCTGTGAATTAGGTCACTGTCCTTTGCTGAATTTCATGTTTGGGCCTCTTGAAGGACATTATTTCATCAGTAAATACAGGCGACCTGAAGTATTACATTGTGAGGATATCCATCATTGGCTTCACCTTTATTACACAGGAGTGGTTCCTGATGTTCAACCTCAAACTCAAAGGGAGCAAGGAAACTTGGTTACCAGCAAATCACATAATTTTTGCGGACTTAGTAATTTTCCTTGGCCTAAATTATTTTCCAAATCAAAAATGGCTGACCCAGACCCAGAGAGCACTGAATCAAGGGGTGAAGATCCAAATGAAACTGAGCAGATTAATATACCATGCGCCACTGAGCTTCACGAGGCAGGCGTAAAATTCAAGAGAAAGAAAAAACCCTCGCAGCATGATTGATATATCATTTGAGAAAGGGACAATTGAGATGCCGTTTCTCAGAATCCAAAAGAATAGCATAACGCTCTTGTGGAACATGGTTGCTTTTGAGCAAAGCCGTAAACCATCGGGTTTTCCAATGATTTTATCGACCTATCTTGCGCTGATGGATTCACTAATTAACACAGAAAAGGATATTGCTATATTCGAACGATCTGGTATAGTCGACAATTTTTATCCGAATGCCGAAGAAGCGGCAGTTTTCTTCAACCAATTTGCCAACAATTTTGGTCTTAACTATAAGCACCACTACTTTTCTGGCTTGTACAAGGATGTTAAACAGTACAGCGAGTCGACTTGGCACACATATAGAGCACGGTTGATGCACGACTATTTCAGCAATCCATCGTCCATCATCTCTGTTGTGGCGGCTACTATTCTGCTCATTCTTACCTTTCTTCAGACTTACTATTCAGCTAAGTGATTATTACTTTATTATTGAGAGTATATATTATCATTTTTCTTCTCTAAATTCTAAATTAAATGAGTGATTATCTGTCTTTCGATATATGTTGTATTGCATTGATCTGTTGTATGTGTACTCTATGAACTTTGATGTGTTGAGATTTGAAAATCATATGTACTGGTTTGGTTTATATATGTCATTGTATGTGCACACAGTATTGTCGGTTGTTGGCTTTTGTATATACATAGTCATATGTACTGTTATACCATACTTAACGTGTGCTTTTGTATATACATAGAAGTACAATTTGAGGAAGTAATATGAATATTTTGTCAAGACAATTGAAATTTTATAACAGGCCTCTTTGTTAATTTTGTAAAATTCGTGGTTCCAAATTATAACTTTACAACCTAAAAAAAGATTGCAACTTTACAATATAATATAGCAAATGTTACATTAACATTCTTACTTATGATAAATAATTATAATATTTCAATAAAATTTTACAGGAAAAGATCTGCATTCTTATACTGATAGAAGATTAGAAGCTCAAGTACAACACGTGCAATGTCCTATCATCCTTCTCAATAATTTCCAGTGCAAATATATTTTCCTGCATTTCATGAATCAATAACGCATTAGAATTGTCATAGTCTGTCAGTACATCAATATAAAAAATGTAAACAATGCCAAAAACTAGAATTACATAAAAAATGTAAGCAATGCCAATAACGCATTTGAATCTGTTTGCAATGCATAATGTAAAGTTCATCAGTAAATAATACTTTGAAGGAGATGCAGAACATGCGATGAATAAACTGCAAAATACACGATCAGAATAGCAGTATCACAACACGCGATAAGATCATAACACGCAATTGAACTGAGAAATTCAAGTGTAAATGAATTAGAACAGACGATTCAATTGTAAATTGAACTAAATCAATTAAAACAGGCGATTAAACTGTAAATCGAGGCTTTGCATACTATTACCTGGAACATGAGATATAGAACAAGCGATACAATAATGGAAGAATAGGCGATCTGGAACAAGCGGGATGCTAGAACAGACGATGCTCAGGCAATGTTGAGGTGATGCTCAGGCGACAATGGAGAATCGATGCTCAGGCGAGACTGGATAACAGGCGACGTTGGAGAAAAAAAGAGAATGGAAGCAAATCTTATCGCGTGTTCTGATTGATTTCCAAGAGAAGAGAATGGAAGGTGTCGTAACGCAAATGAAGAAGGAAATCGAAATCGTGAGTAAAATTTGAATTAGGCGGAAGGTGTCGTAAATTTGTCGTTATTCCAAATATAGTTTGTCATTTTGCTGGGAACACGAAAGGAGGGAGAAATACTGGAGGACACTATAATTACTTTTTATATAATTTATCATATACAAATAATATTCAAAGATACTAACTAGAAATAAAAAAAACAAAATAATGAGTTCACATAAAAATAAAATTAATATACTATCTCTTGAAAATAAAAATGAGTTTCCCACAATTATCCCATTGTTCAATCGGACACTCATTTGTGTATATTCTAATATTATTTTCAACAACATGGGTTTTTGTGAATTAATTTAGTGAGATTTCATAAAAATATATCCTCTACTCTACTGCGCAACAGAAAAAAGTGCGTCAGATTTTCTTAATTTTATAAGACTGATGGTTTAGATTTAATTCAGAAGAATTCGTTATTATAAATTTGAAAAAATACGAACTTGATGCAAACAAAAAGTCTAGATTTTCTGTGTCGGATATGGTGCGCAGCAAAGATCTCGTTCGAATTACATGTCCGCAAAATTCCATCACACTCAAATGGAATGCAAACTAACACGCTCAAACTGAAATTCAAGTGATGTATTAGGTAAGACTTTTCCAAGAAGCACCATTTTCTAGCAAAACGTTCCATGTGCAGTGCTGTCAAATTTGGTGGAGACTACCTGCTGCAGATGTACTAACTCTTGTCTCTCGCACCAATTATTAAACCTTTTGTAAAAACTAATTATTAAACCTTTAACTAATTACATATTAGCTCATCCTAGATGTTCGTAATAAACTAAGCTAATTCTATTATAGTCAAATTTAACTTAATTACACTTATCGACGCAAAATCAATTCCATTACACAATTATTAATAATAATCAATAATCATAATTAATATGTATTAATTAGAAAACTCACTCATAAACTAATAAAATAGAACAAATCTCTCTCCTCTTCGTCACTTCCCTTCCCTCTCCCGCGACAGCAACCCCCAAACCAAAAAGAAAAATGTTTACAAACTTTTGAAACCCACCGTACAAGATTACAAATCACGCAATCTCTCCTTTTCAAAATCCCAATTCGCGCACCATGGCAAATGAATCCACCTCCATCAACCCGTCACATCCGACCTTCGATCCATCGGTGGAGATCCCATCTTCACCGACGATGAACGGAGATGCATCACCTAGATCTCTGAGCTTCAGACAGAAGAGAAGCAATGCGCATTCGAACGGGGAACTCTCCGTCTCTCCGTTTGATGTCGAGAATGGAGGGATGCGAACCAGTCAATCCATGACCAAGCTGGAAATGCTGGAGCAATCTGTCCATGTCCATGGATCTGTGGATCTAGTGGTGGTATTGAAAACGATTTTTTATGTTTTGGTTTGGTACACGTTTAGCACTTGTTTGACACTGTGAGTCTTTCTTTTTTTGTCTAGTATTTCTTTGTTTCTTTTCTTGAGAACCCGGCTAGTACTGGTGTAATGTACTATTGACTATTGTGCCGGTACTTGTTCCAACTGGTACGGTAATCGTTTATATAATAGGTTACCTATGCAAGATCTGTTCTAGTTGAAGCAAAAGTACTGAATAAACCCAGGTAATATATACTGGTACCTTCATACTGAAACCATTTTTGTTTATCTCCGTCATGTTTCAAGCATGCATAATTTGATGAAGGTAATTGAGTTCTAAGTTGAAGAACCCTAAATGCATACTACTTAATTGACTAGTTGTTGATTTAGTTTCTTTATCTTCATTGTGTAGGTATAATAAAACGCTTTTAGGGGACAAACTGGGAAAATTTCCAGCGCCGTTGCTAATGAACACATTTCATTTCACACTGCAAGCTGTGTTGTCCAAGATTATAGTTTGCATTCAGTCCAGAAAGGATAATTCTACTTTAATTATGTCATGGAAAGATTATTTCATCAGAGGTACCCACCTTATCTAATTTCATGATTTCATCAACTATATGTATTAATGCTTTTGAATTGGGAATGCTCGATCTATTAAGGGTCTTAAGGTTCACATCCAATACTGATTCATTTTTTGAGTTGATAGGCAAAACACCTGCAATTTATTTACATTTAAATAAGTAATAATGAGCAGAAAAATAGAATAAATGATAGAAAAGAAAATTAGTAGGGCAACCACATTTGAAACCCAAAAAAAATACCCTTTGAAAAAAGAAATTCTAAGTGCAGCATCCATCCAACTGGAGAAAATTCCTTGCTCGAAACATGCCTAGTTGCATTGTATCTTGGTTCTAAAATTGACCACAAATATAGCCCATTAGTTACACCCTCTAACCCACCACAAAAGCAATAGCTGTAGAAACTGCAATTGACCTGGCACATCCAGTGATCGGCCACAATGTCCACAAACAATGTTGTTATGAATGTGACCCAATATTTGTAACCTGGCACATTTTGTGGCCATAGAAACCCCATTGGCTCGCTATGAATAAATGACCATCACACACAAGATCAGATATGTAGAGAAGGAGGGAGGGAGGCTAGCTGGTACTGCCAAAGAAACTTCATGTCTAGAGAGAGCTGGACAAAGTTGCCTAAAACCCAGATTTGCTGTAAATGAATCCCTTGAGAAATTTTTACTGTAAATAATAAAAATTTGGCCACCTTCATAATAATGATAACCCTACTGGTATAATGCACTTACAGTTACAACAACAAAACCTTTTGTCCCAAAAAAGTTGGGGTAGGCTAGAAATGACGTCCATATTAGATTTCATTTCCATAAGATTGGCTGAATTTTTACATTTGCTCACCAAGCCTATCACAACCCTCCTCCTTTCTGGGCCTGGGACCGACTATGTAAAACATATGCGGAGTTTATAATGCATACAGTAACTTCATTTAATTTAATAATTATCATAATTATGAATTTGGCCCCTGCATTAGCTTTTTGCTCGGCATTTCTATTATAGTTGCACTTTATTCGCGATCTTATGATTCTGATGGAGGGAGTGAGAATTACAGATCAAAAGTCATGTATCAACTATCTTATTGCATCTGGTAGCCTCTGTCAAGTTTCTGATTGCATATTATCAGCTACATATTTCTTTGTTTTTTTTTCTTTTGGTCATTTTGTGTTAACACTAAATTACCTTTTAGTATGAGCAGCACACAACAGATTATGTTCCAATGCTTTTTCAAATAATATTAATAATATATAGAATTAAATAATTAGGAAAAAACAAGGCAATTTTCAGATCTAGGATGTGCGGGGTTGCCAGTCCTGCCCCAGAGCACATTTCGCGTTTAAAGAAAAAATATAATTCCGGGAGCAGGTCTGGGAGGTTGGCTCCCAAGCCCTGGGCCTACCCTCAGGATTGAACTTTTTTTCAAGTTGGGAGCTCACTTAGATAATTAGGGTTTGTCAGAGAGAAGAGGTAAGTGTGGGATGTCTGCTCCCAAGTTCTGGGAGCATGATTGCAGGCCTGCTTACAACATTTGAATTATTTCTTCTTCTTCTTCTTTTTCTTTCGAGAGCTGAGAAAATCGGCTCTAGGAGCAGGTTTGGGACCCCAGCACGTCCTAGATGTGGAACCCTATCTAGTATTTTGCTGAATATATAATTATGTATATTATTATTATATTAAAAAGTTTCGGAATTATCTGTGTGGAGAAAGCGTATGACAAAGTACTGAGAAATGTCATGTGGTGTGCACTTGAAAAGAAGAAAGTTCCAACAAAGTATGTTAACTTTATCGAGGATATGTATGATAATGTCGTGACTAGTGTCGGAACATGTAACAGCGAGATTGAGGACTTTCCCATTAAGATATGATTACATCAAGGGTCAACTTTGAGCCCTTACATTTTTGTCTTAGTGATCGATGAGGTCACGAAAGATATATAAGGCGATATCTCCTGGTGCATGCTCTTTGCAGATGATGTTGTCTTAATTGACGAAAGCAAAGTAGGAGTGGGTAGAAAATTAAAATTGTGGATGAAGACTTTAGAATTGAAAGATTTTAGACTTAGTAGGATTAAGACCGAGTATATGAAGTGTGAGTTCATTGGCGTTCGATCAGAAGATGGAGATGTCAGTTTAAATGGACAAATAGTGCCTAGAAGAAACACCTTTGGGTATTTGGGATCGATGCTACAGAGTGATGGTGATATTGATGAAGATGTTAGTCATAGAATAAAAGCGAGTTGGATAAAATGGTGACAAACATCTGGCATCCTATGTGACAAGAAGGTCCCACAAAAGTTGAAAGACAAATTCTATAGGACGGCGATCAGACTCGCAATGTTGTATGGAGTAGAATGTTGGGCTACTACAGAGTGAGCGTGGCAGAGATGCGTATGTTACGGTCGATATGTGAGCATACAAGAAGGGATCACATTAGAAATGACGATATACGTGACAAGGTCGGGGTTGCACCGATCGAAGAGAAACTTGTTCAACATTGTTTGAGATGGTACTGGCATATCCAGCGGAGGCCTTCTGATGCACCAGTACGTAGTAGAGTTTTAGGCTGTGTCGAAAACACGAGAAGAGGTAGGGGTCAACTGAAATTGACATGGACTGAAGCTATAAAAAAGGACTTAAATGCATGAAATGTCTCCAAAGAGTTGGCATCAGATAGGAGTGCATGGAAGTTGCGATTCACGTACCAGAACAGTGACAAACTAAATTTTAGAATTAGTGTTATAATTGTATGACTTTAGTCCAGGATTAATGACGTAGAATACTAGTCTAAACTTATGATTGTGTATTATTATTATTATTAGCATTATTATTATCATTTTTATACTTCTATTTTTACTATTTATTATATTGATTTTCATTTCAGATTGGGTTTCATTTCTAGCCTACTTCAATTTATTGAGAATAAAAGCTTTGTTGTTGTTGTTGTTGTTGTTGTTGTTGTTGTTGTGTTTTGGAATACCTAATCATCAAAGCGGCTAATCTATTTGTTGTCCGTCTTTGTTTTGTTTTGTTTGTAGTTGTGCCGACAGCTCTAGGAACAGCATTGGATATAAATCTTAGCAATGCATCTCTTGTTTTTATTACTGTTACTTTTGCAACCATGGTTTGTTCTATTCTTTTTAATTATATATTAAAATAAATTCGTCTTTATCCTTGCAAAATCCTTTACAGAAAAACGCATTGTCAAGTTCCTTCTTGGAGGGTTAATTATAAAATGTTACATCTTTATATTAGATTTTTTTCAAGTATATAATTATTATCTTGTCTATTATTTATCTTCCTTTTTTTTTCTTTCAGTGTAAATCAGCTTCACCAATATTTCTACTACTATTTGCTTTTGCATTCAGGTAAGAAGTGCATTATGTTATAGCATCCTACATTCTGGTCATTGTACCATGTATGTATATATTTTATCTTGAAGCATTTTTTTTTTTTTTTTGCTAAAGATTAGAAAGCCCAAGTGTCAAGCTACTGGGGATTATACTAATAATTTCTTTGGGAGTGTTATTAACAGGTATATTTAATAATTTATTTGTGTACTGACTTAATAGATTGATCTTGAGAATCACAACAGGTTAGTAGGATCACCTTATATACTCACATATCTTCTTTTGTTTCTTTTCAGTTGCTAAAGAGACAGAATTTGAATTTTGGGGCTTCATTTTTGTTATGATGGCTGCTGTCATGTCCGGCTTTAGATGGTCTATGACTCAGATTCTCTTGCAAGTATGCTTTCAATTGCAATTTCCTTTTGTTTGCTTTTTCAGAGAGTATTATGAAAAATCTATACTACAGTGGGAAAAAAATAACAGATTAAAAGAAACTTTGCCACACAGATGCATTTATATTTCCTTGACTGTATGTGTTAAGAAAATTTGTATACAGATAGTAAACAAAGATGTTTAACTGAACTTTGTTTTCTGTTTCCTAATTTATTTTTGTTTTCGTTTTTCTTTTGTTAAACTTCGCATTGTTGTGCTTGGTGTCAAACTTGGCTTGAAGAAAGAAGCATATGGTAAGTACATGCAATGTCTCTCTTATCCTTTTATACTGCCAATACAGTATCAATCTAATAAGATAGCTCCATTTTGTCACTGTACCAAGCAACATTACCTTTTTCTGCTCTTTACTGATTTCTGTCTAGTTTTTTACATTAAAGCTTAAATTGAAAGCCTTTAGTCCCAAACAAGTTGTTGTAGTCTAGAGATGAAACCCGATTGGAGTAATTAAAAACCAACTTTAGATAATAATAATAATATAACAAGTAATAATATAGTATGAATAATAATAGTAATTACATAGTAATAACAACAATAGTAAAAACTACACTACAAATCTAGGAGTCTAAACCTGTCCTTACGTCCCTAGTTCAAAATGAAAAGCTATAGAACGCCTGTAAGCCTATAATACTACCCCTAAACCATAATTCCTAGGTCATAGTTCTATTATATGGATTGCTAAATTTGGATGTGCTTCTATCTGAAGCCAAGTGTTTGAATACATTCCATACATCTATTTTTAGTTTTTTACTGCTTCCTCCAATGTCAAATGTCAATCTTAGCCGGTCCCCGCCTCTCCTTGTGCTTTTGACACGGCTTACAAATCCACTACGCACCGGTGCTTTAGGATTTAGCGAAGGCCTCCTGAACCATGGAGAAACAACAATTTTGGCAATTTAGTTCACTTGCTCCCTAACATTCTTCATAATTGTACCCAACACATTATGTTTGCTTTTTGCAAATTCCGACCACCATTAAAAGAAATATTGCCTATAAAAAAAAACTCAACTCCCTAAATTACCTCTGAATTTTTCATAAGATATGTCCTTCTTTCAGTTTGGACGTGGGAAAAGGGTTCAGTAGATTTATTAGGAGTAAATTGTTACAATTCAACAGAAAATGGTTCTCCATTATTCTGATTATAAGGTAAATTTCAATGACATAAGTCAGCTTGTAAAATATGTGAAATCTGAAATGTAGTCTGTTTAAATAAAAGTTTGCTTGTGTTTTGCAAGCTGACTATTTTTTAATTTAAGGAATTCAGATAATTTTATTCATCAACTTTTTTTTAATATTGTAGGTTTAAAGGATCCAATCACATTGATGAGCTATGTTACACCAGTAATGGCAGTGGCAACATTTATAGGGTCTCTTTTAATGGATCCATGGGATAAATTTGATACAAATATATATTTTAATAATCCCTGGCATGTTGCGAGGAGCTGTTTATTGATGCTCATAGGAGGCACATTAGCCTTTTTCATGGTAAATACTAACTTGGTCTTTATTTATAGTACAAAACTTAACTCTTTTCCTAAGCATGGGACAACAAAAACATTTTGTAAATTTGTCTGATAATAAAGATATAAGTAAAATTTAAACTAAATTTACAAAGAAAGTAAGCAAACAAACATCAATGCACAGTAAAGAACTATTCTTACACTTAAAACTCTTCTTATTAGTTTATAAATTTACTTTTCATATCTTTATTTGTTTTATTTCATTAGCTGCTTCCCATTTTCTTTTCCTTTTTTTTCATTTTTCAATCAGGTATTGATAGAGTATATTCTGGTTTCAGTAACAAGTGCTATAACTGTCACAATAGCTGGAGTTGTAAAGGAAGCCGTCACCATTGTGGTAAATTATGTTTTTTTTCTTTTGATCTGTACACTATGCAGGTGTTTTAACTTCTGACCTGAGCCGACCTGTTTCGGATTGAACAATTGGTTAATGAAGTCCATGAGTCCACAATTGGTAAATTTCGGATCTAGCTTTTTCTGACCTGCTGGGTTGAATTAAAAATGGCCCATGATCCCACCGGACCTGTTTTACTTATTACATGATGGAGATGAAATACTGCACTCGCACTGGGACAGGGCGTATGAACTTCTTAGTGGAGTTGGCCTGTAAGAAGGGAAGAAATAAGGATTATTCTCCCAGTGAGATACTTTGATCCATCACAACTCACAAGGAATCTAAATGCACCTCTCTGTGTTTTGTGAGAAGTAACATTAAGATTCAATAAAATTTATATCGATGAATGAGTTTGATCAGGTCCGCTTATGAACCATAGCAGCCATTCCTGGTTGAGCACATTTGGCCATCGGGTGTTCAGTAATGTCTGATCAGAATTACAGAAAAAAATTGAAGTAATGCCACCCATTGACACCCCTAATATTCGTATGTTTTTGTCTACTTTCTCTGTCAGGTTGCAGTGCTTTACTTCCATGACAAGTTCACGCCTCTGAAAGGGTTGGGTCTTGTAACAATTATGGTTGGTGTCGGTTTATTCAACTGGTACAAGTATGTGGCGAACATCTCATTTTATTAATTATATTAATCTATATTTTCTTTTATTGCAAAAGCAACTCCAAAATTTAAGTTACATGCAAGAAAAATGTGAAAACTTTCATTTTTATTATGCACTTTCTAACTACTGTTTGCTTTGCGCAAATTACATTTTGAGTAAGGATCTGAATTTTTTACATACTTGACTTGATTTGAGTTCATTTAGAACCGAAGGGAAAAAATAGGCCCTACTAGTATTAAGGTTACGCAGAATGCTTTTGTGTATCCCTGTGTTTCTGTATGCTTTTTCTTTTCTTTTTTGAGAAAAAGATGAGGGTCAAGTCCTCAAATTTTATAAAGATCATAAAGCATGATCTAGATAATGTCAGTAGTACGTGCGTTTCCAGTTTATCTCAGTACTATATAATCATACAATTCATATTATGTGTTTCTGTATGCTTAATCTTATTTGTTCTTCTATTGTTTCTGAATTTAGGTATGAGAAATTGAAAAGAGGCCGGTCAGCAGAAAGTGAAGAAAAGATTCCAATCTCCTCAAATGGAGATGCAAAATATGTAATCATTGATCAATTTGAGTCCCTGGACAATGAATTGGAATCATAACCATAGTTACCAATGGGGGTTCGTACCAATGAAAAGGTTAGTTAAATATCTTGGCAAAAACTTGGATTCTCCAAAAAATAGGTACACTAGATACTCTAATTCATCATGAGTCGTTTAATTCATCGAGATTAGTGAAAAGTGATTCCTTGAAAAATGCAGCAATAGTTAAAGTGAATCAATTTTCACCGATCTTGATGAATTGAACGGTTCAGATGGACTAGAGTACCCAGTGTACCCATCTTTTGGAGTATCTAAGTTTTTGCCAAATATCTTTCCTGAGCGCCTTCCTTTTCTGAACAGTGACCTCTTTGAGGTCAGCGGTTCTCATTTCTTTTTTCTCAAAAGCAACGGTTGACAAAATAACAGTCCAACTTTCCTGGATATTTTGCATCTGGACTGCTGATCTCATATATGACTTCCTGCCAGGAATCACAGATAGTAACTGATATTGAATTATACTGACTCAGACTCTGGACTTTTCTGACCAATTTTAATGTTACTGTTATGAAACCAGTGTGCTGATTTGGATTCGGTAATACTTTTAATCTGACCTATTATGCTAAAATTTGCCTAAGACTCTGAACCCAATTTGTGAAACTGTGTATGACTGGGTTTTACCCAAATTTGCCTTTGTTTAATGAAACAACTACAGTGCTATGAATAAACACCTAGCAGCAGGATAATGCTTGTTTCATGCTGCATCCTGACATTAACAATGCTTTAATTTTTACCTTTGACAGGATATTTAAATTCAAATTCCTTTGTAAAACAGGTGAATTCGATTGTTTGTGCAAAAAGAGAAAACGGCATGTCATAGTAATATGCAATTTTGGAATGAAGATTCTTTGTTTTTGGTTGCTCAAAATCATTTGAATCAACACTCGAGCTCTTTCTTATAATTTTTTTGTGAATGTCATTTTTTTGGCATTATTGCTCTAGCCTCCTCTGATTTTTTGTCAGTTAATTGTATTTAATGTATAGATTGAGGAGTGCTCCAAATTCATTGTAACTTGAACCTTTCAAAAGTTGAGTTCAAGAAGGCGTCCATTTGAAGCACAACAACACTTGAATGTACTCGGGACAAACTTGGTTTCAGCTGCTGGGTTATTTTACCTTTTTAACAGGTAATCAATTACTAGATTTGGAAGTTGTCAAACTACTGATCTTTGGCTAATGAAATGGCGTCATCTAAACTACATTTGGAAGTTTCGTGATCTAGCATAGAGCACAATTGCAGAACATAAGCATTCAGCAGATAATAAAATAGGATAATGTTCTGTAGATATCACATTTGATACTGATTATCGATATTGATATTATTATACATATTTAGTTGAGTTATTGTGCACATTATTTAAATTATTATGCATGTTATTTCAAATTATTTTTGTATTAAAGAAATTATGCATGTTAACAAAAAAATGTGCATAATAATTCAAATATTGTACATAACTATTTTAGTACAAAAAATAATATGTATAATAACTCAAATAATATCGGTATTGATAGTCGGTATCAAATGTGATATCTACTTATCAGCTTCCAATAAAATAAATTAAGAAATATTAATTTCATCATGGTGCTTCAACAAAACGTAGTGATCCGAGGCACCATCTCTTCCTTTCGTTAGCACTTTCCATCTCCAGTACAAGTGCTGAGCAGCCTCACTCATATGTAGCCTGTCAGATCCTATGCGGAGATTACCGACCAATCCAATCACAACTCAGCGTTCATAGGAAATTCATTTGTCATCCTTCTGATGAATTAAGGCCATTGCTCCAACATTTGTACAAGCTAATTTGTTTGAGGGTTTTATTTTTATTTTTTGTCTCTATATTTATATTGTGTCTTTAATTTCACAACATTCATCAAGAAATAATAAATAATCTAAATTGAAAACACAAAAGAATATTTTTAATAAGGGTCTTTAAATCCACAGCCTTTTGTCCTCCGCTCTCGTCCCCTACTATCTTTTTTATTTAGTCTTAATTTTATTTTGTCTTTTCCTTTTTTGAATACTTATTGATTTTTCTTTCAACTGCATCTTTCATTTTTCCTTTTTTCTTTTATCATTCTTTTTTTTTCCTACCTTCATTTCAACGAGAGATTGTTAGAAATGACGTGAAAATTGTCAAAGAAGAAAATAATGTTTAAAGTGACGACAAATCTGAGAACGAAGAAATGACAAATTTGAGAACGAAGACGAAATGAAACGAACGACATTGAGCATATTTTTCAATTAGTATAAATGTGCATTTAATATAAACACTTGTTTCAGTAGTATGAGCATATTTTTCAATTAGTATCAACACCTGATAGTTAGTATGAACACTGGATAATTAGTATAAACAACTGGATAGTTAGTATGAGCATCCAGAATATTAGTATGAACACCTGAGAAGTTAGTATGAACACATCAATGTTAGTATGAACATCTTGAATGTTACTATGAACACTTCAAAAGTTAGTATGAACACCCTGGATGCTAGTATGAACATTCTTGATGTTTTTATGACCACATGTTTTATTAAGTGCGACTATCAGAAGAGTTAGTATGACCACATTCTTAATTAGTATGAGCACTTGAGCAGTTAGTATGACCATATTATTAGTTAGTATGACTACATGAGATGTTAGTATGACCACCAAAGCAGTTAGTATGATCACATCCTTAGTTAGTATTAGCTCATTTTAGTCGTTTTAAATGTTATTTTTGACAAATAAAAAAAGCACAAAATAACGTTTGATCTTCGAACAAATGTAATTTTTTACTCGTAACCCCAATTCGCGAGTATGAGCATTTTCGGAAACAACAAGACATGACCCACAAACTTTACATGTGTTCATATACTTAACTTTTGACCCTAAAAAATGTTTCTAAAGCCTCCAAATGCCATTTGAGAAGAGTGTAGGAGCGTCGGTCCCACCCTCTGAATTAATTCTCCACCGACTTTTTAATAATCGGTGTATAAATCAATACATTCACATTCTTTATTTAGTAAATATGGTGTAGAAAATATCGGTATAGAGCGCCAGACATCTAAATCCTTTGTTTATTAATCATTCGTATATAAATTCTTTTGTTACCCCACTATTGACACATGAAAAGGTACCAATTATTATCCTATAAATAAGGAGAAAATAAAACAAGCATCACAAGCATAATCAAGCATATAAGGGACATCAAGCAAATGTCAAATCAATTTTGGAAGAAACCAAGGTCTTATGTGCAAAAGTGTCAAAACCTTACCAAACCCTAATCAAATGCAAATGGAGGCTCAAGAATATTTTTCGAGGATTTTATAAGGTGTTTATGTGATTGAAAATATTATTTGAGACATAATATAGGCGAATCATATGATTGCCATATTATTAAATAATCACATATAACATTTTGTAATTAATCAAATATCAAAAGCCCAAGAAATTTGGTCAAGCTATATACCAATAAATTCTACAAAAAATATGTGAGTTCTTGGGCTTTATTTCAGTTCAAAATTCGACAATTTGAGCCTCCAAACAATTCAAATCAATTTGCATGAATTTTAAATTTAATTTTGAATCAATTTAAACATTATGGACCTTGAATGGGATTGGTTCACACTTGCGCAACTGAGACTTAATACCTTGTCAGTCTCACGACTCACCTAAACCAAGCTCACCCAAATACGAAACAGAAGGGGTCGCTTCTTTGGCTCTCATTAAACCTGACATGTGGGTCTCCTACTTAATCAGACGATGTCCGAGTCTTAAACTGACCTTGCTAGTAACACATTAACCTCTTAACAGCCCTGATCGGAGTTTACACCATTGCCCAACCTGATTAAAGAAAGAAGAGAAAGAATAAGAACTCGACCGTTAGATCTTTGACAAGTGACAGATCCAACAGCTCCATTTCTTCTTCATCTTCTCTCCTTCCTCTAATCCTCTCGATCTCGACACTAGAGACCTCCAATGGAATCTGATCTTCATGTTCCTTGATATTTAAGATGCAAATAAAGTACCAATCGAAAAAGAAGAGTAAGGAGAACACAATGGTATCCTTCGATGATTTTGAAGCTCAAAGGATAAAGAAAGAAACCAAACTTAGACATGTTAGTACCAAATCCAAACTTGCAATCTATGATGCTAGAGCTCAAGGCAAGATGCTTGGCATGTTTCTAGAGGCCTCACAATGTTAAGGGTATGCTTGGTTTAGCTTGAAAGTGATTGAGGAGGAAGATCACCTTTGAGTTCACTCGTGACCAAAATGGATAATGCACTGGGTCAATTGGGGTTACCTCAAGTCAATTGGGAATGTTCTTTAGTCTCACAACATCTACTTGAAAAGGTATGAAGTCTAATTGGAATTAAAGGGAGCCCATATAATAAAACCCAATTTAATACTTGAAATGTTGCACAAAGATGCAGTAAGTGTCAACATCAGTCTCCCAGACGGTTTTAGAAGCTTCTAATGTCCTTCCAAGACTGCTGAGATCAGCAAAGGACACATGAATGACATTCTAAGATGTTGTAGCTACAAATTGAGTGAAAGCACATGGATTCATGTCTTTTTGGCACAATCTACATACTAAATCAAAATGAATCAATGGCATGTTGAAATTGAGACGTCAATTCCAATGAATAAAGTTTGAACTACGTCTTATATGATTACTACATGTCATGTACTGTCACCTGATATTACGAGGAGTAATATGTGGATATGTCGTAAATGTGATTAATTCAGTATTCAAGGCATTATACATATTTCAATAAGATTTTGGGCACGAATGCATATAGAATTAAAGTAAATTAATTATAATTGTTAATGGACCGATTATGATTAATTAAACTATATATTGGTGTTAGTGTAAAGTCAAAAATATTATTTGGGTTGAACCCAACTCAAATTGGATCAAAGCCCAAGCAAAATAGCAGAAATACAAGTCTATTGCGGCTACAATAGAGTAGGAGAGATTTGGCAACAAATCTGCTGGTTTTCAGCAGATTGATTGCGGTCGCAACAGCTTCCATTGCGGCCGCAAGAGATCTGGCAGAAACATGTCAAGTCTAAAATTGCCAAGTCAATTGCAACCGCAATGAGTTTCATTGTGACCGCAAGAGACCTACTCTAAGGCAAGTTTTGACTGTCTAGATTTATCATAATCTTTCTGATTGGATATTCTAGCTTTCATACCAAATTTCGTGGAAATGTTTATAGAAGTAAACCGGAGAATTTGGAACAAAATTGGAGAGAATATAATTTCAAATATTTCATGAATATTTGATAATTAATTTTGCATCTTTCCAAGATATACTATCACCCTTATAAATATCGTCGGATCTCTAAGCGTTACGGGTAGTTGAAACATTATTGTTTTAGGGAGCATGTGATGTGCATAGCTACCATCTACCTCTCCATTTGGTGGATATACTCCGTTGAGGCATTCGTGCTCTCAGAGAAAAGAAAGCGCCCCATAATCGCTTGGAAGAACTCATTGGCGAAGGACTCGTTGGAGACTCTTTCGCGATAGAAAGGACATCTCCGCAACTTCTCGAAGCTTTCAAGAAAGGAGTCGGCGTTGGAGATGGAGATGGACAGTAAGTTCACACTTTCGCACTTTTAATTATTTCAAACATGTAGCAAAAGATTTTGAATTGCAATTGTTTGACGTAGTTTAGGGCTTTTCGTATTTGGTTCTACCCAAAATTGAATTGCACCAAATTTGTCCAACAAGTGGTATCAGAGCCAACTCTGTTGCTCGTGTTTGGAATTTTGTAATTTTCTGAAAAATATCGAATTAATTGTTATATTTTTGTTTTAATTTCTTGGATTTGTTGAATAAATATTTTTGGGGTACTTTTAAACTAGAAATTTTAATTTTATCGAATTACTCGCTTTTCATGCAAAATTGAAATTGATATATTTCAAATTTTATGTTTATTAATATTTAGAATATTTATTTGAACAAATAAAGTTCATTTTAAGAAAGAAATGCAACAATTTAAGTAATAAATTTGAAATAGAAATTTCCAGAATAGTTTATTTCCAGAACAGAGCCAACTTGTACTAAAACCAGGTTCATTGTGAGCGATGAATTTCATTGTCGCCGTAATATATTTAGGGAATGGTTCTCTATTTTGGAAATTCAAAATTGAATTGATAGGTGTCTTGCGGCCGCAAGACAATGGAAAATTACCTCTGTTGCGAGCAAAATTAACTGAACTGACATGTGATCATTTTTCTGGGTTGCTGGATGCATAAGATTTGAACTGACAGGTTGCATTGCGGCAGCAACCTAGATCATTGCGCCCGCAATGGAGTGTAATATATGTTGTTTTCTAGAAAATTCAGAGAACAAATTTTGAATTGACAGAATATCTTACGGTCGCAAGGCCCATTATTGCGGCCGCAATTACTCTGGAAAATGGTACAAACATTGAATTGACAGGTTTATTGTTCCATTTTTCTAGAAATTAATTTTCTATTAATCAAGAGTAGCTGTAAATTAATTGTAAATTAGGATATATATATATATATATATATATATATATATATATATATAGCATGGCTAAAATAATATGCATAGTACACCCCATTTCGTACTATGCATATAGATATAGGTCAATAAATTGAGATTTAAGTTGCTCAATAAATTCTTCATATGAAAATATTGTAGGAAAAAAATTGTGATTTTTAGAGCTTTCTTGCTATTTTTTAAATATTTTTTAAAAACAGTCCAGATTTAATACTACAAAAGTGTCATTTCTGGGCTGTTTTTAAAAAATATTTAAAAAATAGCAAGAAAGCTCTAAAAATCACGAAATTTTATTTCCTACAATATTTTGATATGAAAAATTTATTGAGCAACCTAAATATCAATTTAATGACCAAATTAAATACAAATGACCCCATAGTACGTTATGTGGTGTACTATGCATATTATTTTAGCCATGCTCATATATATATTATATATAATTATAATTAATTTTGCTACAAAATTACTACTATTCTATCTTAATATAGAATTTAGCTAATATCTATAATTAGTATAAATGATAATAAAAGAGAAGATAAAATTTCTAAATTCTAAAAAGTTTTCGTTTAAGATTAAAATGTGATATTGATAAATATTTAGTAATTTTTTAAAGGTTTTAGTAAATACTAAATATGTTTAAAGTCTATATTTTTTAAAATATACATATATATGTATTTTTATAACAATAGAAAAATTGGTTAATTCTAATTTAAAGTCCCTATTAGTTGATAAAACTCTATATATATATATGAGGAGGGATAGCCGCCATCCATTTCGTAGCCGCTCGCAACCGCTCCATCATACCAAGTGTAAATAGTCGATCCGGACCGTTGAAAACATTCTCCATACTAATGTAGACTTGGAGACCAAATTTTATATTTTTTGGAATTTTTTTACTATTTTATCGGAAGGGTTGAAAATTTGATGTTTGTAAATCGTTAGATAAATAAATTTTCAATCTATCCGATAAAATAGTAAAAAATTTCAAAAAAAATGTAAAATTTGATTTCCATGTCTATATTAATATGGAGAATGTTTTCAATGGTCTGAATCAGTCATTTACATTTGCTACCATGGAGCGGTTGGAAGTTTGGCGGTTGCGGATCCCTCATATATATATATATATATATATATATATATTAATGACGAGTAGTTTCCTTTTATGATACGTTCTAATGTAGACTTTTACATGATTTTAATCTATTTAAAAGCAATTAGGAATACATGCCTCATCTTGTTAAACGATATTGTTCGCTTTCGAATACTATCGTTAAAGTTGCGAGCAAGATGACCCATGAAAGGTTAAAAGGACGTGTATTAACAAAATATTATTAATCTCTCCTTTCGGAGAATTGATACATTAAATAGTTGTTGATACACATAAAGTATGGTGCATAAAGAAGGCAATGAGAAACTACGTGCTAGTGATGTCTAGAAAAACATTTGAGGCTTGGTACTTAAGAAATCCGCTTGTGACTCACCTCCCTCACTTGATTGGTCTGGTCATTAGTACGTAGGTATGTCAATCTAACCCATCGGCAAAACGACAAAATGGTTCATTTTGTACTTGTTCATAACACCAAAATACCTAAGAGTATTGATCACTTCCTTCGGAGCCTCATGCTGGATAATATTGTTGGTTAAAATGAAATTAATAGAGACATTTTAGAGTTCTTTTGTCATGGCCTTTAAATAGACTTTAAATTGTGATTAAGAAACGTGATGCATAAAATGATATTTCTCTTGTTTTTCTAAAAAGAATCAGGCAATTTGGCAATGATGAATCAGATTCTGTCTCTACATGGGGCAAACTTTAAGTTATGGGAATCAAAGCTTAGACTGTTTCTGAAGATGACGAAGTATGATCGGGCACTACGTTATGATCGCCTAGTGCCAGCTAATAAAGAGCCTAATGCTCTTGAAAAGACTGACATTGAGGATTGGGACCATAACGACATAATGTGTCTCACGATCATGAAGATGACAACTCATGAAACTCTCCAAGACTATGTACTTGATCAAGATTCTGATGCTAAGAAGTACCTAAATGCTCTAGAGGAGAAGTTTGTCGTGAGTAAAAGAACACAAATTCGTACACTCATGACAAAACTTTACACTCTAAGTATAAGGGGAAAACTGGGATTAGGGAGCACATCACTGAAATGATCAAGTCTCAACGTGCACTTCTCTCGCATGAGTTCAATTTCTTTGATGATATTCTCATTGAGCACATCTTTATGTCTCTTCCTCCCTCCTTCGGTCAATTCAGTTTGACTTACAACTGTCTGAAAGAAAAATTGTCAGTGTTGAGCTTGAAGCTCAACAGGTACAGGAGGAGAAGAGACAGAAGCTGGCCAAGAGAGAAGAGACTCATGTTGTAACACCTGATCCTAGAAAAGAAGCATAAGAACAAGAAATGAAAAAAATCCATTAAGGAAGCTACAGACAATAAGAAGCCAAAGATAGACAATACTCCCAAGAAATCGGGAGATAAGGTCATTTGTCACTTTTCCAAGAAGCCGAGACACATCAAGATACATTGTACCAACTATGCTTCGTGGTTGAAAAAGAAAGGTATGTGTCATGGTTTAGTTTATTGTGAAGTTAATTTAAGTACAGTATCAAGATATTCTTGGTGGCTAGACTCAAGTGCAACATCTAACATCAGTATATCTATGCAGGGTTGCCTAAACTTTCGAAAGCCAAATCAAGCTGAGCACTACATTTATGTAGGAGATGGCAGGAAGGTTGAAGTTGAAGGCATAGAAAAATTAAATTGTTGTGTAAGACTGATTTTTATTTGTATTTTGATGCATTAGTGGTTCCATCCTTTCGAAGGAACCTAATTTTTGTTTCTTATTTGGACAAAAATGGTTTCGTATGTTCATTTGGTAATGAAAATTTTAGTTTGTTTCAAAATTCAAAACAAGTTGCTTTCGGTTCTCTATCTTCTTATGACAATCGTTATTTTCTTGAAATAGACACTTCACATTCAGAAGTTTTGTGTATTGATACTAGAAAACATAAATTAACTAATGAAAATTCAACGACATTATGGCACAAATTTTTGGGATATATTTATATGCAAAGAATTCAACAACTTGTGTCTGATGATATTCTCAAACCTTTAGACTTTGCAAATTCCAAAGAATGTGTAAGTTGTATAAATGGATAACAAACTAATAAGCGCAAGTATGATGCCAAAAGGTGTAATGATCTCAGAGAATTGGTACATACCTATATCTGTGGTCCTTTTCCAAAGGCTACAAGAAATGATCACCGGTATTTTATCACATTCATAGATGATCATTCAAGATATGGACACATCTACTTGATTAAAGAAAAGGCTGAAGTACTAGACGTGTTCTAAAGTTACAAAGAGGAAGTTGAGTTACAACTTAACAAATGCATTAAAGCCATCATATCTTATCGTGGTGATGAATACTATGACATATATGATGGCTCAGGAGAACAACATCGAAGACCCTTTGTAAAATACTTAGAGGAGTGCAGGATTGTGCCACAGTATATATTACCAGGATTCCCTGCAATTAATGGTGTTGCTGAAAGGCGTAATCGCACTCTAAAAGACATGGTGAGAAGTATGATTGCTCGTACAACTCTACTAGAAAGTTTGTGAGAAGAAGCCTTAAAGGCTGCAACTTATATACTCAACATAGTTCCAACTAAAGCAACTAATAAAACTCCATTTTAGATTTGGTTTGGGCGCATGCCCAGCCTAAATCACTTTCGTATTTAGGGATGTTCAACAGAAGCAAGGCCTTATAGGCCGACAAAAAAGAAACTGGATGAAAGAACTGTTAGTTGTTATTTTGTTGGATATCCTGAGAGATCTAAAGGGTATAAATTCTATAATTCAACAGAACATACGATATTCGAGTCAGGAAATGTGAAATTTTTCGAGGATAATGAGTTTGTGGGGCGAGATATGACCATGTATGACATTTTTTAGGAAGAAAGAAATAATGACACTTCAGACCTTCGTTCGGACTTTGTCACTATCCCGATACCGATAAATCTTGAAAATGTATCTCATGTCAATAGGCAAACTACACTCTCTACTCAAATTCCATAGGATAACATGAACACAAATGGACCCGAATCTATCCCAAATAACGACGTTGTCTTGGACAATGCCAATGGCCCTGCGCTTGTGGGAGATCTGAAAGTTGGTAATGATGCTCACGAAACTGCTCCTCAAGAAATTATAGAACCAGTGCAAATAAGAAGATCCACTAGAGAGAACAAATATATTGAAAGATTTGCTTATCTTCAAGAACGTGAGTTTGACATAAGCATGTTTGAAAATGACACAAATGATATAAAACAAGCTGTTAAAAGCTCTAACTCTAAAAAATTGACTGATGCCATGAATGAAGAGATGAAATCAATGAATGACAATGATGTGTGGGATATTGTTCCATTGCCTAAGGACAAGAAAATCGTTGGTTGTAAGTGGATTTTTAAAACCAAACGAGATTCTAAAGGCAATGTTGAAAAATATAAAGCACAGCTTGTCGCTAAGGATTTCACACAGAAAGAAGGCATTGATTATAATGAAACATTCTCTCCAGTTTCGTCATAAATTAATTTATTTTTTCTTCTTTTGGCTTTGCAAATTGTATACAAGGGTAGTCATCGCTATAGTCCAAGATCATATTCATTTCTTTGTTGAAGTATTTTGAGGAGCAAATTGTACACGTATTCATTGCTATAGTCAAAAAGGGGGTGCAAACCTGACAAGGCAAATTAGGTGATGCATCAGTACCATTTGGGTGCAGAAGAGAAAGAAAAAGATGGAGAAACAGTGGTATCAAAAATCTTTTATCAATTAGGAAAAGAAAAGGAGAAATTGCATTCTTGGCTATTGTTTTATTTTCTAATCTATTTCTCGAAATACTTATATGCTACAATGCATTTGTCTGTTTCAATTACAACTAGCTAATTATACAGAAATGGAAGAATGCTGAAACCGAACTAGATATTTAAACATTTTGATTTAATGTCATGGATTATTACTTATTTTACTGTTGGATGGTGATACTTTTAATGTATTGCATAATCTGGATGCATGTATAATCATGTTTAATTAATATTGTGGATGACATGATCTCGATGTTTTATTAATTGCTCTAACAAGTTGGTGATACTTTTATTAATTGTTCTAACAAGTTGGAGAGCTAGCAAAAAGTGGCTAGCCACGTAAGCAGTAAAAATCTTTCTAAAAATGTTGTAGTTCTACAATGGGTATGATCAAAGAAAAGGTGTAATTTAGAGTATATATTATACCGAATATCAAGTCATAAAGGCGTTGACGAGTAAAAATATTTTAAATCTTTTATGTCGTGTATTAACTAATAAAAAGTGGTGTATATTGGCTGGAGAAAAGTAGAGTGTGATTGTTGTCTCTACGACAGGTTTTAACTTACCTTTTGCAACCCTGACATTTACGACAGACGATAATCGGTGTATAAGTCTCAAAAGACCCAGTGTGGAAACCATTTTTCCTATAGTGTTAGCTATCTAGATTCTCAATACTACACAAGTCAAATATATTGCAAGAAAACACAAGAAGTAGAGTAAAAAAAGAGAGTGAGAGTAAGGTGACACACAATATAACGTGATACGACAAATTTTGCCTACTCAACAGAACCCCCGGTTCCACACTGAGCCGCAATAACAACATTATCCCAAAGTATTTTACAAAGACTTATCCAAAAAGTCAAAACCCCTTACAATCCTCACCAGAGACTTGTAAGAGTATAACAAAAGAAGGTTCCTTCACAGAACAAAAGGATCCTCAACGGATCAAACAAGAACATATATTACTCAAGAATCTTTGACTAACAACAAAAGATGACTAGACAATGTCTATCCTAAACACTCTCTAGATCTAATAATGTCTGAGGTTTGAATGCTTGAAGGAGAAGGTCTTAGTGCTTTGTAAGTGCTTTTTGATTGCTTGTTAACTTGAGAGATTATTTTCTTAGCCTTCTTGAAAGCATCAGATTTGTATATATATGCAGAGGGCTTCCACAGCTTTCTCCAACGCCAAATTTTGTTCCTTCCACTATAACAATTTTCATATCGTTATAACGCCATCCCATATTTTCAGAAATGCCATTCAGTGCCTCTACGATTGACTTCAGGGCCAGCTTTCTAGAGTCTTGTTTAATATCTAAAAAGTAACCTTTTCATTGTTATTTATAAATAATATTTAAAAAATAGGTAGAAATGCAAACGTTTCATAATAGTCTTATCTCATAATTAACTTATGGGAAAAACTTGAATACATCAAAGATATGTATAGTAGGTACTCCGAGTCACTCTGAATCGTTCGATATTGATCTATAGTGCGGATCTTCATGTATCTAACGGTTTGAAGTGTCTCAGAGTACTTATCTTTGGTGTACCCAAGTTTTTTCCTTTAACTCAGGGGCGGAGCCACATAGGAACAAAATGGATCAGCTGGCTCATCTTGGAAAAAAGTTTCAAAATTAACCATGTAATTGATTTTTTTGAAAAATATGCTTATTATTTAGAATTTTTTTTTAATATGCATTATTTTGAACCACCCTGAAAAAAAAAACCTAAATTTTGAACCAAGCTGACAAAAATTCTGAATCTGCCTGTGCTTTAACTTATACTGTAAACATGATTTTAATTGTTTTAAACTTATATAAATCATGAATATTAAAATTTTGAAAACAGCCATATAAATTAGTTTAGAAAAGCCGTTCTTCTTATTTATTTAGGGAGCTGATACGTAGATACCACATTTGATATTGACTATCGATATCGATGTTATTATGCATATTTAATTGAGTTATTATGCACATTATTTGAGTTATTATGCATGTTATTTTTTACTGAAATTGTTATGCATGTTATTTTTTGTACTGAAATAGTTATGCATGTTATTTGAGTTATTATGCACATTATTTTGTTAACATACATAATAAATTTTTTCAGTACAAAAATAATATGAAATAGCATGCATAATAACTCAAATAATGTGCATAATAATTTAACTAAATGTGCATAATAATATCAGTATCGATAGTTGATATCAAATGTGGTATCTACGAAACATTATCCATTTACTTATTTCGTGTCATGGATATTTGGAATCTGTATTCTCTGAAATGGTCAGCAATTTCTAAACTGAAAATGGGCAGCTTTTGCACGATGATACTGTAGCAGCGCTGTAGCAATTACTATACTGACAGCAGTGAGGATTCAGAAAACTGACAATTTCTAACAATTTTTATTCCAAAAAATATGAATTCGGATATTTGATCACAATTAAGTATCAGCCGCTAGATTGAAATCTCACGCAGTCACACGATCATAACGCGAAGCAGTTCAGATAAGGAACAACTCACCTCACTGAAATACTCCCCAGATTACTCGTGGCGACACTCTATAACAGAAGGCCTAACAAGAAGCTGTCTTGTTGGCCCCACGTAAGTATATCGACAACATCATGCTCTCACCAAGAGTGTGTTGACCCCACCTCTCAGTCACTTTGCACAGAAACAGAGGGCTTGGATTCAATTCGACGACATCCCGTGTTTCTCGAAACAATATCTCCTGGTGCACTTTTTTTTCACCAGAGTGCGCCTAAATATGAACCGTTAGATTAAGATCGGACGCTCGATGATATGATGCAGGATTTTGTTGTATTATCGCAAAATTTTGTATTACCGCCAATTCGCACTTCCCTCTCTCTCTCTCTCTGGCTCTCTCGATCTCCCATTCTCAATCTCTGTTAATTCTCGAGGAAGCTGTGCTACTGCTAACGAATCCGAACAAGTGCGAGGTGCACTGCTTGTTTTCAACGACCTTTAGAAATTAGGGTTTCATGCGCTGATTGCTCCATTGAATTTCGAACTCTCTCCAATTCCATTTTTCTCAAGGTAAATGTTATCCGCTTTGATTGGGTTTCTAGTCGATTTCGCGATTCTGAAATAAAATTAGGTCAACTTTTATCGACTTTTCCTGGACATTATACTGTCTTTTCCTCATTTCTTTGGATTCTTTTTCCCTTTCTTGGTTTGGGGTTGCTGATTTTGTTCCATGGAGTAATTTGTGTTTAGTAATGCGACTAAATTTCTTGTTCAGGATTAGGGTTTTGAAAATTCTGTAAACTGGGTTAACCCAAATTCCAGGAATTTTAAATGTTCTTTAAATTGAGATAACGTATTTTACTTTCGTGTTTTCTGAGATTTATTTCCCAATCAAATTTTAAATAATTGAAGTGGTATTTCCGCGAAGGAATTAGTAGTTTGCAATATTATAATCCCCTCTTGTAATTGAACTTGCCTTTTATCAAATACAATAACAATTTTGTTTATCTTGTTTGTTCTTTACACACGTAATTCCAAATGGTAATTTTTATTATATTATAAATATAAACTCAATTTCTTCGTGGTATATAACTACTTACCACAGGTTGCTTTTGTTTGCAAATTTCTTGAAGTTGTCTGGGAGTCCTAGATATGATAATATCGGTTGTCATTTGGAAGAGTTGGGTGTTATTAGCATGGATTTTAAATACGCACAAGGCTGTTCCTAGTGAGCATTCATTCATACAGGTTATGGAATTTGAACATGTACTGATATAACATGACTAGTTTCCATGTTTTATAGGAATACTGATCAGTACGAAACTGGAAGTACAGAAGTGAAATGAGGTGCAATGCATGTTGGAGGGAGCTAGAAGGCCAAGCCATCTCCACTACTTGTGGCCATTTATTCTGTATGCTAATTCATTCATATTCATATATCATATGTTTTGTCTCTCATAGAGTTCATGTAACAATGTTTGTCGTTTTGTCATGTAAACTAACCATATTTGATCCCACTTTCTTGTTTGATTAAATATAAGGTGTTGACGATGCTACCAAGATACTTGGCACCGATGCTGCATGCCCAATTTGTGATCAAGTTCTCTCTAAAAGGTTCATATATGCCCTCTTTTCCCCTAAAATTCATACTTTTAGCTTATTTATGGGCCGTTTTTATTTTATCCTTGCAAAACCTTGAATTATCATGTATATCTTTTATGAAAAGATAACACCTGGCATCATTGATGTAGAACTTCATGTGAGACCATGGTCTCTGCATATGTAATACTAAATTACTAATACTTATGCACGAGAACACTTGAAACATCACATATGCCCCTCGAAGCTAACGATGAAAGGAGGGACAATTTGGGTATATTTAGGGAACAGGGAGAGCGGAGGGCTGCATTGGACAATCTGATTTTGTACATATCATATTTAAGGTTTTGTTTTCTGAATTCTGTTCAAACCCCTTTTTGTGCTTGCAGCCTTATGAAACCTGTGCATATTAATCCTGATGATAACTGGGCAAATGTAAGCTCAAATTTATTTTTTATTTTACTAGTATTTTTGTATATTTAAGTTGTTCATTCTAACTGTTTCCATTGGATTTCCTTGTGTCTCAGATGTCGATGGTTGGGATATCTCCCCAGATATGTATCCTAAGAAATATTGATATTTTTTTCCCATACTGCATTAAATCAGCCTTTGATCCTTAAACAAGCTAGGCCTTCATGAATACATATCAATAATTAAATTACTATCTGCAGATGCAATAGATTCATTTTTATTATGACTTCAATATATTTTCCTCTTTATTATTATTACTATTACGATTATTGCTATTAATATTACTATTTGTTATATTATTGTTATTTACATTAGTTTTCATTAGTCAGATACTCAGATTGGGTTAATCTCTAGCCTACCCCAACCTGTTTGGGACTAAAGGCTTTGATGTTGTTGATTTTTTTCCAGTCCTTATAAGCAATACGCCAAAATACTGCTCTGATAATTTACAGCAAACAAATCTATCAATATCCTTCAACAACTCAAAGAATGATGGAACAATTTGAAACAGGAATTAATAGAAAATAAATGAATTTCTTAAATATAACTGCATTTCTACCTTAAACATAATTTCCCTAAATCCAGTTTCATCATAAATTTTCTTGACCTATTAAGAAAATTGTCAAAAGTGCTGAAAAGTATGTACAAAAGTGTTATGTTCTACATGGGGCAAAGGGAGCTGGAGATGAAGCACAAGATGAACATGGTAGTGGGCCAGTATCGTCAGAAGTGTGAGGCTATGCAAGAGAAGTTTACTGAGAAACTGGAACAAGCACATACGGCATATCAAAAAATGGGAAAGCGATGCCAGATTTTGCAACAAGAGATTGATGAACTTACAAAAGATAATCAAGAGCTTCAGGAGAAATATGGCGAGAAATCTAGGTGATCACTTTTCATTCTTTTATGATAGCATCAGTCTTATAGCTTGTAATTTGTAAATGGTATTGTCTTTTTGGTCTTTCAGTATGTATTTCTTCAAGTCTGCCCAAAATAATATTTACTTCTTTTTTCTGACTGCTAGTTGAACTTAAATCAAGGAGAAGAAATAGTCTGTTGATTTCAAATTATATCAAGTAGTTTGGAGGAATGTTTTTCTGAGTTAAATTGAGAGAACATTTAGGTACTTGGTGAATTTTTGCTCAACTTCTACTTTGACAATTGGCATCACCCAATAGTATTGGTGTTTGCTGCCACATGCAGCTCTTAATGGAAAGGGCAAGGCAAGTCTAGGGAAGGATGAACGAATTAAACCTACTGTCCATAACGTTTCATCAGAACTCAAAGAGTCTCGTAACTGAAGATTTTGGTTCAATGTTGAAACAAGCTAATTAGGAACAGGGCGCTCTTGTTAGCAATTAAGAATGTCAGATGGCTTGTGTTCTTTCTTTTGCAAAATTCATATATTAGTGTTTCTTCTTCGCAAACACTGTAAAGTGTAAACTATAGTGCATTTTATAGAATGCACTAATGCAGTAATATTTTGGGCATAAGTTACAAAACCCTTCTAATTTTTGTTAGATGATTAGGTTTTGTTTAGTTTCTTTCTCTAACAGACAATCATATTATTTATAGGCAAAAGAGGAAGCTTGACGAAATGTATGAGCAGCTAAGAAGTGAATATCAATTTATCAAAAGGTCGGCAACTGTTGCTACTAAGTCGTATCCACGATCTGAACCTGATTTGTTCTCTGGTTTTGATATGGTGAATTCACGGGACATGCTGAGACAAGGTATATTGGCTGAACCGAAATTTTTATGTTTCTCTTATACAATCATAATATTTGATTCTGACTACCTGACATTTATATACACTGCTGAGCCTGAAATCTTTTTAGTTCCTATGTAGATGTATATATCCAATTTCAGTGTATATTGTTATATGCCCCAAATCTTTTGGCAGAGCATGTATATGTGAGAAATTCACTCATTCTATGTTTCATACCTGACTTCTAGCTTAATATTTTATTTTTTATTTTAATTTCAACAGGAAAGAGTGCAAGAGAGGAAATTTGGCCCCAAGTTCCGAGGAAAACAAACCCCGGCCCGTTCGATCTGGATGTTGATTCAGATGTCAACATGGGCCCACCAGCAGGCAAAACCAACAGACGAAGACCTTCACCTTTTCCGGGTTGCGCTTCATTGGGATCCAGACCTAACCCCCCTAACACAGCCACAAATCTAAGAAATCTGATGGGCACACCCGTGAAGAGGCACCAGATATCAAGCACCCACAATAACCTGTTTACGTAAATATCTTCTCTTTTCTTTACTAATTTCTAAGCAAGCACTTTTGGAAGTTCCCCTTGTATAACCCCTAAAATAGTGTTAGGCTAAGGGTCGGTTTTTAAATGAAGTGTACTTCTTGGTATACTGGAAATTGTTTTTTTCTTTAAATCTTGACTGACCTTCACTCTGGCTGGACCCATAGATTAAAAAGTGAACCAAGTTGAACAATATGGACCAGTTCTGAAGTTTGTACAGTTCTCAGATACCCGCCTTGGATCACTGCCATCACTTTCAGTAAATCGAATGCATAATTGATGTGATGGTGCACTGGAAGTATGGAACGAAGCAGCTATAGCACAATTCATTTACTGACTTGGCATGCTAAATACTTGGTTGCAGGTTATAGAGTCAGACTGTTTGGAAAGCAGTTCTCATTTTTGTGACGCACTAAAGAAAGTATCATACAATAACATTGTATGAAAATGATTCCCAAACATTTTTTGGTATGTGTTGATAAAACTTAACGGTAAATTTTCGTTTGGCATAGATGTTAGTGTTTCTATGTAGTAATAGCTTTTGTAAATGGTACCAAATGGATGATTTTTCACTTTGCTATTTGGCTGTAATTTTCCTTGCAAATTGGGATTTTTTTTTTCTATGTGAATACTTACGCGGTGGTATCCAATAGTTATCAATAATAGTGTCCTTTATTTCTGCACTCGTGATTGACAATTCTATAACCAAGCATTCAAATTTTAAGTATCCGGTAGTCTCGTTTAACATGACCTGTATAACCATTATTTATAATAACACGAGCATTAAATAATATTTAGAGAAAATTCATCAGACACTTCGTATCTACAAATAAACCAGAAATAAATATTATCAGGCCCACCAGAAATTACTTATAGATAATCATCATCAGCAAACAAAAGTAACAACATAGCCCCAACAAAATTCAAAATCACAGACAAGTCCTTGAGATAGGCAAATGCAAGGAATAAGCTCAGATTGAGACATCTTGTCTTTCAATATTTAGATTACTTAAAAGTTCTGCTCAATCAGATAATCACCCAGCCTCTCCACGATCATATTGCACTGGCCGGGAGCCATTGGTTCATCATAAATGCCCACTATCAAAGCCATAGTGGTTTTCTTCACAGTTATGCCCCCAGGACCCTGAAGAAAATTAGACAACTAAACCAGTTAACCAATTGGGTACAGACAAGTTTTCTAGAGGTACTAAGGTTACATGAAGATATCAAATCAAGAAAATTTTGCAACAAGTTTGCCAATTATGACAAGTTTTATTGAGAAGAAAGTATAAACAATGTAGGATTCTAGTACATCATGTAAATACTAGAGCTACATTCACAACACACAATATTCAATTAAGTTTCCTTTTCTGTTGTTTAATTGGTCCCCCAAAGAGAAAGGTTAAATTACATAATTTGCACCAAGATAAAGCATCATCTTTCACAACTATATAAAAGTTGCAAATAAGTCTAGAAATGAATCTACTAGAGCTACGTGACAGAAACAGTATGAGCACAAGATTTGCTAATTTGCAATCATGGGATATCATGCTATCAGTAAGGATTAATTCAATATTGAGGCCAACAGTTTGCATAAGCTCAAAATGCTACACAAGAATCTCACACAGAATTTCCACAACAGTCATATTAAGATGTCAATTCAGGTTGTTTAATTTTGACTTGATAGCTCCCATTTACTGGGATTGTTTCGTCAACGTAACAAAAAAAGGAAACATAGCAGCATAGTAAGAAATTGTGAATTGTGTGCACGTCAACGGGTGCATGAACAGAGAGAGAGAGAGGGAGAGAGCACCTTCTTTCCACGAATAACAGCACCAGGTTCACCTTGAATAACCATGTATTTGGTACCTCCCAGGTACAAACCTGTGGGTGCAAGACTACCAGGCTCATCAAAATCCTTCATTATTGCTTCTATCTCCTCCGGCTTGTACTATAAGAATACACATGAAATCGGAAGCATTTTAAATGTCAGTACAATAAACAAATATTTAAAACATGAACAGTTTCCAGAAATAGTAAAAAGAAAAAGAAAAATAAGGGTGTGTTCGTTTTCTCCCCGCACGGGTACAGGCACCAGAATTGTATAGAAAATCACTGTGCATGCAGGGGGAAAATTCAGTTGAACTGAATTTTATTAATCTTACGCGCACAGTAAAAGCAGACGAACACGCCCTAATATTGTTAAACTACCCAAGAACTATGTACATGCACATAATTGTAATTGACAAAATCATTGATATCTTAACCAAATTCGAGTAAATAGTAATTTAGTACGCTAAATGTAAAACAACAAGAAATAATATACCTAGAATGACACCATACATTTAGGCAATGATTGGAGCAGCATAAGAATTAATGAAACCATCAGGACCATTATTACCCTTTACTCCAACGTTGATCTAACCAATTGAAACCCTAACTATTTACCCTAAAGTGGAAATAATTAAGAATACAATTGTTCACCAATAGGGTCCTTTTAACAAAAAGTTCCACCCATCGTCGACGATTCTCACATCCAAATCGAAGGTTCTAGTTACTAGAGTGAGGAGCTAGTGCTTAAACTACTATATTTCAAACAAAAAAAGCTAAAATTAGTCGATTCCAATGAGATCTAGGCGACTTCACAAAAGAAGGAAAAGTAGATTTTCACTTGTTCACTTCCAGCGACTACACTCGAAAAGAGTAAACCACAAAATCTCAGGGACATTCAAGCAAAGAAATTGATGAACAATCAGATCCGGATCTACAAGAGAAACAGCACAAACAATAGACATCTTCGTTTTGATCTTACTAGACACTGAAAAGTCTACTAAGACTGAAAATTCTTGTAAAAATAGAGTAAAAACATGAAACAAAATAGTGAAAAAATTGGATACCTGAGGGAAATTGGAGCTCTGAGCCCAGACGCTGCCATCGTGGCCGATGATGGCGGCGGAGGTCAGATATTGACCTTCGATCTCGCACATCAGGTGATCGTCGACATAGGTTTGCCACGACATCTCTCTCTCTCTCTAAACTGTACTTCTCTCTCTAACTCTGCTTCGATTCTACGCGACCTCTCTTTCTCTCTTTGATTCGGTCTACTTATCTCATCACCTGTTCAGTCTATGTCTCGGGAATATATATCACTTCAAAACGGAAATTTATAGCTGCACGTGGTTCATATCCGTACAGATCGAAACACTCGCTCAATTTTAAAATGGAAAATTTTCATAGAGGGCCTAGCAGCAAAGAATTTCAACAGATAGGGCCGGAGGTACCCTAAAAATTGCACAGAGAGCCGAGGGCGCGATTAATAGTCGCGTCCCTAAGCAGATTCCGTTTTTTTCCTGAAATCAAGGCGTTCTGCATGTGCTTTTGCAGTTGTGGGCCCGGACACTTAGGGGCGCGACTATTAATCACGCCCCTAAGTGATTTTGAAATTTTTTTTTGTTAATCTTATTTATACCTTTTAATATAATAATTATTAGTTAGTACTAATATATAATTTTTTATTATTTGTTAATATATCAATAAAAGTAGTATATTCATATAATATTTTTTATTAAGCAAATTAATGATAATTTCAATATACAATAAATTTTTAATATATGTATAGTTGTAATATAATACTATTAATTTGTCTTGTTAATTTTTTAGGGTTAAGTTATAATTATTTATACCCTTTAATATAATAATTAGTTAGTACTAATATATTATTTTTGGGTATTTGTTTATATATGTATATTAATATATATATACTACAATTATTATTAAGCAAATTAATAATAATTTAAACATAATATAAATTTGTAATTTTAATATTTGTAATATAATACTATAAATATTAATATTATTATATACTTATTATTATTATTATTATTATTATTATTTAAAAAGATTAGAAAGATTACAACCTAGTAAGAAGATGCATTTTTCACCATTTTTCTGAATTAACATAGGGGCGCAATTATTTAATTACGCCCCTAAGAAGATGCCTTTTTTGCAGATAAGTCTGAATCTTGCACGATTTTTTTTTCAGATGAGGGGTCCACCTGTCCCCTAAATGAACAAAATATATACAGCAACACCTTTCTTTTCTTCTCTCTCCAACCATTATTTCAATCTTATCTCTTCTTCCCCCAACAGCCCCCTTCCTCTCCACAAACCCTAAATCAAATTTTCACACTTCTCCTCCCAAAATCTTACATATAAAATGTTTATTATTAGTTTCTACACTGGAGGATCCATCCAGAACGGTCCTCATGGTGTGCATTACTCGAAAAAGCTACCGGTAGTTTTACGGTGAATGACGACATAACACTCTGTGAACTGGAGACGGAGCTGTACCGATGGATGGGGATTTCAAGTTCAACACATGCTTTAGAGATATCAGGGAGGTTCAATGCCGGATTACAGCTAACTCCTCTGGTAATATTCTATACTGAGTTACAACTGTCGAGTAATGATACTTGGAGACTGATGGTGAACCATTCGGTTCATCCTGGTACTGTTGCAATGATTGAGTTGTACGTTGAGCCAAAAGTTCTTCGATATACAACAAATCAAGGTTTTTCGAGTGGCAGTCGAGGTCATGAGACCCTAAACCATGGTTGTGCAAGCGGTAGTCGAGCTACGGAAACCCTAAACCAGGGTTGTGCAAGTGGTAGTCGTGCTTACGAAACCCCAAATGAGTATGTTGAGCCAATAGCTTGTAGAATGCCAGATGCATATCTTCGTACCAATTGTTATGAACCAAATGCAACCTCAAATCGAAATCAATCGATTCCAGAGGAAGAAGAGGATTATGAGGATTTCGAATTTAATGTTGGGTTGGATGAAATTAACCCGGCAGAACGAGTTGAGATATTAGTGAACCAAGATGCAAGCCCAATTGGAAATACGTGTGGTAATGATGCTTTCATGAATATGGATTTTACACCTTTCGAAAACCCTAATTACAATTCTGAAGAAGAGACTTCTCTGACCATGACAACATGGCCATTACGGGACCGAACCGATTCTCATCCAATAGCTTCGTGGAATAATATTAATGCAATCATCGATATAATTGGTGATGGCAATTACTTTGACGACGAAGGTTATGTCACAGAAGATGGTTTGGCAGTGGGACAATATTTTCGATCAAAGAATCATCTAAAATGGGTTGTGCATGATTTTCACATCAAATCGAACCACACGTTTAAGAAGAGAAAGTCCAATAAAAGCGTGTATACAATCAAGTGCACCGACCAACATTGTAATTGGAGGTTGTATGCAACAAGAAGGCTAAGTGATGATGCTTTTATTATTAATACAAGGCAAGGTCCGCATGAATGTGTTATGTCAGGAGATAGGTTGGAGCATCCGCACTTAACATCTCCATTCATGGCTTCCATAATCAGAGAAATTGTTAAGGGAAATGTAAGGTTTACTATAAAAGACATCAAGATTGCCATTGAGCAGAGATATAATTTCAAGGCTCCTTACCTCAAGTGTTGGCGTGCAAAAGTGATCGCAATCGCACAATTGTTCGGAGGTTGGAGGCAAGCTTATGATTTAATCGTGCCCTTACTTAATGTCATACAAAGAACAAACCCGGGTACAGTGATTGAGTGGTTTACCGCCCCCACAAATGATCCAAATGAAAGATTATTTCAAGCAGTGTGTTGGGCATATGGTCCGGAAATACAGGCCTTCAGGCACTGCAAACTTGTTATAGGAATTGACGGTACACATTTGTCTGGGCGGTATAAGGGGAAGATGTTAGTTGCATGTGGCTTCAACGCAGAAGATCAATTGGTGCCCCTTGCATTCGCGTTGGTTGATACCGAGAACAACAAATCTTGGGAGGATTTCATGAAATTTGTTCGTAGGGAAGTGGTTGGATCACGAGTTGTGACAGTACTCTCTGATCGTCACAAGAGTATCTTGCGGGTTTTTAGTGAGCCAGACCTGGGTTGGAGCACCCAAGATGGACATGCCTTTCATCGATATTGTTCAAGGCACCTATGTCAAAATTTCACAAAAGAATTTACCAACAAAAAATTAACACAGATCTTGAGGCAAGCAATGAAACAAAATCAAAAGAGGAAGTTTCTAATGAGGCTCAGTCGTATTCGCGAAAAATGCCCCGACGCTGCAACATGGCTTGAGGATATTGGTAGGGATCCAAACGATGTTGAAAGGAACAATGCACCGCGTTTTGACTTATGGGCTCTTTCATTCGATGAAGGAGGTCGTAGAATGGGGATGATGACAACGAACGGACCAGAATCCCTTAATAATGTTTTCAAAGAAGCACGTGAGTTACCGGTTACTTCTCTTGTTGAAATCACATTCTATAAGTCGGTCAAGTACTTTACTGAAAGGCGAGCAAAAGCAGAAAAAGCAATTGAACAAGGTTTCCTCTTCTCCCCCAAAATCCAAGCGTTACTAGAGGAGCGAAGATTAAGGGGAAATACACATACGGTGCGAGCGTACCGGAACGAGCGAAAATATGAGGTTCAAACAGGTCAAAGATTCGTTGGGAACAAGATTAAAGGAAATAGAATACATACAGTGCGGTTAGAAGTGCCCAGAGGTACATGTACTTGTCAAAAACCGCAACTAACAGGTATCCCTTGTTCTCATATCGAAGCATGTTGTGCTCAAGGGGGCATAAGTAGCAATTTGTGTGTATCTCCTGTTTATCGCATTCAAGAGTTGATGGCAACATGGACACAGCAGGCGCACCTGCACTGCACCCCCAAACGACGAAGGTAATACTAGTATTATTTATTTCACAAAACAACATTGGTTTCAATTTTGTAATGCTTGAGATTTCGTTATCGCAGGTAATTAGCAAGGAGATGATGAAGCTTGTTCTTTTATTTAGTTTAAGATTATGTTATTTTGTTTTATGCCTTATTAATTAGTTTGTACGTGTATCTCAAACATTTGGATATGTATGTTTATTTAGGAGACTTGGATATGTATGTTTATCTTGGAGACTATTGCAAAATATTTTGTGTTTGAGGATTTTATGAACTTTAATTTATGTTATTATATCCTAATGTGGTTTGAGAATATACTTTCATTTTGTTATATCTTCAATATATCATAAATTTATTATTTCTTGTAATATATTGTGTATAAATAACATATGTAATATTTAATAGTATTATATTACAACATATGTATAACCTATTTCATATTTATCATTTTGTTATTTAATAGTATTACATATATTGTATATCGTCAATTTATGTTATTTAATAGTATTATATTACAACACATGTAATATTTATCATTTTGTTATATCTTCAACATATGTATAAATTTATGTTATTTTGTGCTTAATAATAATTATAGTATAATTATAGTATATATATATATATATAATATACATATATTAACATATATCCAAAAATAATATATTAGTACTAACTAATTATTATATTAAAGGGCATAAATAATTATAACTTAACCCACAAAAATTAACAAGACATATTAATATTATTATATTACAACTATACGTATATATATTAAAAATTTATTGTATATTGAAATTATCATTAATTTGCTTAATAAAAAATATTATATGAATATACTACTTTTATTGATATATTAACAAATAATAAAAAATTATATATTAGTACTAACTAATAATTATTATATTAAAAGGTATAAATAAGATTAACAAAAAAAAATTTCAAAATCATTTAGGGGCGTGATTAATAGTCGCGCCCCTAAGTGCCCGGGCCCACAACTGCAAAAGCACATGCAGAACGCCTTGATTTCAGGAAAAAAAACGGAATCTGCTTAGGGGCGCGACTATTAATCGCGCCCTCGGCCCTCTGTGCAATTTTTAGGGTGCCTCCGGCCTGAAATTCTTTGCTGCTAGGCCCTCTATGAAAATTTTCCTTTTAAAATACATAGTTGAGTTAAACGTTGGTATATCGAAGTTATTTTGGTTTGAGTTATAGTTTACATTTTTCCTTACGAGGTCAAAAGTGAATATAATTGTCTTTTTCCTTTCAAATTGGTTCATTGCTTTGTTGGCCGAATTCACAAGCGGTAAAAGAATATTTCCTTGACTCATCTAATAATCCGACATTTTTTTAATTATTAAAAATAATATATATAATTACATATATATAAAAAATTGTCTGGAAAAATTCGAGATCTGCGCAGATCCTAGTGACGAGTTACTTTTTTTACACTTTCTATTTTTTTCAAAAAGTGACGCATGCTATGTCTAAATTCACCACTATCACTGGCGAATATAGCATGCACCAATAATTGAGCAACAAAGACACTGGTCCAACGACTAAGAAAATACAAAATTTATACTAAAATGTGTTCTTTCTAAATGCAAAGTTTAACATTGTATTGTAAAACAAAAAATGACATGTGCTTATACTCGCCACTGCCAGTGGGGAGTTTAGGCTCTATACTCGTCACTGTCAGTGACGAGTATAGCATGTGTCCCTTTTTTTTAATCGCAAAAAATGTAAAAAAAGAGATAAATTTGCTAGTGGGATCTGCGAGTATAGCATATCCCGAATTTTGTCTGACAATTTTTATATATTTAATTATATTTTTTTATTAATTAAAAAAAGTCGATCTAATATTCGTTGCTCACGTGAAGTTATTAAGCGTATAGAATTAAAACGAAATTAAGATCGAACCGTTCGAAGTATTTGAAGTATCTAGAGTATTCATAACTACTCAAAATTTTCCCAAAAATTTAAAACACTCCAATGAAAACTTAAAAAGTCATTAACGAATACTTTCCATAAAACTAATATTTCAAGTAAGTGTGCTGGATGTAGTTTTAAAAATAATACTTCTTTTGTAAATTAAGTTGGGTTAATATTCTTCATTATTTATTATTCAACTTAAAACACATCAAAAACTAAAAATAGTGGCATTTCAAAAATACATGGTAATAATCGCTGAGTTTTTCAATTTCAGTTCCCTCACCAATAGATATATTTATAGGAGGAATTCGATGTCTATTTTAATTGTGTTTGTTGTGTCTACTTTTTATTCGAGCTTAGATTTTGAAATATAATCATTATATTTAATTTAAATCATCCCAATTAGATGTATATAAAATTTTATAGTTTTAATTTTATTTCAATAGACATCAAGAGAAACAGTTAAATCGTCTAATTTGACATATTTATTTTCTTATCTCTTGTGTCTATTAAAATTAAATTGAAATGATGTAGCGTATAATATGAAATATTCAATCAATTTGTTTTGATATTTAAGGATTTAAGTAATATTTAATTAAAATTTAGTTTTATTGGCGAGACACCAATAAACTAAGATTAAATTATTTTATTGTAAGTCTCTGTTCATGTCAAGTAAGAACCATGTACAATTTCAAATTTTATATATAACATAAATAATATTCATTGTATGTGACGGACATCATCCATGGACGAACGAGTCTTAACAAATAAAAATATCATCCGTTAAAAAAAATTCAATACTTATAATTCTCAAAATTAAATGTGATGCTTACCAAAAGAGAATATTCCATTTTAGAATAGAAAAAAAAATGTCTTAAACCAAGTGGCCTTCAAACGGAACCGGATCTGGTGTTGCACAGGATGGTGTAGCGCAGCATCTGGATCGTCTGATTTTCACTGATTACATCAAAATTCGTGTCAAAGTATAAAAGCCTCCTGATTTCTATTAATTTTTCATTGTGCAATTCTTATTATCTTTTTTATCAATTGATGATAGAAATAATTTTTGGAATTATAAATAAAATGTTTTCATCCATTTAGGGAGATGATGTGAATCATCCAATTAGGGAGATGAATTAGGGAAGTAAGGAAACAAACACTTTTGGTAGTTAAACTTTGGCCAAGGTTAGTATTAATGCAAAGTCTTGGCAAAATGTTTTCAGTATCTGCTTTGAATTTGTATTTATGTGGGTTTTTTTTGAATTGGTACAACTCTCTTGTATCGATTAACTGAACCTTGTTTTTGCTTCCAAATGCTTGGAAGCCGTTACTAAGGTTGTTCATCTTGTCGAGTTCGAGCGAGTCGATTCCAACTCGAACTCAATTCGGTAGTTATTCGAGTTGAGCTGACTCGAGTAATCAAGTCACATTCGAGCTCAAATGTCAACTCGTACTCAACTCAGATTTTACTCGAGTCAACTCGCAACTTGCATTCAGCTCAGTTAACATGTTTCTTTTATAGTTTAAATAACTCAAATAGCTCAACTGAGCTCAAATCAGCAACTTAAATAACTCAACTCGCACACTAGCTCAATTAGCAATTCATAATAAGCTTAAGTTAAAATAGCAAATTAATTCGAAAGGCCCAAATAGCTTAAACTGGACAATATGATAACTAAATTTAGAAGGCCCATATACGAATGACTATTCGAGTCACTGAGCGAGTCATAACTGACTCGAACTCGACTCGAATAGTACTCCAGCCAGATTTGACTCGAGTTGAATCTGAGCGAGTTTATCCGAACTGTTATCCGAACGAGTTGTGATCGAGTCACGAGTTATTTGCCCAGCCCCAGCTGTTACCCCCATCTCGGAGTTTACTTTAATCCAAAAAAAAAAATGTTTTCGGAACATAAGCGTATATGCCTGCTTTTGGTACTTTATATACAACAAAATGGAAGTTCATTCCAAGCAAGCGGACTTTGAAGCAAACTGCACGCTGTACTGGTTGTATACAAAATTACAAATGCATAAATGAATGAACAAGCAAATAAAAATTATATCATTCTATTGCGGAAGATATATAATGAGTCAATTTTATTGCAGTGCACAACATCAATTGTTCCTTTCAATCGAAAATTTGAGTTTGGAAACTCAAATTCTACTCGGTGTTGTAAAATACGAATTTGAATATGCGTGCGAATGAATTATGTGAATTTATATATGCAACCAAATTTATATTTTTGTTATGCAATTTCATACAAATTAAGATGAAGCTATAAATAAAAGCACATTAAGAAATCTGTAGTTATCTTACACAATACAACTTCAAAATATTTGCACGTTCATTTTAATTGATACTGCTTCATTATAATAACGAAAATATATAACTAAAAAAAATAATGATGCTAAATTTTAATTAGAGTAGTATTAACCTTGGTTAATTCAAAACACAATCCATCTATAAATTCGACAATATATATAAAAACTTCATTATTATTATCTTTTTAAATCATTTTCAAGTTTTTCAAGCTTACCATCAATAACAAATCCCCACCCAATTTTTTTTGGAGTTCCAGCATCTTGCTTCGAATCAAAGGTATTCCAAAATATTATCAATTCCGAAAGCGTCTTCAACAATATAATTTATTTTTGAAGTTCTCAACTTTCCTTTAAGAAAACTAAACGAGACATTTGTTTCTATACTCAAATGGAGTCCGTCACAGACCTCAAATCTAAGTACTGAATACATAACTATTTCAATATTATATGTCATAAAAAAATGGATTCCAGTGCATACTCTGTCGAGTTTTATTTTTCGGTCCACTGGCATATGTAAACATGCTAGAAGCAACTGTTGTTATCTTCACCGAAGGGGATGCTTTGGGGGCACTCAACATCTTTTTACGAGCTTTGGCTATTCCCTTCTTTACATTAGCAAAATTCTTGCAATGATACAGCACCACCGATTCAAGAAGAGATGCCTTGTACAAAAGAAACAGAACCAGAGTGGTAATTGCTGCCTCCCCTCTAAAATCATCTATTATTACACTCTTGAGAGGAGGCACGACAAGCACATCCTTCTTGAGTTTTTTCAAAATTTCAGCTGATGAAACATCATCGCTGCCATCAGAATTGAGATCCTACAAAAATCCAGGAGAAAATAGAAAACAGCTATAACACCATATAGAAGACATGGAAAAGATGCTGCGCCAGAAGACGAAAATTAATAGTGACACTATCAAACCAATATGTTGAGTATAGAACATAGAGAGTGTTCCTTCAAGTACTTACATCAGCAGCAGCAGCAGTTCGCTCCATTGACCACATACAGTTCAGCTACAGAGAATAGGAAATAAAATAAGACAGTGATTTAATGAGAAATCAAGAACAGTAAAAGCTTAAATGAAACAAAAACAACAAAGTCTTTAGTCCCAAACAAGTTAGGGAAATATTATAGGCATTTAGTTCGGAGCTAGAGAGTAGAGACGTAGACGTAGGTTTAGACTTTTATGATTTATAGTGTGGTTTTACTATCATTATTATTATTAGAGTTATTACTAGTATTGATAGGCCCAAACCGTATCCTTATCCGTTAAAAATTTTCGGATACGGATACGAATCGGATAATTTTTGTTATTTTTCGGATACGGATCCGGATAAAATCGGATATTATCCGATCCGTTTACACCCCTACATAAAAAGAAAGGAGCAACTCACAATTAGGCCACAATTAAACAAAATTTAAAAAACAAGAAAATAACTGAAGAGGTAAGCACAAAACATAGTGTGTTCTGAAAACACAAATCCTAACTAAACCAGTACACTTCACAGTCCAGATTTCAAATCTTGCTTTAGTTATAACTCAAAAGTAAATTTACATTTAATTTTTCTATTTTCTTCTTTCACTGATATGATATCAGTTTCATGTTATTACAAAATGACTTGTATCTTAATCTTATATATTCCATCAGTTAATGTTACTGATATTTTCTACTAGATTTATCTCTACAAACTTCACAAAGATACCAAGAAAATTACTACACTTCTTGAATATTTTACATGAAAAGAAACAAAGAGCAATAATGGCTAGCCAATAATTAGGCCCATCATCCAACCAATAACAAAACAAAAAAAAAGATAGTTGTTCTTGGTATGGTCCAATGCTGGCATGTCTGTACCAGAAACAACAAAAGACTTTTGCAGTCTAGATGGGTCGTCTGATCAAAGAAAAATCAAAGTGCAATCACTGTCTGGGCCATTTGATTTTGATCAGACAGTTCAAAATAACTATGACAGGGCCCAGTGAATCCGTATCCTCTGCACCTACTAATTTGGACCGTTCGATTAGATCTGAACGCTTGACCGTCAATTATATGATTCAGGGGGGCTTTTGTATTATAAAATCACGTCCGTTCAAATCTAATCGGACGATCCAAATTAGTGGGTGTAGAGAGCACCCATTTTTTCTGGGTGCAGAGGATATCAATTCGGGCCCAGTGGGGGTGTGATATGTCAACAGATGTGGATTTTTCAGCCAGAAATATAACCTTGCTTCAAATGATTATATGTGCAAGGGTTGAAAGCTGAAACATCATGTTCAATTTTTTTATGATAGTTTCACTACTTGTTAAACTAAAAAGGAAAAAAAAGCAAGATTTTCTTCAGAAATAGCAAAAATTACTCACTTTCAAGTAGAGCTCCTCTAAAACTGGGCATTCTGACATGTTGTACACTAGCTTAAGTACCCAACTGAACCCATCTGGCCTCCCACAGAAATCCAGCCGCTTAAGGTTTCCAAAAACGGGCAGTCGGCTATTAAAATCACGATCACCATTCAACACAAACTGAAAGAATTATTCATAAAATAATTATAATCCATCATAGTACCTTCTCAGAAGTAAATCATCAAACATATAACAAGCATGTTATAGTAACAATTACCTGAGTAAACCATTCAGCCACCCCAAGTACACATGCATTTGTCACCGACGATACCAGACGCATCCATGCTGTACGATCACGGAATTTTTCTGTGGCATCATTAAGCAGTGTAATTTCTTCTATGTTCACCAACGGCACTGTCCTACACAGTGTAAGGTCACAGCAAAGACCAAGAAACCGAAGCCTCGGTGCCGACCTTATAACCACTGGGCAAAGGATAAAGAGTACATTCCTATACACATCTAAAGTCTCCAATGTCGGACTAGATATAACAATCCTATCGGTAAACCTCGAACCAGCAATGTTCAATGTTTTTAATTTAGGACTGGCCGAGATAAACCCCGAAAGAGAATCAGCAAGGAAAGCCACTGATCTGAGAAAAACCGTCTGCAAGAAAGGGAATATTGGGCGGCCGAATTCAACCGGGATATCGCAAAGTGCACAGTGATCAAGCTTGAGGGTTGTGATACTCCAACAACAGAAAACCGTGTCAGGAAGGGGTAAGAACCACGATAGTTCATCCTTGTTATACTCATCCTCGTCGTCGAATGGGTATTCATATCTCAACGCGAGAGAATCAACTATGCGGGTAGATGCGAACTCAATCCAGCGGTTAGCCATAAGCCGGCGCTGATCAATTGGGGATTGTGAACTGATGGTGAAGGAGAGCGAGGTAAGGTGCTCGGTTGAGGCGCAGAGGTCGAGGCAGGAATCGATTCCATCAACATAGTCGTCGAGAAAAATCTCGGCATCAAGGTCGGTGAAGCTGGGGAAGTGGAGATTGGGGTTGGTGCACCAGAGGTGGCGCCATCGGGAGGAAAGAGCGGAGGTGCGCACCGCGGCGTCGATTGGGAGGAGAGAGAGGATGTGGTGGATCACACCGTCGGGAAGGTCGCTGAGGCGGTCGTTGCTGGGGCGGCGATTCTGGCGGCGGCGGCGGCGGGGCAGGCGACCCATGATCCAGGCTTTGTGCGCCTGCGCCGAGCGGGAGGTTTTTAAGGGTTTTCGTTTCTATTTTTAATGGATCGAGGGAAATCGGGAAGAAATTGGGGGGTTTCTAATTTTCTGACTATTTGTATAGTTTGGCGAAATGGCGCGATTTCGAAGGAAAGAGAGCGATTTTTTTGGCGGGTTGGCGATTGGGCCGATGATGGCGATGGTGCGATTTGGGAGGAGGAAATTGAATTACTTTGAAAAATGGTGGTGATTAAAAATAAAAATGGAGGGATTTTTTTCTTATTTAAAAAATTGAATTACTTTGGGATGATAGGAATGGTGGTGACTAATGAATTTTGATAACAATTTTTTTTTTGGGGTTACATATAGTATGTTCAGAGGGTATTTTGCGGGTATGTACGATTAATCGGCAGCCAAATTCAATTAGTCAGCCGCCAATTCGATTAATTGATCATCAAAATTCGTTTAATTTTATAGACAATAAGTTATTGCTTATTTTTGGTATAAAAATTTCATTCGAACTCCGATTTTGATGATTTCAATTTCCATAAAAATTAGAAATTATGAATTTTAATTTAAGTTTAATTTTTAATCATTCTAATATTCACAAATACTACCATGAACTTTCATATTAGACTTATTCATGTATGCATTCTAACTTTTTTCAGAAGTCATATTGTAATTATATTTTTCTAATTCGGCGTTTAAAATATTATGATTATTGATTAATTGACCTTTCGTTAGTGTAATTTATTTTATAAATTACTTAATTGAAACTAAAAAATAAATATGAACAACAATATTTTTATATTTTTATATGCTTCACTTTACATGCTTCACAATACCAAAATATGAACAACAATATTTTTATATGAGAAAATAAATATATGAGGAGGGCTCATGCCTTCAATTTTTTGTGTCTCCATCACGCCTCTAAAATATCAATCATTCATCACTTTCATTTTATTCTCAACTCCACTTTTTGTTTCTTGATGAACGATCAAGATTTGAAGGCATGATGGAAGCATAAAAAATTAGAGGCATTTGAGCTCTCCTCTAAATATATTATAACATTTTTGTCCTTCCCACCGACTGTCTTTTACTCCTTTAAATGCGCCGGATTCAAATAAGAATTCTAAAAAAAAAGGTAATTTTATATAATACTTATATTTTATTTCAAAATGTTTAAAATTATTAATTGAGATGTTTATATATACTAATATTTTTTATTTTTATAGATAACGAAATACATATCGTAATAGTAATTATATCACAACACATTATTTATTTGAATTATTAATATTTTGTATATTCAAATATGAACGTCAAATTATCCGCAAAATCCGATTAATCAACCGCATAACAATAGTCGCTTAATGTTACCCCTCCGACCGTCAAACGCATTCAATTTTTAAAAAAAAAGGAAAAAATGCCAAAAGAATAAATATATTACAATTAATTACTAATTCATCGATGGTTAACAATTGATAACCAAGTTTTATTTGTCAGCTAAAATTACACATATATCATTCCAAATACCTAATTGTCAATTATCAAAATTAATTATTTAGTATATAATTTTTTTTTTGAAGATTTGTGTCACATCCCAGAAATAATGACTAACTTAGGAGTGTTAACCCCGCCACGTGTACTTGATTTCAAGTACACGAAAGGCTTAGTTAACCGCTCAGAAATATAAATAAGAATGATTTATTATACTTAATATAAGGAAAAGCACACACATTTCACACAATACATGAACATCCAACAAATACATATATATAATCCAACGTCTGGATACAAGGTTTACAGCGAAAGCAAAACAAAAGTAAAATACATACTAAAGAGGGCGATCCCATCAAAAGATGTGGGACCGACCCTAGCTAACCTACTACACACTAATCCTAACAAAAGGAATAAAAAAAAACAAATGGATTGATCCTCAAAACGGAAGACGCTGGGGACTCCATCCTAGCGCTCTCCTCTAGACAGCAAAAGAACTCCTGCTTCTTACCTGGACCCCACAACCAACCGTGAAACGTGAGTAAATTATAAAAATTTACTCAGTGTGGATTAAGGTCCAGCCTTTGGGATTATATCCAATTCAAGTTGGACCATTCACATTTACTGAGTTTTAATTATAACTTAAATTACTACACCTAATGTGCATTAGTTAACCATTTCACATTTTTAACAATGAGTCTATCCAACAGACGATACGAGAAAGAAACTCAAAAGTAATATGAGGAATAATAGTATATATAGATAGTAAGGTGAATAACATCAAGGCTCCCAAACAAAGAAAGGATTTGTCAAATTAGAAAACCCCGATTGTAGAACTTCAAGATTCGCCCCCTCAGACGGATCGTAACCACAAGCCTAAGGATATTGTTAGGCGGGTCCCAGATCAACCACAGGCCCAACGTAATCGTTGGACGGGTCTCAAATCAACCACAACCTAACTAAAATCTGAGTTTCCAGAACGAAACGCCCTAGTAAATGCAGAGCGACTATAAAAGCACACACTCGATCAAAAAGCGAACCGAGAAGCCTACCCTCACAAAAGATAAGAAAATAAATTAAACTCTCGGTCTCAGCCGTCATACGAAAATAAGGAACCGACTACCCGTTTGAGTAACAATAATAAAAGGGAATTCCCTGTACCAACCAGGGGCCAAAGGGGAGCCCCAGACTTCCTATGTACCAACCAGGGGCCAAAGGAGGAAGTCCTTCGAATATTAGGAGATCCCGAAACATCGGCTAATAGAAATATAAAGAACGAAATAGCTCCAATACGTCACATATGACACGCTTACTCTAAACTAAAAACCGAACCTTAATCACTCAAAGGAAGATATTATAATATTTATACTAGTAAGGATCTTGAAAATCAAACACTCGAACTGGCACTACAAGCCACCAAGTGATGGTCATCGATGGTGAGCAGTGGTCGAATGTCCTTAGGGACATCCCGAGAAATGGACCCCACGGGCGTTGAGCTTGCGTACGTAATCCATCCTCACGATGCCCCCAGACTACATCCGTCCTAGCTAAACTCACCGGCCCGACTCTCATCACTCCAGACAAGAATATATATAAATAATATTTGATACGCAACTACCTATAAGTAGCTAATAGCCTATACAATCCGTATATCGAATCTTACATGCAAGATGAGGTGCAATGACATGCAAGTGCAGGTTGGACTCATTTAATGGTACAGTTACCAGTATGCAAATATGGCAGTTCAAGTTCTACGGGCCTGATTAGTCATTTCTGGAATTTTGGTACCGCAGTTCAGTTAGGTAAGTCTGGTAGGTCCTAAATAAGAGAAAGGAATATAATCCCCAGGAATCCACACCTGAAATGAAGTGCTAGCTACTCTAACGGAAGATCCGCTGCGCCCACGCTGACCTCAGCATCGTATGCAGCTGCGTCAGTCTCGTCCCCTGTGTGCGGGTCCGAGTCAACTAGGTCTCCTATTTATTTATTTCGAGTTTGTTTAATTAGTCGAGGGACTCGTAACATATTAAGTGAAATCAAATGACAATGTAACGGCGTTTGAGACGTCCTTGATGCTTCTAATTTATTTTATTCAAATTTAGTACTTAGTCAAGTCTTGCGTGCAGTGTTCCCGACTGCACAGTGAGTGTGGGTACAATCACTTGTTTCTGTCCTTTTTATTTAAATGTGGTTCTGAGTGTGTTACTATTCTCATTATTCAATGTGACGTTAGGACGATAAGGCAAAGAATGTAAATAACACATCACGATGAAAGCATGTTATAAAATCAACTACTTTTAGTTGGACTTTTATTATTTAACTAATCAAAAGAAGAAACAAAAATAGTTAACTATATACTAACGAACATGTGTAATTATATTAGTTATGCGTTTATAGAGAAATTGATCAATATATACCTATCATTGAATTTAAATATTTACTTAGTCATAATTATGTGTATTTTTATGTATTGTATTAATGTTACTTATATACTTATATGTATCGCCTAGAAGGTATTATATGTATTATAATTAATTAGTCGTCTTACTCTAGATATTCGAGTGTTTTTCATATGTAGTTTAGGTGTACAATATATTCTATGTGATATATAGAGAAATTGATCAATATATAATATTATTTATATAATTATACTTAGTTCAATATGGTTGGTGGTGATTCGAGTGTACTTAATTAAATATATATTTATATATATAAGTTCATATATAAGTATATATACATATATATATATATATATATATATGTATAAACATATAATCATATATATAAACTTATATACATGCTCGTATATATGTAATTTATTATTTGGTTATTTTGTATATATATTTGTGTATATATATTTATCTCTATACATTACACTTAGTAACACTTATAATTACTTAATTATATTGTTTAGTATTATGTCACGTTTAGTTACTTAATTTATTCGTTACGCATTATTAATAAATCAAGTGTCATCATGTCAAATACGACGTCGTGCCAAACTACTATCCTACTATGTAACTGAGCCGTATATTATACGTTATATTGTTTATTGTGATAAATATAGTATAGAAAATATATGGAAACACAAGTTGGTTATTTTTAATTTATGTTTGGTTTGTGTTAATCCTGAGTGGGATCGGAAGCCCGAGACTCATACGTCATCGCCGTAGCTCTCGCTGCACGGGCTTATAATCGTCATTTCCCAATTATACCTCTCTCGGTCCTCTTTATTCTCGGATCTAGTTACTAAGTATTATGGGTAGGACCACCATTTGTGTAATATCTGTATTTACCCAATTCGGCCCAAACAGGACCCAAGCCCAAAAATACTTAGAACTAGATTTTGTTCATAATTTTATTTATTATTTCGCAAGGGAAAAAAAGCCCAATGGCCAAAGGCCCATCTAAGTCTCCAGCCAAGCCCAATAAATCATTTATTAATTTTTCCTCTTAAATTCACTAAGGCCCATAGGCCATTTTATATTTTAATTGATCAATGGTCCAGAAATGGCCTAAAGAGACCCAACAGATCCTCACTTGGGCCCAGGCATTACTCTGGGCCTGTTCTCTCACGCCACACATAATTTCCAGCGCAAGAACCAGCACTGCACTGGTGCTGGCAACCCAGTGCAGTGTCAAGGCAGTACACTACACGGGTCGGGTAAAATACCAGAAAACCAGACACCACCCAGACTGGACATAGACACCCAGTAAAACCCACTTAATCCAAGCACCCAATAAAACCCAATAAAACACACAAATAAATCAATAGTTCAGAGCAAATTTCACGACAGGTGGCTCGTACCAGTATAACCAGAAACACTGAACAGTTAGGCAACACAGTATACCTTTCAAACCAATCAAGCAGTTAACAGAGAAGCAACAGAATCATCACGAGAAAAGAAAACAGCAAGCTAAGTTTTCAGCTTGCTGAAACGAACAAGGCACAAACAGCAACACAGAAAACATAATTGCCTTTTAAGTTTTTAGAGTTCTTCGGTGTTTACCATTAAAGGAGGACTTGACAAGTCAGCGAGGTAAGGGACACAAGGCAAAAGACACACAACCACGCCGGCCTCGATCTCCTCTCACGCATCTCCATTTTTCCCTTCTTTTGTTGTCTTTAATGATTTTCTTACGGTTTTAGATCTATTCTCAACTCATGAGGAACCAACCAAGCTAAACCTGGGAGAGAGTCTGAGTAGGAGATTTATAGGTGAGGAGGGAGGCCAGGCAAGGGGTGAAGGAGTAGTCAGTGAGGTACCTACAACAACCGTACCAAGCACTCGAGTGCTCTTCCAAAAGTCAGAGAAGGAAACAGCGAGGAGTACCTTCTCCTTAATGGTGAAGGCCATCGAAAAGACAAGAGTACGGAAGAGAAGAAAGAAAAGAGAAGGAAAGGAGGTGACCGAGATGGGAAGCGACGGAACGAAAAGAAAGAAAGAAAGAAGGAAAAAAAGGAGAAAGAGAGAGGAAAAACGTGAGGAGAGAGGGACAGAAAAGAGAGTTCGAAAGTTCGAGAGAGAGAGAGTGAGGAGTTGACAGGAGTGATAAGGAGAGAGGAGAGAATAGGAAAGGGAGAGAAAGGAAGGGGGGAAGGCTGTCGGATGGGAGAGGAAAAAGAGGAGGGTTGCGTGATTCAAGGGAAAAAGGAGGAGAGAGATGGCAGCAGGTTACGAGGAAGAGAAAAGAAGTGAGGGGGGGTTGTGATCTTCTGCAACTCTTTACGAGTGTCGGTTTACATGTTGATCCGGTCTCAAGAGTGCTTTCACCCGTTTAAACCCGCGTCACAGAGACTATCTTGTCACGGCCTTGGAAAAGCGTGGGTGACAGAGGAACCGTGGAGAGTTGAAAGATCAGGAGGGATCTGGATATGGCTCAAACCTTGTGGCTCTTGGCAATCCCCTCAGGTAATGACCCAAATGGGTCAGCTTTGTGGTTGCACGAAATCCAGTGTGCTAATTCAATTATTTACTTAAGTAAGGGTGTTCTAAGGTTGTGCTTGTATGGTTGTTTGTGTTGTAGGTTAAATCTTGATCTAGCACGAGTCACACAGCTCGTTATAAGGTATCATGGCAAAATTTGTCTATAAATGAATTTTCAAACTGCCTTAAACTATTTAAATTTGACTGATACTAATATAATTAACTCACATTTAATATTTTCTAAATAAATGGTACTTTCATGATTAATAAGATAATTATTTATTAAAATATTAGTCAAAGTTGGTGGGTTTTACAATTTGTATGCAAAAGTATTGCATTCGATGGTTGACAATGACGTTCTTTAAATAAATTCACAAATGTGCAATTGTAGTTAACAAATAAATAGATGGAACAATTGTTCACCCTTACCCATGAACTGAAATTAGTCTTAAATTGTATTTCACAAGTCTAAAATTGCATTTTAGAATATTTTACGTTTCATTTTTAATTAGATTTCCGTTTTAATTGAGTTCTTTTACAATGTTTGCTTCAGGAACAAAATATATTTACCGGAAAATATAACTTTTTAAACAAAGCAACTTCAGTAAAAAGGAATCTCTAATGAAAAAAATTGTAGACAAATAAATATTTTTTAATACATATCAAAATAACACGATAAATCTGTGATTATTATGACAGTAGGTCGTAGAACATGATAAAAGAGTTGTAACACCTTAGAGAGAGAATTGAAATTAGGAATTTGTAATGATACATGAAAAAATAATGGAAACCAGTGAATTAATGGAAAGAACGTGAAAAATCAAGCAAATAAATGTCTTATTTGAAAAATCAAGCAAATAAATCTGTGCTATTTTGTCTCCTGAAAATTCTGAATCTGCTTAGAGTGTCATCATATTTATAGCAGTGGTTGTGGAGTTGTACGAACATGGTGTTGGTTAGGAATTCCACACAAGTTGTCAAATTTGATCTTGATATAAGTTGATTATCAGCATTTATCTCTGATATGTACAACCTGTGAATATCTCTATCTGATTACAACAGCAATGCAGCAATCAAGAAACCCCTCATCAAAAAGCCAGCTAGGAGTTGGGCATCACCACAGCCACAGTCAAGATGTGAGACATCATTTCAAGATTTCATCACCAATAATCTTGAAGATGCTATATATTGACGCAACTCAGTTTCAAATCGCAACTCCGCGAAAACGAGCTGAGATAAATATTTTATTGAAAAAAACACGAAAGATAATTGTTAAGTAGCAAAAGAGAATTCTCGAAATTCTTAACATACTGAAAATTTTGTTCAACAAAAGGTGATTCTTACAAATGACAAGAGTTTCATTATATAGACGACAAACGCCTTGGTCCAAAAGTAAGAAATAAATGCAAATAAGAAAATAAATATATGATGATTCGGTGAATAATTCGATAATAACTGCTAAGGAAATAAAAGATAAAAAATTAGAAAAATAATTTAGATAACTAGAAATAAATCTCGGACAGATCAATCATGACATTCAAGATCACAATCTGAATATGTCTCGGATTCATTTCCTTCTCGGTTAGCGTCATGCTATCAGGATTGATAAAAGCTTGACCTAAACCTTGTATTTTACTAGCTTTGGTACTGATGACAATCAGAAGGCGGTTCGGGTGGTGGAGGTGGTTGCAAAAATAGACTGGATTGGGGCGGATTCAGAGTAGGAGCTGGTGTAGGTGGGGGTTCATGCTTGACTAGTCCATGGTACTCTTCTTTGGGTTTGAACCTGACCAGTCATTCGTCTTCGTATTCTTGATGAAACTCTTAGAACTCGATATATTTGATAGCTTCTCAGTTAGACTCTTTAAAGTCTAGGTATTTCCTGTCCTCTTGTGATTCTCGGGAGAACTCTTCGGACTCGAGAAACTCTTCAGTATCGGTCTCATGTATTTTCTTCTCAACATCTTCGATAAAATAGTCGAGATCAGACTCGTAGATTTCCTCAGTGTACTCGAAAACATGCTCGGGGTCATCCTCGTAAATTTCTTCCTCGAAAACATGCTCTTATTCGGGTTCTTGCTCAAACTCTATGTCTTCTTATAGTTCTCGAGAAAACTCTTCAACTTCGAGAACTCCGCTTATTGAACCCGAAAACTTATAACAACGCCTTTTGAACTTGAAAAGTCAATGGCCTTGTTGTTCGTGCTCGAGAGCTCACGATGCTCGCTTGTCAAATCAACGAACTCGAGAACCTCGACTTTCGCACACGAGAACTTGAGAACATCATTTGCCGAATTCGAGAACTTGACAATCTCATATGTTGAACTCGAGAACTCGGAAGCCTTGTCAAAAGTTGGCTCGTCTGTTTTCTCCTCGGGCTTGAGAATTTTTTAAAAGACTAAAATTTATACTCGGAGACCACTATCCCAATGTCGGTCACGGGTTGAAGGGTTGTTGCAGTTTATATTGTCATTGTTCTCTTGGTTTCGGAGGACATTGTTGTCTCAGTCTCAATTGTCATTATTAAGCGGGGGTAAGACAAGACGTGCTAAAAGGTCGATGAATTGTTGTCGGGCTTCTTTTTTATCTCGACACAATTCTTCAAGAATAACTAGAATGTTGGAATCTGCTATGATGACAGTTTCGAGTAATAAGGGATGAGATTAGTCAATGGAGGTGTTTGAAAATGGTTGATGAGGTGTGATTAGATATGAAAACTGTGATGAAAGATGGTGTTTGGTGGTTTTCGGGGATATAACTTCAGGCAAGGCGAATGTGGTTGTAAAACCTGTGCTCTGATATCACTTGACACAATCTCGGTCTCAAATCACAATTTCGCGAGAACGAACTGCGATAAATGATTTAGTGAGAAAAGAAGACAAAAAAGATAACTACTAAGTAACAAAAAAGAATTCTCGAAATTTTTAACATACCGAAAATTTCATTCAACAAAAGATGATTCTTACAAACGGTAATGATTCCATTATGTAGGTGACAAATTTCTTGATTTCAAAATAATAAATAACTGTAACTAAAATAGTAAATATATGATGATTTGATGAATAAATTGAAAATAACTGTTAATGAAATAAAAGACAAAAAAAATAAAAAAAATAATATAAATAATTAGAAATAAATCATCAATCAGACTGTCTATCGAGGTAACGACAGCGTAGATTCCCCTGCAAATGCAGCTGGTGTATCATATGCCTTTGTGTCAGACACAGTGAAGGAATCGTTTCATATCATATGCCTTTCAGAAAGTATGCACAAAAGCCCAAATCGAGATGAAATTAGGAAGTGCCTGATGCAGCTCAGCCCCGATAAGTCGCCGGGCCCCGATGGACTCACGGCTCGTTTCATCCAAAGGCATTGGACTATACTCGAGCCAGATGTTTGTTCCATAATCCAAAAGGCCTTCTCAAACTCAACAGCTCCTCAAGAGTGGGCTACATGCCAGATTGTACTAATCCCAAAAAGCCCAGAACCGAGAACCCCCAAAGATTTTCGTCCCATTAGTGTTGGGAATATATTGTACAGGTTATTCACAAAAATCATCACTAATAGGCTGCAACCTTTTATAGCCGAAGTAATCTCCCACACCCAGACAGCTTTTGTTAGAGGGAGGTGCATAACAGATAATACAATTCTTATGAGGGAGGTTATACATTCTTTTGCATCGAGAAATTTTGAAGGAAAAAATTTTGCACTCAAAGCTGATTTCAACAAAGCCTTCGACACTATCGAATGGGGATTCATTGAGCATGCCTTGAGAGCAATTGGGGTATCACACCAGCTAGCTACACTAATCAAGTCGTGCCTGAACTCCAGCAAAATCACGATTCTGATTAACGGGTCAGGTAGTGGTTTCATCCGACCGACAAGAGGACTACGTCAGGGTTGTCCACTCTCACCATACCTCTTCATTATCTCCATGGAATTTCTTTCTAAGAGTCTTCACAAGGCGTTACGTGGGGGGCTGATTAAAGGTCTACTATTAGCACCAAATGCACCAATTCTCACACACGCGTGGTATGCAGATGATCTTGTGCTTTATGGGGAGGGTACTGAAGATGAGGTGACATGTATGAAGGCTTTGCTGGATGAATTTGGCAAGTACTCAGGATTACTAATCAATCCAACCAAATCAACCATTTGGTTCAGTTCGAAGTGCACACAACCATGCAAAACAGTAGTATTACGGGCTTTGCAAGCAAAATTAGCTGAGAAGACTGAGCGTTACTTGGGGGTATTTATGCATAGTGGTAGGCATGCACACGACCAAACACACAAACTGCTAGTTGAGAAATACTGGGAAAAGCTAGCGGGATGGAAGATAAATCTCTTATCTCACGCAGGGAAGCTAACACTTATCAAAGCAACCATGAGCTCCATTCCTATCTACTACATGTCAGTATCCCCACTGCCACTAAAGACAATCAACCAATTAACATCCTTAATGCGAAAATTCTTGTGGAATAGTTTTAAGAAGGATAGATATCTGGCATGGGTTAGTTGGTCCAAGTTGTGTTTGTCATACGAGCACAGTGGGCTAGAAGTTAAAGATCTTGGTAAAATGAATGAAGCACTCATACTCAAATTAATCTGGCAACTTGCAAGCAACCAACCCATACCTTGGATACAAATAATGCAAGCCAAGTACTGCCCGCAAGGAGGTGTTTGGAAGGCAACACAAACAATCGGAACGAGCTCACTCTGGAAGAAGATGGTACAACTCAGGGGCAAATTGGAAAGAGATGTTGCATGGACCCTCGGTGATGGTGCTCAAGCTCATATCCTCAACCAACCCTGGTTCAATGGATGGCAAGAGTCTCAGGTAAATGATAATCACTACATGGAAAAAAAGGTGGTTGATCTGTTGGATGAATCCGGTCAAAGCTGGGACAGTCAGAAACTGGCACAATATTTTGATGGCGAGGTCACGCATCAGATACTAAACCTAGTGAAACCCCCAAAACCACACATGGGCCTCCCTGATAGGTTAATTTGGTTACCATCACCGACTGGGAAGTATACTGTCAAAGAGGGATACAAGAAGCTTACTGAATCAGCTCTCACACTCGAGAATCCTACTGACCAAATCTGGGGTCTAATCTGGAAGGTACCAAACATCATACCCAAGGTCAGAATTTTCCTATGGAGAGCTTGTCATGATGCACTACCAACGACCAATGCACTCCACCGAAGAATTGCAAGAATCGATCCTTTGTGTCAAAGGTGTCACATAGAAAATGAATTCATTATGCACCTCTTGTTTTTCTGCCCAAGTTCAAGGGCAACGTGGTTTGCGTCAAATTTAGGGTTGAGAGTTGAGGACCTGCCTTTGCAATTTAAGCATACAATGTTTCACTTGCTCCAATCAAGAAGTATGGAGCACATAGAGCAGATAGTGAATATTATGTGGTGTGTATGGAAAGCAAGGAACAAAGAAGTACTGGAAGGCAAACGAGTGGATCCTATGCAAGTCATAAGGCATGCTAGAGGAATGTGGTACCCAAAAGAGAAGCAACCGAAGCCTCAACCAGGGAGACAGATGTTGCGAGATACCGGAGGGATGCACTATTATAATGATTGATGGTTCGTGGGATCAGACGGGGTCAGCGGGCACTGGGATGGTGGTATATGATCAACGAGACGAACTGATGATGGTGTCTTGCCAGCATGTGCTGGTAAATGATGTATTTTGTGCTGAAGCCCAAGCCCTACAAACAGCAATTAGGTGGTTACAATACACTCGGTTAACACAAGGTTCACAAGTGCTCATCATCTCAGATTGCAGCTTGTTAGTCCAAGCGGTGCTCCACGACAACCCATCTGATGTACCATCATGGAGAGCTGCTGAGACGATAGCCTGTATTCTGCGAGAAATCAAGTCCACTGCAATACCAGTGACAATACAACATGTGGGGAGGGAGATGGTAAGAGAAGCACATACTATGGCAAACTTTGCAAGGGTGAGAAAAGAATCAGCAGAAGGATATCAGGCGGAGCAGCTGCTACAGAAAGTCAGGAGACAAAATCAAGGCTGGAAAGATGTAGTTGTCAGGGTACCATAAATTAGGAACATGGGGGAATTTTACTTAAACTAATTGGGAAGGGTTGGAGATAACTTTGCCCACAGATGCAATGAAGAAACATAATTAGCAGTAGCAGTTAGTGTAAAAGTTAGTTTGTTAGGTATTTCTATGTTTGATTTTTTACTGTCATGTACCGATTAAGACTTATTTTAAATTAGTAAATGCCTACGGGCTTTTCACCTCAAAAAAAAAGAAGGAATCGTTTCGTTTTACTGAATCATGGAATCATGGCAACATAAAGTCATGTGGAGAACCCAAGACACAGCAAGTGAGCACGACAGGTGTCCAGAAAAATATCCTTGAGTTCGGTGTGTGCAGTGGTGATTTTGAACCACAGAAATGGCATCTATTCTCTGCCTATGTCGGCTGAATTCGTATATTCTGAAATGAAATGGTCAGAAATTTTTGAGAGAGAATGATTAATTTTACTGAGTGAACACTATAGCAACGTTGTAGTAATTACTATGCGTACAAATTAAAAACGTTATAAAAGTATTGAGAATCAGAAAAAATGCCGCTATTATAATTCTAAGAGATACAAATTTACGTCGGCTAGTTCAATTTCAGATTCTAAGGCCGAACAAAGTTCGCACTACCTCGGGAAAGAAGAAAATTGAGATTAAACTCTGATCACTCAATCAGGGTTAATTAATTCATTGTATTTCAGTATTTGTATAGCAGTAGCACCGTAGCTTTGGTGTTTATATTGAGAGATCTTTTGGGTTAGTAGATTTGGTAAGAGATATGGCTCCAAATCTATGAGCAATGATCTATGTTGTAGTATGAATATGAGCTGCAAACTTGTGTAAGACTTAACTATGTTAGTTAATGATATGAGCCTACGGGCATAGACTTTCAAAAGAAGAAGAAGAATGAACAACGAATTAATTTTTTTATGGAAACAACAAATGGCACGTAAGTGTCACACAACATTTATAAATGGCACGTAAGTGTCACACAACATTTATAAATGGCACGTAAGTGTCACACAACATTTATAAATGGCACGTAAGACTCGTTGAAAAATCTGCATTTGCCTTTCTAGTTTCGTAAGTGTTGTTTTTAAGTTAACCATGATCCTTGTATAATGCTGTCAGTCCTGTGCGTAATCTCTCTCATAAATAAATAAACTAAATGCCGCTAATAAACTTTATTTTTTTAAAGATAGTGAAAAAATCAATCTTGACATTTAGTCACAAGTTACATGATTTCAAGGTAAATATATAAAAATACTAATAGTAGTTTTTCCTTATGGACATCCAATTAAAACATGAAAAGGCAAAGATTTTGATGTCAAAAACAAAATTGGGGTCTAAACCATCACCTTCCTCAATAAATCATTTTCAATCGTGGCTTCTAAGTTCTCTCATTACTAAAAATATTTAATTCAACAGAACAAAAAAAAAAATATGCTAAAACACGAACAACAGTGTTAAAAAGCTTCTCAAACAGAAAAATAAAATAATTAGAAAAGATCACAGAATTTAAATGAACAGAAAAATGGAACGATAAAATAATCACTGAATTTAAATGGTCAAAAACACAGTAGCTATAGAGCTCCCAGATTTTAGAAAAGTTCAGGCTATGTACAAAGTAACATTTCAGCTTACATCCATGCTTTTATTCTCACTCATCTACACGAGCCGCACCAGGAAAGTAGAAAGGAAATTTGCATAATACCTTTCCAACTTCAAACGCTCTATAGCCCCCCAAAGTATATACAAGATAGAAGTATAAGATTTCGGAGACTACCAGCAAATTATTGATTCTAACAGGGTATTAAAGAAACATATAGAAAGGAACTTTATCCATTTACCCTTCAAAGTATCCAAATTTGCACTAGCAAACTCCAGTTATTAATACTTGCATGAACTTTGTTAGATATGCACTTATTTTGCTCCATGCTACCACTATGTACATAAACAAACATGACTGGAGTACTCACAAACAAAAAGCAATATGAACTTTCAGAGGGTATATATTATAACTGCTTAATATGAAACTGCTAGAGGATATATAGGTAGAACAGCTACTTAGTAGTTTCATTTAGCATGCTGGTACTACTTCAGGCAATGGGTCTCTGATAAGGTGTGGCCCAGTACCAGAGACCCTGAAAGAGGTGAATAGACATGCCAGCATAGCTATCATTGGCCTTCTGTGGCTGTAAGAATTTGAAATTACAGACAGGTCACTGGATGCACTTCCACTTGTGGCACAATAGCCCTCTAGGTCTTCTTTTGTTACTATTACAGTATCATCAGATAAAGAATCAACAACTTGAGATGGAAGCTGGATTTGCTTGCCAAAATCTTCTACTGCCTATATATAAAGAGAAACAGGCAAACTGCAATCAGCAATAAGTATTGGTATGATATAACAACAACAACAACAACAAAGCCTTTTGTCCCAAACAAGTTGGGGTAGGCTAGAAATGAAGCCCATATTGGATTTAATTTTCATAAGATTGGCTGAATTTTTACATTGGCTCGCCAAGCCTATCACAACCCCTCCTTTCCGAGCTTGAGACCGGCCATGTAGAACATAGGCAGAGTTAATTGGCATGATATAACAAACAAAAAAAAATCATCAAGGCAAATGAACCTATGTATATTCATCCTCACCACAACTAAGAAGGTCCTTCGCAAACTACAGCAAATACTTATATTTGCAACCAGCAAACCATTTCTTATGTTGGCAACAAGCAAAATAATTTATTGGGTTGCTTGAAATAACAACAAACATAGGATAAATAAGTATCATCAAAAGTTTATTACAGCTCATTCTATGTGCTTAGCAATGGAAGTTCTGGTACAGATACAGGCTAAGTGTTAAACAATGGTTTTTTTTCCTTATAGCCAAGTAATTGGGTATTCGGTATTGCAGACACAAGTAGTTGCAAGTATGAGAAAATTTTGGCTATTTGACGAGCACAGTAAATTTATTTATCTTGATTTGCAAGAGAAACAGCTATTTATATATAGGGCATGGACAACATGCATTCCTATGGAGTAAAGGATAGTTCATATGCACCTTCCACTGAGATCGAGCCAAGAGTACACGCGGGCGTATTGATCTCACATGCTCAAATGCATCTTGTGGTGTCATGTTCTTGTACTTAACCTAAAGTATTAAGAAAATATCAGTATATTTCAAAATTGGTTCTTTTTCTAGAAAAAGAGCAGCACAAAACATATAAGGACTCCCTCAACAACAAAAACAAAAGTAGCATCCGATTTTTTTTCCTTTTCTTCTCCTTTTGAAAACCTTCCCAATTCCAAATGGGTTACTCCAAAAACAAAGAAAAGTCAGTGTTTAAGCAAATATGTAAATTTTCAATTGGACCCCGTCATAGTTGAGCATCTTACCAAATAACACAACACAATAGTGGTGCTGCGCCCTCTTCCTGCCTTGCAATGCACATAAGTCTTCTTCCCAGAAGTTGCATTCCCTGGAAACAGAGCAAACAAATCGAAATCTTAGATTGCGACAAAGTGCATCATTGGATTAAATACGGAGCACGTGTAATATCGGATTAAGAGATTTGATTTCCACTTATAAGACATTAGCTTACTATGAATGAAATCAACAGCAAGGCATATGTTCACAAATGAAGGTGCATATAAATAATCTCTTGTGGGGAGAACTAGGTGATCAATTCCATGTGCCTGCAACAACAATAGCCGTTTCAAAACAAGAAATAGTGAAGGAATACTGTGACAAAAATGGATATGTACTGTTGGTATGTACCATTATTTTGTAATTGCCAGGAGTTCTTAGCCTACTTTTCCATTTTGATATTTGTTTCAGTGTCTATTTAGTTACTTGTATTGGTATAGGTACAGAAAACAACCAATAGTAAGAAATAAATGGCTTGCCTGGTACAACTGAGAAGGAACCAAAGTCTCATAAGGCTCATTTAGGGTCACAACACCACGCACCCCTAGCATTTTCAGCCGTGCCACATCACTTGGGAATGGAACCGCCCCAAGTAAAATATTCTATGAAATAACAGAATGAATGAATAAATAAATAGATAATAGACAAAATTGTATCGTTAGGAAAGGGTATGCCCTGTATGCTCAGGAATTGGAAATACAAAAAAAAAACTATATGCAAAATAGAGAATGGAAAATATAGATCGTGGCAGTGATTTACAATTAAAATAGCACCAATTCAGGAAAAAGGCCACGATTACACGAATTGAAGCTAATTCCAAGGAAAATTTGGAGAAGCTACTTTAGAGGAATGTAAATGCCCTTATTACCATACAACTTGGTGCTAAGTACGACTTTTGGAACAAACTTGAATATGAATATACTTCCAATAAAACCACGAAAAAAATGAATAGTTATTGATTAAACTGAAATTGAGAAATAAGAATTTACCGGATAAACTTCATCCCACCATCTAAACTCAGCTTGCATCTTGTTTCTCACCACATTGTACAATAGAGTAGGGTAAAACAAAAGCCTAGCCCCAGCCAACACCAACACTTTCTTTGCTCTTACAGGTGCCATTTCACTACCACTCGATTCAATTTCGCTATCGTCTTCCCCCAATTGAATGATCTTCATACTACAACCGGCGATTATTTCGAGGTAAGACGATCAAGAGAATAAGAACCCTAACCCTAATCGACGCCCCTTCTAACTCCAATCCAACAACAAAGAACCCAAATTCCAGCGGAACCCCTTCTGATTGCTAGAAATGTTTGGGATATAGATCGATCCAAGCAAATCTGCATAGGGATTGCAAACTGGTTCTAAGTTTCCAAAGCTCCAAGCAACGAAGCTCAATTGAACTGAATTCACGCGATTGAGAGCTCTCGATTGGTACCAAAAAAAAGAAAATAGAGAGACAAGGACGATTAAATCGACTCTAATTCGAAGGAAATTCAGGAGGAATTTTGGGAGCAACGCACCATAATTTGTTTGGGTATTTCTCTTTCCAAAGTCACCAGTGAATATTTTTTTGCGGGGAAAGGAAGTTTTGAGAGGTGAGCTAACACCAACCATTCCCTTCTTGAAATATGAAAGTACTAAAATGCCCTTCCGCAATTCACTAATATCAATCTGTTATTAAGGAACAATCACGGAGTTCATTAGAGTTTGGGGACCGGTGTTGTCGGAATGGTCCGTAAGAGGAGGGTATAACTGTAATTGTAATTAGTATTAAGTATTAACAATGAAGGTTGGTTCGACTCGTTCTATTTCTGTTTGGTGCACCATACGGTCCATGACTGTAGACCTTATGGAAACGAATTGGCATGGGGCCCGGTGACAAGTGAGAGTATCCGTTGTAGCAGTTCCAAGCTCGCTTTGCTGAATTTTGGATAGAGAAGCATTGAACCCGGATCTGCTGTAGCTCAATAGTGCCCTACAGCAAATGGATGATCCGGATCGACCGTCAGAGATGAAAATTCGGGCCTTTATACTTTAGCACAAATCTTGATGCAATCAGTGAAAAATCGTACAGTTCAGATGCTGCGCTATACCGTCTCGCACGCACAGCACCAGATCCCGTTCCGAGAAGCATAGGCTCTGGTGACTGGTGGGGAAAAGGAAACGTTACCAAAAATAATGATTTTAATTTTTCAAGTTGAGTCTTGAATCTTGATTGCTTTCTGTTTTTTTTTTTTAAATGTGGCATCGTTTATTCGTTTACACTTTACATCGACATCAATTGTGGGTCAATTTCTCAATAAAAAACCTCATCCAAGTTGCATTATCTATCTCCAAATGTCCAATCTATTCGGAGAAAACGGGTTAATCAATTTAACTCACTAATAAAATAGTGATCCAATTGGAAAATTATACCGACTTGTTTGCTACACTTACATACATACCCTCACATGTCAATTGTTAAAGGCCTGACACAATACATACCTGTTTAGTGTTTTTGTTCCCCAGTTTTGTCTCTTCCCATCATGGAATTGCATACAATTTCGCAATATCAACTGAACTTTAATTTTTATAAGGAATAGCAAAAATAAATGAAGCTCAGTTGGGATCGATAATTAGTATGGACGGAGGGATCTCCATAGCTCTCTTTTTTATAAGGAAAATGTTCCGCAGATCTTCGCTCGATCTCATCATTGATACACACTGGACGCGTTCAGTTGAGTTCTGACGAAAAATTATTCTATTTATGATGCACGTTATTTTAGTTATTATGCATGTTATTTTTGCTATTGTGTATCTAATAACATGCATAATATTTCAAATAATAATGATTTATATTGTGCATGTTATGTTTATTACGTTTTTGTTATTGTCCTACTTATGATTTATATTATACATGTTAATTATATTAGATAAATGTGTTATTATACATATTATTTATATTATTTTACATGTTAATTACATGCAAACTAACAAAAAAAATATGCATAATAACTAAAATAACATGCATTTTAACTATAACAATTTTCAAAATAAATGCAATTAGATTCGTTCAGTCCGCATGGATGAGCGTAGCGATCTGCATCGATGAGCATAGAGATCTACATTTTCAGTTGAGCGTTCAGTCAATTATATGCATCATAACAAAAAACAATATGCATAATAACAAAAACAACATGCAAACTGAACATGAATAAACCCGTCAAGTTGTAATAAATGGAGGCATCGATTGCGGGGTCGATATCAATTCTCTTTTGATAAGCCGCAAAAATTCTGGATTTATTCCGATCGTACAAAGTGGTCGGCACAATAAATGAAGAAATTGATTGATGATTTACTCCATAATTCATATTAGCAGCGACAAATGAGGGGACAAAATCACAAAAGGTTGTGTCAGTAAGTGTAACTTAGTGGATTGTCTTTAGTTGGTTTTTCTCTGTCAACTTCCGATCACTATTTTCAAGGGCTGAATGGTAAAAACCGCGGTACAGTTTCCGGATTTGTGTGGTGTTCAATTTGACAATTTCCAAGATGCTAAGATGCTAATCTACCAGATTCGATAATTCGCATATTCGGATCTGGGAGGCCCTTTTGCAATTTGGTCCATGGAATTATTTTTTCTCTTAAGGGTCCGTTCGGTTGCATCTCATTCGCGTGGGATGGGATTTGGCGAGTGTGGAATATCACTAATCAAATTTGTGAAAACTCATTCACATGGAATTATCATGAGAAAATATAGAAATAAGTGTTCGATTGCATTGTGGGATTTATGACGAGAAATTTAATTAATTTTTTGAATAATATGATATAAATGCAAATTATCTTATTAATATTAATATTATTAATAACAATAAGAATAAAAATATTAGCATTATTATTATTAAATTAATTGACAATAATTCAATTTAACAAACTTAACACATTTTTATTTAATAGAAACAAATTAATCATAATAAAAAAAAAATTTAGTATTTAATATTACGAAAAAATTCTTTAGACTTGACAAAAGATAGTAAATTGGGGAATTTTTTATTATTATGAAAATATTTATTTTCAATATTCAAATTAATTTACATAAAAAATAATTATTCTAACTTTAATAAATGTACAATTGAAGTTTACTAAAAAAAATTCAAAATTGAATTACTAATATGCAAAAGAATAAATATTTCATTAATAATAATAATAATAACTTAAATGATTTATAGATCAAACAAGTTAGATGTACAATTAAATGAATAGTTCATATTTAGATGATGTATGATCAATCCATAGTGGGGGGAAAATTAACAAGTTTGGTCAAATAATTTTTTTCTCACCAAATAACAAAAGAATAGGATTGTGATTGGAAAATTTGTTCAAACCCATGTATCAAATTTTGGTGTGTCGAACGCTCCTAGAAAAATCAATTCAATGAGTTGGAAATCCTTCATCTTTCCCATCTCATGGGAAGTCTCCGAACTAGAGCTGTATATGAGCCGAGTTTGAGCGAGTCAGACTCAACTCGAACTCGAGCTCGCCACAATTCGAGTTGGCTCAGCTCGTTACACACAACAATTTCGAGTTTTCTGAACCAACTCGAGCTCAACTCGCCACAACTCGAGTTGGCTCATGACTCGACAATCAGCTCGAAAATTATAACATAGAGCATTAAAGTATGTGTTTACGACTAATGTTTGTCAAATAAATGCAAATAATTCAAATATAAAACATGTTTCAGTTCAAATAAGTACAAATTATTTATATATTACAACTCGCGAGTTGAGGGCAACTCGAACTCAACTCGTGAGTCAACCGAGTTGGCTCATCTCGAGTTATGCCAGCTCGAGTTCTGTCAACTCGAGTTAGAATCGAGTTTTTCTCGAGTCAAGTTTGAGCAACTCACGAGTTACGAGTTTTTGACCAGCTCTACTTCGAACACACCCTTAGGTCTAGAGCTGCTAATGGACGGGTTTCAATCCATGTCCAGTTCAGTCCGCTAATGAGGAGTTGGAAGTCCATGACCAAACCAAGTCCATAATTATCTACTAATATCCAGTTTACGTCTAGTTCATCTTATAACCAAATAGTGTCCACTATTTGTCCATAAGTTAACCATATGGACATGATTCTGGACACCACAGTGCACTGTTCTCTTTAAATTAAAAGCTCTTTCATCATTGTATTGAATAACTTAGGTTTTTTTGTGCGAATAACTTTGTTCTCTCTCTGTGAAACAAAAAATTAGAACTTGATTGATCTATTGGAATGTTTGAACATACTTTCATTTAATCTCATATTGAGACCACACATAGTTCACAATTTGTCCAAATTAGTTCATGATTTGTCCACAATTAGTCCAGTTCAGTTTTAGCAATTGGATTTGGACTGAACTTCAACCAAGACCAAGAAATAGTCCAGTTCATAAATGTTCAATAGTGTTCAACCCATTTTGTCCATGAACCGCCATGTTCATTAGCAGCCCTACTTAGGTCCGTGAATTATTGGTCCTGGGCTTGCTGTTTCCGAAACTTGCAATATTTCCTTCAGCCCTGTTTTTTTTTTTCTTTTTTTTTTTTTTTGAGATTTTTAGTTGCTTAATTTTTCTTTGAAACATATCAATTTCCTCTTTAGCATGTACAGAATATTACTTTAAGATACTTTCATTCGTAGATTAAGCATAGTTACCCTTTTCATGAACTGCCACAGTTAGACATGAATTTCTTAACACAATTAAAAGTTCCTTCAGCCTTTTTTTGGAGCTTTTTAGTTGTTTTTTTAATATATGTTTCCTCTTTAGCCTTCTTATGTGGGGGAAATGATGGATTCTGAGGAAATATCTTGGTACCTCTAGTTGATTAAAAAAAATGCAATTTTACATGTTATTTAAAAAATGGTGTTAGTACATTTCAATTATGATTTTTTCATCAAAATATTAAAATATTATATTTATCCATTTAAAATACAATTCACTAGAAAAAAAGTTAAAACAACATCATTCGATGAGGATGTAATATAGTGTACAAAGAAATGACAACATTCAATAAAGATGTAATTCAGTGTACGTACGAGCAATTCACTAATTCAACCAAATTTGTCAGTCCGATTTGATTTAATTCAAAAAATAACAGATCTTATTTATCTGTGAATCATTTTTAATTAACAAGTAACAATCCATTTATATTTATTATAAGAAATTTCTCAGATAATTGAATTTCACAGCGCTTTGTCATGTTGATTATTTTTTAGAAAGTATTTTACATCTTACGTTTGCATCCCTTATCCACACTCGAAACGTATTATACTTAATATACAAGCTATTCATACCGAAACACAAAAGTGTTTATATATGACGTATAAAGTGTTTAACACATTTTTGCTAAGTGATCAAAAGAAAACGACTCGGACTCCACAAGTTAAAAACTTAGATGCAGTAATTTTTTTTAACCTTCAACATTTTTAATCTTATAACGTTATTTATAAACACTTTTGCTGCCAAGTATAACACTTTATGATAAATATATAAATTTGTAATTATCACTCCTCTATTGTTTTTAATTTTAATGATATTTTAAGAATCTTCCTACTCGCTAACAAGTGTTGTAATAAGAAAATGTTTCAGCGAACAACAATTAATACACTTATCGATATCACTGGACGTCTTCAGTTGGATTAATTTTGTACATTATTATAGTTATTGTGCACATTGTTTTTATTATTATGAATATTATTTTTATTATTATGTAACTAATTGGTTGAACGCTCAACTAAAACGCTCGTCTAGATTAAATGGACGAATCCAATTGCATTTAATTTGCACATTGTTGTAGTTATTATGCACATTGTTTATGTCATTATGCATATTGTTTCTGTTATTGTGCATCTAATTGTTATTATTCACATTATTTGAACTATTATGCACGTTATTTTAACTGTTACGCATGTTATGAATATTATGTACATTATTTTTGTTATTATGCACATTATTTAAACTACTATGCATGTTATTTTATGCACGTTGTTAAAATAAGTGCAAATAGATATAAATAACTGGTATCGATATGACGATACAACAATGCGTATAATAACAAATATAATGTGCATTGTAACAGAAATAATATGTATAATATGTACAAAATGAATGTAATTGGATGTCTCTAGTTCGTATCGTTGGAGGTATCGAATAGCGCATCGCTATATTTGATTAACATCTTGCAAATTTGGATGATAAATCAGTCGCCAAAACTGATTGGTTGTCATTAAATCGATTAAGTGACAATCAAATCTGATTGGCTTGTTAATTTTTAGATTTAGCAATACTGCTTGTTAGATTCATGCTTTCTTTTCCAAAACTCAGATTATGATGTCCGGGACAATATAGAAAATAGACTTACTAAACTTTCATCTGATATTAACTTTACTCGTTTGGGAAATCGTAAAAAGTTCAATGATTTTTTTTTAAATTTAAATAATTATATATATATAGTTAGTTATGATACTTACGTAAGCACAAAACTCTACCATGCTTACGATCATATCTCGAATTTCAAAAACAAATGAACGATCCGAACCACTGAAAATATTGTCTATACTAAAATCTACTTAGAAATAATTTTTTTTTTATTTTTTTACTATTTTATCGGATAGGTAGAAAATTGAGTAATCTGATGATTTATAAACCTCTAATTTAATCAATTTTCTACCCATCCGATAAAATAGTAAAAAAAATAAAAAAAATGAAAAATTTGGTTCCGAGTAGATTTTAGTATGGACAACATTTTCAATTGTTCGGACCGTTCATTTGTATTTTGAAATTCGAAATATGGTCGTAAGTATGATAGAACTTTGTGCTTATGTAAGCACCATAGTCTAACTATATATATATATACAGAGGGGGATTCGTATCCTCCTTTTCTCCAGCCTCCTGTAGCATCTCCATCAAAATTAATGAAATTGGTCGATCCGGACTGTTGAAAATATTTTTCATACTAATATAGACTTGGAGACCAAATTATATATATTTTTTGAATTTTTTTACTATTTTATCGGATAGATTGAAAATTGGATTTATCTAATGACTTGTAGGCATCCAATTTTCAAACTGTCCGATAAAATAATAAAGAAATTCAAAAAAATGTAAAATTTCGTCTCCAAGTCTATATTAGTATGAAGAATATTTTGAACGGTCCAGATCGACCATTTTCATTAATTTTGGTGGAAAAAGCTGTAGGAGGCTACAGATCCTCTCTTATATATATATATATTTCACAAAAGCAATCATGAAAGAGAAATTAAACTATTATACCGAAAAATACTACGACAGAAACAAGATATTATACCTCCCCTTTTTTACATGTTCTACAAAACAACCGTTATTAAAAGGGCCAATGATAATTTCGATATTCAGTGAAAATATTTAATACCCATTGCCTCATTTCACACCTTTTTCCTTTCTGCATCATTGCTCTTTTTATACCCACTGCCTCATTTCGTTTTCTTTCTTTTTTGCCTCATTTTATACCCACAAATGAGACATATGAGCTGAGGAGAGGAAGCTGGAATATCTCTGCCATGAAATGCACCAAGTGTTTTATTCATTTTGGTACGAAGACTTGAACCTCAATCTCAAAATCAGAAGCAATTATTTCTTTTTTTTGGAATTATTTAGATACAAATCTGAATAGTGATTTAGATACAAACCTCAATCTAACAACATTTTGTTTTACTATATTATTATTTTTGCCATATTTACTTGAGTAGTTTCTTCTCCTATGTTACATAAAACAGAAGAGGCAAAAAAGAAGACAAGCAAATTAATTAACGAAGTTTCGAGGATAAATTTGAAAATGTGTAGAGTCGGGTTTCGAGGCAAATTAATCAAAGGCTAACGTGTCAAAAATCTAAGTCTCGAGGCAGCTATCATCAGATTGTTATTATTTTTTTGCTAACTTTTAATATCGGGTGTCTTTTAAAGGCCGTTATAAAAAAATCCTTTAATCGCGGCTCCTTTATAACGTCCGCTATAAATGATAGTCTTTTATTTCTGTTCTTTGATAAGACTCGCTATAAATTATTGTCTTTTATAGTTATTCCTCTTTACGATTCGGTATAAAAGTCCTCCTTTAATAACGACTGCTTAACACCTTTAACGATCCTCGCCTATAACAACTCAAACCCATCCGCTATTAAAGGGGTTATTTGACAACTATAAAACTCACTAGCATACCACTCAACGCTCGCGCTCTGCGCGAAAAAGTTAAATTTTAAACTTTCGTATTGCAATAATAAAATTATAATAAATCGTTTAAATAAAAAATATAAAAAAGGATAAAAAAAACATAATCTACAGTGATTTCACTGTAGCATGAACAATGAAAACACTATTTATGCTACTGTGAAAATGAACAGTGACGGTCCTATCGCGCCATGAATATATTAGATTTATGTAATAGTGGAAGTACAAGTTATTGCGAAAATATTTTGGTTTTTTTTTGTGAGACCGCGAACGTGATATTGCAATGAACTTTTAAGTAGGTTTTTTTTTTATGTAACAGAATTGTCTACTAATTATATTCTAAAGAAATTTAATTACGAAAAATAAATAATACAAGCGCACCAATAGAAGATTGCAACAAAAAATAAAAATATGATGGAATGAGAAACACAAGAATTTAGCTAAATAAAATTTCCAGACATGGACCTCAAATATGTCATTCATATCCGGGTATGAAATTGTTAATTGAGAGTTACAGAGTGCTCTTGCTTAATTAATTTATCTTTAAAAAAATTAAAAAAATTCGTATTCTCTCTTTTAAATTTAGATATTACGTATTTTCTCTGCTAAACTTCAATAGCTAACAAATTTATTTATTTATTATTTGTATATTAAAATTCATTTTAAATGTGTAAAATATTCATTTTACCATTTCATTAAATGCACTAAAATATAACTTTGTTTAATAAAAAAATGCCAGCCTTATATTTGGTCAATTTCTGAAGACAAATTAGTCATTTTGTACTTCTAAAAATATATCTGGTGACATTTAGGTATAATATTATATATGTATCAAAAGTAGATAAATTAACAGTTAGCTCTCGAAAATCAATCAAATATCATATCGATATTTTTATTAAACAAGCAACATTTATTTACACTTTTAATTCAAAGTACAAGCAGTGTATTTAAATGTCATCAGGTATACGTCACGAGTACAAAGCGACTAATTTGTCCTCATAAGTCGAACAAATATAATACCGATAATTTTTATTAAATAATCTACGTTTTTAATGTTTTTATTGAAGGATAAAATGTGTATTTTACACATTTTAAATGAATTTTAATGTAAAATTAATAAAATTGAGAAGTTTCGAAAGAAAAATACGTAATATTCTATTTAAGAGAAAGAAACACGTAATTTGAAATTTTGAAAAATATATGTGAAATTCCTACATGTCCCCGTTTTCCATTCAAATACACAATGATTTGTTTATTTAATGCTTGATGTAATGGCATCCAATGCGTCATCAAATTTTCTTCATAAAATTATTCCTTCTAGAGAATTAAACAATCAAGTATTGAGTATGAGGTTTTCGAATACCGCCTTACTTAATTAGGTATTGGTCTTAAAAAGAAAAAAAATATTTAAAATGTGGTGACCTCTACTTACATTGTCAAATTGTCTTTAGCAAAGAAAATTAGGAAAAAAAATATTATTTTTCATGTACCCTTTACGACAACGCTTCTATTCTAAATGTAAAATGGAACAATGGTAAAACCATCTTTGCCTTTTTGAATTAAAAATACTTTATCGTTTTTATATTATAAGTTAATTTCTAAGTTTCGTCAGCACATTTTTTTCTCATTGGTGGAAAAAGGAACATTCTAAAATTTCATGGCAGGGAATGTTCTATCTCACATGTGCTAAATCTAATAAATTCGGATTGAGATCTCCTATTTTTTTTAATCTGAACCGTTAATTTATAATGAATGGATCAGATCAATATCAAAAAATTTCTTGAAAAACATATGTGACAATTCGTTCGTCCGTTTTTAATCCGACGATCCATAAATGAATAATAGAACCCTCCTTTTTTCCATCCTTTTTCCCGAAATAATAGCATATTCGGACCCAATAAATCCAGGTTCATGTCTTGACTATTTCTTGAAAAACATATTCCGTTCATCAGTATTTTATATTTGATAATTTTTTTATTTCTCATATTTTTTAATAGCTATATAAATCCACACTCTTCCTTCATTTACTTGTGGATTCTTAACTTCTAATATGAATCTAGAGAATTCGTATTTACAACTAGAGATATATAATTGGCATTTAAAATTTACTCAAGCATCATAAAGAACACCAAGCTTCTGGAAAAAAATGTTTTTTTTTCAAATAGAGTATGGAGATTGTCTTGTATAATATAAAATATAATAGTATAATACAGTTTTTTGGGACAAGGAATGATTTATCACAAATATAATAATAATGAAAATAAAACTAATAAGATCTAGTGTTCAAGCTGAATATATTTTTCTTTGTTTATTTTTAGGCAAAAAATTTTATTTCTCAGGTTTTTGTCCTTTTCTACCGTCTCTCATTCTCTTTCTCAGTTTTTTTTTTATTTTTTTGTTTTGTTCCTATTTTGTCGTATTCTTTTTAATACTTTTTTCTTTCTTCTTTCTTCTTTCTTCTTTTTTTTTTTTATCTTCTCTCCGACGAGGGATATGTCGAAAACACCGAGAGATTTGTCCAAAATAACGAGAGTTCTGTCAGAAACAACGAGAGATCTAAGTACATGACAGATTTGAGAACAACTGATAAGCCTGATTCGTATCTATCGCTTGCTAGGATTTAGGGTACAAACTTGGCCAAATCTTGTGTTGTTTAGGTTAATGCAATTTGGTTTTAGGGTAAAAACATGCAATTTCGTGGTACTGTCCTATTTTGTATTTTTATGCAGGTACGAGGAGATCCAAGCCAAGAAAATCCCGAGAGGAAGTCCTATGACTCGAGCATAGCAGAATAGTGCATTTTGCACTAGTTTGCGGGCCGCAAACAAGACCAGATGAGATAAGTCAGAAGACAGGCTCAGAATGATGATTTCACACATGTTTGCGGGTCACAAAACAGTTCTCCACAGAGACTCGCAGAAGGTTGACTCGGGCATAATTTTTTCAACTTGATTGCGAGTCGCATGAGACCCATTGCAGGCGCAAAGAACGATTTCGACAACCAAAAATTGCATGATATAAATAGAAATTAGTTGATTATTTTTTGGGTCTCTCTCTTTAGTTCGAATTTTGTCCATTTTTTTAGTAAGTTTAGAGGAAGAAGAAGAGCTCTTGGCAAGGGGAAAACAAGAGAAGAAGTACAGAACGGATTTGGTGCTCATTCAACAAATTTTATCTTTTCTAATTCTCTTTGTTATGTTTGCTTTTTTATGTATCTTGAGCTTGACTTTGTCATGAGAGGTTAATTCCATCTCTGGGGTTAGGGGTAGAAACATGAAACTTGCTTCTTAATTCATGAATATTTTTGGTCAATTGCTTGTTATTGTCTCCTTTGATTGACTGTTTATTTTGAGATTTAAGTTGAAATTAAGAAATTGAAACCTAGATCTTGGACAAAAAAAGACGCTAAGAACTAATCTAGTTTGAAAAGAAAGATTAGTTTTTTAGAGGATTGTTAGGATTTGCTTAGTCTTTTGTGAATGACGTAATTGCGAAGCAAATCGACTTTGTATTACCTAACTTGATTTGTGTCCTAAACCCTAGATTAAATTGGTGTAGTATGAAAATATAACCCCAAATTAGTTTAGGCATAGTGTTAAGACAAGAAATTAATACTTAGCATTATAATTTGATATCAGTATCCATAACATAAGTCACATTGTACCAATTGATCAATTGTCATCCAAGCAAGCAAATTGTGGAACAATAAACTTTAGAACTTTATTCTCTTATGCAAACCATCTTTCTTTTTGTTTTCTTTTAGATAGTTGTTTCATTAACAACAATTGAAAATCAACAAACCAACCTTTAGTCACTTAGAATTAAACATTAGAAATCAATTTAGAATGTCGACTTGTTCTTTTGAAATTCGACACCTTAAGTACCACAACAGACATATTGTATACTTGCAACTCCAAAATTCGGTATATAGGTTTTGAAAATTGTGTAATCAACTATTAGATTTGTGTTATAACAGTTATATTTTGATGATTACTTTTATGTTATATTTATGAATTGGATGTTATTCACATCTTGTTTCATGAGTTCTATTTTCATATTTAGATGTGTTCAAGAAGATGCACTTGGTTTTGAACCGCAGAACTCTAAATATAATGAATATACAACTCTAAAATATTTACAGGTCTTGGATATTAGCAGGAAAACTAATATGCCATATAAGATTATCGTGTTGATTAAAAGTACGTTGTAATTTTGCAAACGTTGATAAAAGATTATCATTTAATAACATAAATATATGAAATGATTCATATATTAAACATACCTAATAGATAAAAGCATTATATGAATTGTGTTTGTGTCATTGATGTTTTTATCGTGTCTTTGATGCTAAGATTGAGACATGTATCTTTTTTCACATGAGAGATGTATAACGTAATTATCATTAAAAGCTACTTACAATAAGTAGTGATAAAAGTAATAGTCCTTTATATATAACTTGCGAGGGAAAAAGGTATATGTCAAGAGCATCATTGTCACTCATTAATAATGAGAAATGATATTTTGTGGGATTCTTGGTAAAGTAGAATTATAAATGGATCCAATATAACTGAAGTGCAGTTATAATTTTATAATTTACTTAATGAAGATCAAGAAACAATTATAATACAAAGATAACACAGACCTACTTTGTATAATAATTGTAATATCATAAGGCAAGGAATAGACACAAGTAATGTTAATGACAACATTACTAGAAGGATCGAGTTTTGTAAAGATTTACTAAACATCTGTGTTATTTGGATAACTGTAATGTATAGCTAGAATACTGCTTACAGTTTATGAGATAAAATGTTTTATCTCATTGCCAACATAACATAGATCCTCAACACAGGTCACACCAGTTGAACGGGAAACAAGAATAAATATTTTAATATATTTTCTATGTACGAGATTTCATATTGCATGAAATAAATGTACATATTAGAATTATTAAAATATTATGTCACATGATGTGACTTCCTAGCGGAAAAATAAATTTATTGAAAAGTGTATATTATGAGTATAATATAAGTTTCATTATTGTAATAATATGAGAATATTATTATGAGATATAAATTTATTTAAAGCCCAATATAATTTATTGAACAAATAAAGAGATAGAGAAGAGATTCATAATTATGGCCTCAAATTCGGGTCAGATTTTAAGGCTCCTTTAAACAAGAATTTGAAAGGACAAACGATAACCAATCTGGACAAATGACCTATACGAATTGTAGCTCTTGAAGTGTAGAATTCAATGGTGAAGCTTTGAGGTCGTTTGGAGTTCTCAAGAGAAAGTTATCGCATTTTTAGTGCTGAAATGTCAGCAATTAATGTGTCGGTTTAAATTTCATTAATGCCTTAATTTCTAAAGGAATTTGAAGAGTCTTGATATGATGTTTAGAGCCTATAAATATCATATCTAGCCAGAGATTATGAGGTCACTACTTTAACTAAATTTCCTCTCTTCTTCTAAATATTTGCTAAATATTTTATCGATTAAGCAATCTATTACGTAACGAGGCGATAAAGCTAGGAGCGGACGAAGAGGACGCTAGCACGAACTCGACGCCGTTCTTGTTTCAGATTCAAGGTGAACCGAATAGGAATAAAACTACGTTAAAGACCATAGGTATGGTATCATAATCTCTCTTGTAGGAACATATATGATTGTGATTAGTGATGCAAAGAAATGAAATAAAATTAGCAATAATGAAACGATCCTAGATGTTATCGGATAATTTTTTTATTTTTACCCGAATCACATCATGAAATCCTACATCAACACACCACATACCACATACCAGACCGATCAGTGATGCTGGAAGACGACTGACGATAGATGCAAGAGTAATGCGAGTCATGCTTACTCCATTAGACCTTGAGACCTTCATGAGAGTACCTGTTATTAAACACATGAAAATAACTAATAGACATACTTGAAATTTCTAATATAAACACATTAAATAACTTATAGAAACACTTAAATTAATAGTATAAATTGTAGAACTCTAGAGAGGTGATTAAGGCCTAATTTAAATACTAGAGTTCTTTTTGCCCAAATTTGCAACAATTCATTTCCTAATAGCAATTTCTAGATTCAACAACACAATCAATTCAAACAATTCAATTGATATACTTCTCAAGTAAGAATTACTAACAATTAATTTGAGAAGTCTAAATATCGGTTTGGCTTAATTAAATTTTAGTTGCGGAAGCGTTATTAATTAAAGTAGTTTCATGTAATTCAATCAATTTCTTAACTAATTAATTTAAAGCAATTAAAGTAAAAGGAAGGGTTAAGAAATTACAAACAAAACAAGCACACATGACATCGAGATCTTAACGAAGTTTGGATATCGACGATCTTACTCTCCGAGACTCCCAACCCCCAACGCGGTAATAGAGTCGAGCCGATGCACTAACACCAAATGTCAAATACAAAGTTGAACTTGACATGTTTACACACAAAGGTAGAGAACCAAGTCAAATAACAAAAGTCGTAAAAGAGAATAATAAGTAGATCTAATCTCTCAAGTCTTACAAATATTTTGAATTATTTTAGATCAAGTAGATTGAGTTTTGGCAAGAATTTAGCTAGATTTTACTAAGCTCAATAATGAAGGCTGAAAATAATTGATTTTTAACAATTTAGATCAGTTGAAGAGGAATGACAAAGAGTTACTTTTTTTATATTGAGCTGTAAAACCTAGAAATTTTGCTTTTTCCCATTACAACATTATATAATGTTGTAATTCGTTATACAACATTGTAGGAAATAAGGTACAACAGACTTGTTTGAAAATTTGAAATTTGATCGTTTATTTTGCATAACGTTATATAACGTTTCTTGGAGATCTTCTTACTAGCTTGTTGTTGCTTAAATAAATAACAACAGTATATTGTTGGAATTGAGACGTCAATTCCAATAAATAAAGTTTGGACTACGTGTTATATAATTACTACATGTCACATACTATCGCCTAATATTACGAGGAGTAATATATGTATATGCCAAATAATGTGATTAAGTGATATACAATGGCACTATACGTATTTCACTAAGATTTTGGACACCAATGCATATAGAATTTAAGTAAATTAATTATAATTATTAATGGATCAATTATGATTAATTAAACTATATATATTGATGTTAATGTAAAGTCAGAAATATTGATTGGACTAAACCCAACTCAAATTGAATCAAAACCCAAGCAAAACAACACATACACAAGTCTATTGCGGCTGCAAAAAGATTATTTACGGCCGTAAAGGAATAGAAAGATTTGGCAATAATCTTCTGAATTTTCTAGAAGATCTATTGCGACCGTAATAGCCCTCATTGCGGTCGCAAGAGACTTGACATAAAACCTTGAGACCTTGAGACCTTCATGAGAGTACCTGTTATTAAACACATGAAAATAACTAATAGACATACTTGAAATTTCTAATATAAACACATTAAATAACTTATAGAAACACTTAAATTAATAGTATAAATTGTAGAACTCTAGAGAGGTGATTAAGGCCTAATTTAAATACTAGAGTTCTTTTTGCCCAAATTTGCAACAATTCATTTCCTAATAGCAATTTCTAGATTCAACAACACAATCAATTCAAACAATTCAATTGATATACTTCTCAAGTAAGAATTACTAACAATTAATTTGAGAAGTCTAAATATCGGTTTGGCTTAATTAAATTTTAGTTGCGGAAGCGTTATTAATTAAAGTAGTTTCATGTAATTCAATCAATTTCTTAACTAATTAATTTAAAGCAATTAAAGTAAAAGGAAGGGTTAAGAAATTACAAACAAAACAAGCACACATGACATCGAGATCTTAACGAAGTTTGGATATCGACGATCTTACTCTCCGAGACTCCCAACCCCCAACGCGGTAATAGAGTCGAGCCGATGCACTAACACCAAATGTCAAATACAAAGTTGAACTTGACATGTTTACACACAAAGGTAGAGAACCAAGTCAAATAACAAAAGTCGTAAAAGAGAATAATAAGTAGATCTAATCTCTCAAGTCTTACAAATATTTTGAATTATTTTAGATCAAGTAGATTGAGTTTTGGCAAGAATTTAGCTAGATTTTACTAAGCTCAATAATGAAGGCTGAAAATAATTGATTTTTAACAATTTAGATCAGTTGAAGAGGAATGACAAAGAGTTACTTTTTTTATATTGAGCTGTAAAACCTAGAAATTTTGCCTTTTCCCATTACAACATTATATAATGTTGTAATTCGTTATACAACATTGTAGGAAATAAGGTACAACAGACTTGTTTGAAAATTTGAAATTTGATCGTTTATTTTGCATAACGTTATATAACGTTTCTTGGAGATCTTCTTACTAGCTTGTTGTTGCTTAAATAAATAACAACAGTATATTGTTGGAATTGAGACGTCAATTCCAATAAATAAAGTTTGGACTACGTGTTATATAATTACTACATGTCACATACTATCGCCTAATATTACGAGGAGTAATATATGTATATGCCAAATAATGTGATTAAGTGATATACAATGGCACTATACGTATTTCACTAAGATTTTGGACACCAATGCATATAGAATTTAAGTAAATTAATTATAATTATTAATGGATCAATTATGATTAATTAAACTATATATATTGATGTTAATGTAAAGTCAGAAATATTGATTGGACTAAACCCAACTCAAATTGAATCAAAACCCAAGCAAAACAACACATACACAAGTCTATTGCGGCTGCAAAAAGATTATTTACGGCCGTAAAGGAATAGAAAGATTTGGCAATAATCTTCTGAATTTTCTAGAAGATCTATTGCGACCGTAATAGCCCTCATTGCGGTCGCAAGAGACTTGACATAAAACCGCCATGTCTGGAAGCCAAGTCTATTGTGGTCGCAATGAGATCCATTGCGACCACGAGAGACCTATTTCAAGGCAAATTTTGATTGCCTAGATTTGTCATTATCTTTCTGATTTGATATCTCAGGTTTTATACCAAATTTGTGGAATACAGAAGTAAATATGAGAGTTTGTAAAAGAATTGGAGATAATATAATATCATATATTCTATGAATATTTGATAATTAATTATATATCTTTCCAAGATACGTTAACACCTCTATAAATAGCACTGGGTCTCCATCCATACACAATGTTGGTTGAACAGTTATTTTCTTGGTTATCGACATAGGGCACATGTGATGTGCATAGCCTCTTTTCTTACTCGATTAAAAGAAATACTTCTTGGTTCGTGACCTCGAAGAAAAGATAGGCACCAGGATTTACGTGGATTGGATCACTAGCGCACCACATCAAGCTTATGCACTTCCATCCGAGGACTCTGTTGAAAGGACAAGCGTACAGGGGAGACCGTAGGGGTGAAAGGTAAATTCTCGCTTCTGCTATCTTTATTTATTTCAAACATGTAGCACGAAAAATTGATTTGAATTGAAATTGTTTGTCGTAGTTTAGGGTTTTGGTACATGGCTCATACCCTAAATTGAATTGCACCAAAATTATGTCCAACATATATAACTATATACAACGTTATATATTTAACTCATTAATTTAAAATATTTCACACATCAAATAAGCTCACCTAATCAAGTTCTTGGCTTCATGACCTCGTTTCTTGATGCTTTTATGCTTCATCCTTGCATTTTCTTTTCCTTTTTGCATAATTTCAAATTTAATAAAAAACTCACAAGTAAATTGTTAGATTCATGTTTTGGTTCTGCAAAAAATTCGAGACATTGCCTAGTACAACATAAACATCTCATAATACAATATGAGCACATGAAAAACAATATAATGAACATAAAAATTAACATAAATGTCTTAAAAAGGTAATAAATATATTTAAAATTACTAGTATAAATACTTGAAATGATAGTATAAATACCTGAGAAGATAATATGAGCACTTGAAAACATAATATAATACAAAAAAGTTAGTATAAACAACTTGAATGATAATATAAAAACTTGAACTTATCGTATAAACACCAGAAAATATTATATAAGGTGCAAAAAGACAAAATCAGTTGGAAAAGTGATCCATACACTAATTGTTGTTGCCACTTTTTCGTCTTTTAATACTTTGATTTTAAATTTGAATTGCATAGAAAGTGCTTCCAACATTAATTGTCCGCTGCATGTTTTTCTTTTTGTGCTTTGGTTTTATCAGAAACTAGTATAAATACTTGAAATGATTAATATTTACACTTGAAATAACTAGTACAATCACCTGAAATAACTAGTATAAGAACAAGTGCAGTCCAGCCTTCTATTTTGTCTGCTGTTGACTCTTTGATTTTTTTAAAAGGTTAATTAGGAGGACAAAAGTGAAAAACGAAATCCTTTGCACTTTTTGCAGTAGAAGACTTCAATTTTGTCTTGATCGTCGGATCAAAGATCAATGATCCTAGTTTAACAATACAAAAACCTTTCTAAATCATTTGTTATGGTCGAGCGTTGATCTTTAATACGATAATTCAGATTGAAATAAAGCCCTCTGTCGCACAAAAAAAGCAACAAAAGATACAAGTCCATTAAAGACTTAAAGTGGGGACGGAAGATGAGAGACTGTTAGTCTCACCCTTAAATTTAACCAACTTTTAGTCGTTAACATGTTCCAATACTATTCGTTAAAATACTTTAGTAATTTAGTTGTAGGTGATGGGTTAAAGTTTCCACAAGGATAATAAGGTTAGAGATTTGTGAGCTTTCTATCATTTTGCCAAAAAAAAAAAAAAATGGTTGATGTCCAATAGCAAGACCTAACCAAACTTAAATATAACAAAGGTTAGTTTAAACACAAAACAAATCAAATCAAATGCCAAATTTAGTTTTAACAGTGAACCTATAGTCAACGCATGTATTTTGTTAGAGCTATAATGCTTAGGGGAATAAATTAATAAATTATGGTCATGGTGGTATTATAATAATTGCTATTATGGTGATAATAATAAGTATATTTTAAGTAGACATCATTTCTAACTTTGCTTGATATATACGTGGCGATCTGACTAAGACAAAAGAACAAAGACAAATAATGTTATTGCATTATAAATTCTGTTTAGATAACTCAGAAAATGTTTTGGGGATACGTTTTATTGATACGCAATCGATACATGCAATAAATGCGTCGTTATACATGTTAAATGTGTTGTGTATGTTATTAGAGTTCGGTTGAATGTTATTTTGTACTGAAAAAATAATTATGCATGTTAAGCGCTAAACATGCAACCGAACTAGAATAACACGCATAACGATGCGTTTAACATGCATAATGACGCACATTGACGTACGTATAGATTGCGTATCAATAAAGTGTATTGTCTTTCATTGTGTCCTGCGATAGAAAGCATGTGGAATAGATATATAGTGTACGCTTGTTTTTAATCAATTAATTAATTAACTTTTTAAGACTCCGTTAATTCCAATTTTTTCATATATTTCTTTTTTTAAAGGATCCTTATCACCTTGTGTTATCTTAACAAACTTAGGAATAATTTACATTTCGGTGTTCAAACTTCAAAATAACACAAATGTTAGAGTAGCTAACAAATAAAATATGGACAATTTATAACACAAATGATAATAGTCATGTAGAAAAATGATAATAATTGTATTTGTTGACATTTTTAACAACAGAAAAAGCAAAGAGGCTGCAACCACATTTCATGTGAGCATTTTATTTTTAAACTATAAAATGTGAGTCACGATATAATTTCTTCCGACAATTTGTGTATTCTACATAGGCGATGAATGCATCATGCCTGATATTACATGAAAACATAAAACAAATTAATTGGATTAGTCGAAATGTAAGACCAATACTAAAATATCAACACAATTTGTAATTCCAAATAAAAAAGACATGTCAAACTAAATATGGTATGGGCATAATAAGTGGAGGCATTCTGATGCACTAGACGTATTGGAGTTTTAAGCTCATTGAAACACGAGAAGAGATAGAATCGACTAAAATTGACATGATATGAAATTGTAAAAAAAAAGACTTTAAGACATGAAATGTCTCCAAAGAATTGGCGTCAGATAGGAGTGCATGAAAGTCAGCGATCCACGTACTAAAATCATGACAAACTAAAATTTAGTAGTGATATAATTGTACAACTTTAGTCCAAAATTAACTAAGTAGGGCACTAGTCTAAACTTATGATTTGTAAAATATTTATTATTATTATTATTATTATGACTATAATAATAATAATAATTATTAGTAGTAGTATTAGTATCATTACTATACTTTCTATTTTACTATTGTACTACTATTTATTATATTATTATAATTTATATTGATTTTTCATTTCAGATTGAGTCTCATTTATAGTCTACCTCAATTTATTTGAAAATAAAGATTGTTGTTATTGTGGTGGTGGTGTAAATGAAAGATAAAAAAATCTTTTTTTTTTTGGAAAATTTTAAGAACTAAAAGACGATTTTTTCTCTATATTATTAATCATGACATATCATATAAATTTTTTGTTGGTAAATTAAATCAATATTATTGTCATTTCTATGTAAAATAAGAATTTTAACTATCAATATAATATAAGTGATACTATCGAACCATTCACCATTCACGTGTTTTACTCAAAGGCCAAACAAAAAAAAAATAATAAATAAAGTATAAGAATACTAAAAAGAACATATGCATTTCATAACCTTTATTGCTTTAAGAAAAGGTAACAACGATCGCAATATGACTTTGCATAATAATTTTCCTTTCTTTCACAATAAAAAAAAATGTCTATCACAAATTCACAATCTCTACCAAACCACCCTTGAAAGATTCACCGCATTTTTTATTTTATCTTTGATACCGATTCTTACCTTTTCCAGTGAATCATTAATACCTTAAAAATCTTTTTAATTATTTATTTATATTTCGCTCCTCCTTTAAAAAATTAAACGGCTTTCGGATATCCTTTTTCTTTTTTGGGAATCTCTTTCGGATATCTACATAATATATCTTACAGAATAAATTTCACAGCTGTCTACTTTAGATCTCTGTATTAAATAATAGGATCAATGGATCATGGTTATGATTATGATTATATATTTATTTAATAAGGATTAATTTTTTTTTAAAATGATTTCTTTAATAAGGATTCATGACAATGTAGATTTACATCAATTTGAAATCTGACATTCTGACCCCTTTTTTTCATAATACACCTGAGATATTCCATATTTTCTGTCGGCGAATATAATTTTAAAGATTTTTGTACGCTGATTGATGCATAAGCTTTTGGGATCCGAATCTGCTGTTTGTATTGCTTGCCTCGATCCGACCGTTACAAATCGATCGACTGTCACAGACGATTGTGATTTGATTCAGGAGGCAGATACTTTAATTGTTAGATGAGTTTTGAACGATCCAGATCAAAATAAGCAAGAAACAAGAAGATGTTTTACAAGCAGCAGATTCGGTTCCAGCTTTTGGTACCCAAGAAAATAATTTATGAAATTTTCAAATATTAACATGTGAAAGACTCTTTCCTGAATGCCTCGAGGCTTTTCTAAGCCGGTTTTTTTTTTGTTTGAAAATTTAATATCCTGATTTGATTAAAATATTAAATTTATTGTAATTTTTTCTCTCTACATCTACAAAAAATACCGCACACAGTCCTTTTTCGTCTCTTTCTTTTCTAGCTTGAGATTTCAAAACGAAATAGTTAAGGGAATAATTTTTTTTAGCAAGAAGTGAACAAAATCCTAATAGAGAAGATTGGTTGATTCAAATAAAGGAGGAAGAAATAATTGAGAGGAGAGAAAGGTAAAATTTTTAGACATGATTGATATTAAAGGAAGAAAAATATGAATCTGTGATATCTTACCAAAGTCTAAAGATATGATTATTATATTTGAGAAATATATAGATATAGCATTTCCCAGACTTTGATCCGACATTTCAATTAAAATCTTGTCAATTAATGGATTTGATTATAAGTTATCTTCATAAAAAGGAGACGCTAATTATTACATTTTAAAATCTTGTCAATTAATGGATTTGATTATAAGTTATCAACATTAGCGGTAATCTTTTTTTTTTCCCATTAATTATTGACAAAGCAACGGGTTTAAAAAGGCAAAGATCAATGCAGATATCTATATAGGATCTTCTGTGACGAACACATTTGGTATTTGTGGTATATATATCAAGTGAAGGATATTATTGTTATCACTAGATTAGATGTAGATTGTTCATTTAAACATCGTTAATATTCAATATGAGTAAAATTATGGTGATTGCGATCACATATTTCGAATTTCAAAATGAAACGGTCAGTCCGAACAGTTGAAAATGTTGTTCATACTTAAATCTAATTAGGAACCAAACATTTTTATTTTTAGAAATTTTATACTATTTTATCCGATTGATACATTGATATAATGATTACAAACCTCTCCAATTTAATGTATTTTCCGCTTATCTGATAAAAAAAATATGAAAATGAAAACTTCGGTCTATAAGTAGATTTTAATATGAACAATATTTTTAACGGTTTGAATCGACTATTTATATTTTAAATTTGTAGTCGCAAGCACCATAATCTCACTCTTCAATTATTCTAAAATAATTCTCTTGAATAACCAAATGCTCCACTTGAAAGAGTACAACAAACTCCAAAAGTGATCTTACAAATACAAATATAATATAAATAATGTGTTCAAGAACTGCATGTATATAGTATAAACACATAATTATTTTCATGTATTAATCGTACTTGAGGTAGAACACTAAAATATAATAATAAATAGGGTAAATTTTTTACAAGGTCATGAAACTTTGTATCAATTTACATTTGAACACGAAACTTTGAATTATTCTTAGTCAATGAACTTTGATAAATATTCGAATTTAGTCACTCTCTCCTCATTTTTAATAAAAAAATTAATGAAAAATAGAAATAACGCCTATATAACAACTATGTTTGAAAAGATTAATTATTATGAATATTTAAAAGAAAAAAAATATGCATTTCACTTCAATTTTCATTAAAATTTTGATGAAAAAAAATGAAGGAATGATTAAATTTGAAGATATAACAAAATTCAGTGACTAAAAATAGATAATTCAAAGTTTAGTGATCAAATGTGAATTTGATACAAAATTTAGTAACTTCTCAGAAAATTTATCCTAATATTTAACCAAATCTGGTGTCGCGCAACACCTGCGCTACACCATTTGTGGGATGTCAGATCTTTCTGATTGCATCAAAATTCGTATTTATATTTATAGCCTCCTGATTCTCATCATCGACGATCGATCAGAACATCAAGTCGTTCATTTTCTGTAGGACGGTAATGCATAGTAGGAAAATCTATTATATTTCTAGAGGATGGATGATATAATAACAAATAACTATTTTGAGTTTGATCAACTATGTACCTATCTAAACGTGAAAGATTGCGTGATCAATGTTGTTTCTAGACGTTCTCTTTTCTTTCTCTTGGATAAAGTATTTCAACGTGCTCTCGTGTGGAGGGAGACAATGAGGGAGGCATTGGATCATGAATCATGATTCAACCAATAAAAGGAAACCACATGACCACGTCAACACCAGTCAAGAATCGTAGAAATCCCTGGTCTCATTAAATTACGCTAAAATCTCCGATTAGTCCACTTTCTCGTTCTTCTCGTCTCCCCTCTCCTCTCTTGTTTCCAATTTTCTTCCCATCGCCATCTCCAGTCGTCAACGAATCGAAAATAAGAGAGAACTCAAAACGAAGACCACTTTCTATAAACAAAAAAAAAAAAAAAAACAAACGGAGAAGAAACCAATTTTCCATCATTATTTTTTTCTCCTGTTACTCTTTCTTTTCCTCTTTTGTCCTACCTAATATAAATAATCGACCTCGCCATGGCCTTTTCTCAACTCGGAAACAAGAACAAAAACAGTAAACATTCTCTCAGTATCTCCAACCCTTTCTCTTTCTCTAATGGCCTCTGGTAGTTCAACCATCCCCTCTTCGAACTCGTACACCCGTTTACCCGATCTGAAGGTGCCTATTCGGAACGTAAGCGCTTCTGATCTGAACCGATCTGCTAGAAGTAGGTTGGGAAGCATGGATGACATCACGAAATACGAGAAGAAATTTATCCAAGGCGAAGGTGGTTATGTTTTGGAAGATGTGCCTCACCTCATTGATTACCTCCCCGAACTCCCTGTAAGCAACTAATTTTTCTTTTTTTTTTTTCGAAATATCCGTTTCTTTTTAATTTGAATGTTTTTCTTGTTTTTCTTTTGAAGTATTGCTCTGAATTTTTTTGTCAAGATGTTTTCAAAAGGGTGTGATTTATGATGTTGTTGATTATTGATATTTCAAATTTAGCATATTATTCGATTTTATTTTGGTCATTCATAAAGCTTTAAGAAAATAGAGTTTGATTAAAAGCTAAAACAAGAACTTTCAACATTGCGTATGTACCCTTGTAAACCCTGCCGTTGACATTTGAACCCTCCGTGAATAGTTACTTTTTTCGTGACCTCTTTATGATTGACGTTAATACCCTCGCTTATCTGCTTTCCTCTTTCGGGGTTACAAGTTTCATATCAATAATTTGTGCAAATGAAAATTTGAATCAATGATTTCTTGAATCATCTCAGAAGTCAAGAGCCAAACTTGAGGACTAAACTAATAATTTTGTTCATTTTTCTCTTTTTGATTTCTAGTTTCATTTCATTTAAGTTAATTTCCAGGAACAGTCTTATTGATTATTGTTTTACCTTTTCAGACTCACCCAAACCCACTTCAGGATAACACAGCATACTCAGTTGTCAAGTAAGTGTTTTTGTTTATTTTCATTATGTTTTCCTTGTTTTCATTTTATTATGTAAAATCTGACTCTTGGGTTTATTTGTTGTTATTTCAGGCAATATTTTGTCAATGTAGACGATACTGTTGTCCAGAAGGTCAGCATTACTGTACCAAATTTCTTAATAAATGTTCATTATATTATATGCATACACAATAATTCTATAAATGAAGTTATTTTTTCGAGAAATTCTCATCCTTCAACAAATTTAACTAATTCCATTAAAATTGGGCTGTTTCTATAGATTGCAAAGACACTTGAAAAAAACTATTAGCATTCATAATAATGACCTTAAGAGTTCTTTTCTCTATTCGTCGTTTTCTTGAAAGCCCTTGAAATTTTTTATCAGTATATTTATACTGGAAAGTTCTAAACCTGTACAAAATTTGTATGTTATTTTTTTGTTCGTTAGGTGATACAACAGAAAAGCAGCTCAAGAGGGACCCACTTCAGGCGTGCTGGACCTCGTCAGAAGGTATCCATATTTTCACTTGATCCTTTAGGAATGGTTACTCCATTGTTGAATGGACCATAAGAGTAATTGGAACTTTAATAATTTTTATCAGCTGGAATTGAGGTGTCGATTGTGCTCGTTGGAATTTGTGTTCATAAGATGACAATTCAACTATATCCTAGTCCTAGCAAACCGCACAATATCACGAAAAATATTTTTTGGAGTGCAGGTGTATTTCGAGTCCGATGAGGTGCGGGCATGCATAGTGACATGTGGTGGCCTCTGTCCTGGGCTCAATACAGTCATAAGAGAGATAGTGTGCGGCTTGGGGGTTATGTATAATGTCAAAGAATTGATTGGTATTCAGGTACATGCTCCTATGTAATTTAAACCCTGTATATTGTATCTGAGGAACAGCACATCCTTATTTCCATAAATATTTTATGATTGGCAATGTTTTAATTAAACGGGGTCAGTTTACTTGAAAGTTGAATATTCTGGCTTACATGCTTTGTTCAGATCAGATGCTGCTTTTGCTAAAGACTCTCAACACTTTGACGTTTTTGCACTTCTGCAACTGTTTTGCATTTTGGTTCTTTGGAAATAATATTGAACAGTTTTGCCTTTGTAATTTGATCTCGACATAGTCATATCAGACAAGTATTTTGGGTTGATAGCAAAGGAATACTAATGCTAAAATCAATAATAATTAATAAGTCATCTATATTGTACTTAATACTAAGGGTAAAATTAGCTGGGAAAAAGATTAACACCAAGAAGGATATTTTGGCTAAGGTAACAAACTGCATTTATGTGTTCCAACATGCTGCAAGGGCTTGTATGAGAAACTTAATATACATTTGATCAAACTCTATTTTCTTAAAGTGGTAATATGTACTTCTTTCCTTAATTTCGAAATTTGAAGGGAGGATATATGGGCTTCTATTCAAAGAATACAGTCACTTTGACTCGGAAAACAGTTGATGACATCCATAAAAGGGGTGGGACTATTCTGGGTACCTCCAGAGGAGGCCATGATACAATCAAAATCGTAGACAGCATCCAGGACCGTGGAATAAATATGGTAAGAAGTAAGAACTGAACTTTTCTTTTTCTGTTTAATTAGCTTTTTAACTTTACTAGATATTTTCCATTGATATTTTTTAGGTCTTTATAATTGGAGGAGATGGTACTCAGAAAGGAGCAGCTGCCATATACCAAGTAATCATACGGGATTAAAAATAAAAAGCTGCATATGGCTTCTGAAAAGCATTGTAGTTCAATGGATAAACCTGTTCATTTTTCTGAATTTTCTCAGGAAGTAAAAAGAAGGGGCTACAAATGTGTGGTTTGCGGCATCCCAAAGACTATTGACAATGATATTGTGGTAATTTAATATTCCTTGTTCGAACTTTTCGTTGTAGTCTTGGTGCAAACATTTTACTTAGACAATAATGGTAGTTGTGAACTATAACACACAATGACTTTGACATATACCCACCAAACCCTACAAACAAAAACTCAACATATGTTTTCACCTACCCTGAGATATGATACAATCTTTGTGAACACACACACACAATAATGCATTGAAGAGTCAAGATTGATGCTGTGTTTGGTCAAAACTCGTACTTGGTTATTTGCTTCTCATTTCTAAAGTATCTGCCTTGATTTCTTTAGGTGATAGACAAGTCTTTTGGATTTGACACGGCGGTGGAGGAAGCCCAAAGAGCCATTAATGCAGCCCATGTGGAGGCTGAGAGTGCAGAAAATGGTATTGGCCTTGTCAAGTTGATGGGCCGCTACAGTGGTACGTATGAGAGATAAATTTGTAGTTCTATAAATCATAACAATAATGCCAGCAATGATTGCACAAAACAAATAATATATCATTGTCCTTTGAATATAAAAATCATGTGACTACACTCATGGATCGAATTAAAATGCGTAATAATTTTCACAAATGTTGGGGATTTGATTTGAAGTTGTATCAAATAAGATCTCACTGTTTCAGTTTTAATAATGCAGGTTTCATCGCACAATATGCTACCCTCGCAAGTAGAGATGTGGTACGTTCTCTTCCCGAATACACAGTACTGTTGAAGTTAACAAACAAATAAATATGTTTATTGTTTTTTCTTTTCTTTGTTCAGGATTTGTGCTTAATTCCTGAATCTCCCTTCTTCTTGGAGGGACCCGGTGGTTTGCTTGAATTTATTGAGAAAAGAATCAAGGAATATGGCCACATGGTTATAGTTGTAGCCGAAGGTGCTGGTCAGGATTTAATTAAACAAGATATGAAATCAATGGATAACCAAGATGCCTCTGGTAATACGCTCCTGCTTGATGTTGGTCTGTGGCTTTCCCAAAAGATCAAGGTAAAAATGCTTCACATACATTGAAATAGATATTTTACATTTCGACATGAATAACAGAAACCCTCAGAAACCTTTTAGTAAGCTTACAGAGATTTTTAATGCAGGAGCATTTTGCAAAAAAGAAGAAGACACTGAACCTGAAGTACATAGGTAACTCGTCAAAAACAAAATGCCATATTTAGAACCATGTCAACAACAACAACAACAAAGAGCAACAAAGTCTTTAGTCCCAAACAAGTTGCTAGAGATGAAACTCAATCGGAGTATTTTTAGAATCATGTCATAGTAAAAAAAAATGTACACCAATATTACTGAATTCTCTCTAATGTCTTACAGACCCAACATATATGATTCGTGCTATACCCAGCAATGCATCAGACAATGTCTACTGCACCCTTCTGGCCCAGTGTGCTGTCCATGGTACCATGGCTGGGTTCACTGGTTTCACTGTGGGCTTGGTCAACGGAAGGCATGCTTACATTCCATTCTATGTGAGTACTAAATGCTTTATTAATCATTCTTAACCAGTTAACCTGTAATATATCAGTTTGATCTTACAAAAGCCCTGGACTGCGTAAATCCACAATAGCCTATCCAAATAAAAATACTGTTATTGCTGACTGGTGCAGAAAATAACAGAGAGCCAGAACAAGGTATCTATCACAGACAGGATGTGGGCCCGGCTTCTCTCGTCAACCAATCAGCCAAGTTTTCTCAACCATAGTCATGTAGAAGAAGAAAAGAAGGAAGAGGAAGTAGCACAAACTCCTGTTACTGCAGCTGGTAATGGTAATAAATAATTGCCTAAAGATTGTTAAATCCATCGATCTTTGTTTTTTTCTTCTTCCAGAGTCATGTACAATCAACCTATTGGCAACACTAAGGCTTGCATTAGTTTTTTTTTTCCTTTTCCTTTATTTTTGTAAAAAGGTGTTGTATTTTGTTTGAAATAATCAAATGATGCTGTTTACATGGGTTTTTGTACCTTGATGTGCGAATTGTACTCGGGATATATCTTGAATGATTGTTTAATTAAGAGCAGTGTATTGATTCAATTTTCTTAAGTGCATTTATTGTAGTTAACAGCACCCCGAAACGAACTGGGTTGAGCTTCTCTCCAATTCAGACGCTTTCACTTTACCATCCTACATTCATGAAGCCACGTCAATAGACAATAGCTTCGTCACAGTGTGATGCACATTCTAGTGTCTCTCCTATACTCTGCATTTTTTCCCTTTTCCATTTTTTAAATCTTATTGAAAATTAGAATAAAGGGTTTGAGAGTTTGATTATTCGTCTTGGTAATTGCTGCTGATGTATGAAAGAATGAAACAGTGTAAGAAAACATGTTGTTTGACTAAAAAGCTCAGGAAAGGGTGAGAAAGTATGAAACACGCAACCATGCTTGGATAGTGGATATCCATCATTAATTTAAATAGCAAATTTACCCATCCAAATACTTGTCAAAACAACAAAATAGTGGAATCCCCTATGATGTGAATTGTGAAATACAATCAAGAGCAAGTATTTTGTTGTTGTCTGATCAAATTTTCGAGGTGATGGGCTACATCAAAATTTTAGCTCCATTGATAAGGTTTCATGCTTGTAAGGTTTCATGCATTGAATGCTATACACAATGCAATCGAGTTCACTTGAAATTATATTAATTTATCTTATCACATATGATGTCGTAGCTGATTAGGGTTGGAATTAAATTGGAATCTTACCGGATTGCTACTTCCATCAGTACAAAAAACAATTATATACCCTTATTTTGTGTCCCACATAGAGCCTTTTTGTGAATTTTATTCATATGTAGTATAGATACTGATTTCATTTAAACGTAAGATTTGCATACCTCTCTCATCTAAATCTTTCAACGAGTTATCCAAAAAGCAATATATTCAGTTTAACAAAATGAAAATAATGGTTAACGAAGAACAGAAAATAAATCTACAGAGAGGTGTCTGGCTCAGAACAGACCTGCTTCTAATTGAAGGAATATGATGAAGTGGTGTTTTGTGATGTTTTGTGAATTGATGAAATGATTTGTTCTGATTGAAACTGTGTTGTTTTGGAACTATGTTGTAATATTTGATACTTGTTGTAGGTTGTCTGATTGTTGGTAAACTGTAAAACATGGTGATTTGATCCGTTGTTGTTGTAATAGGAATAGATAAGCTAGTTTCTAGCTGATTAGTCTTAGTTACTTTAATATATCTATTCATTATCCTATGTTAAAAAATAGATATTTAGGATTCACTGTTGTATGGCTTTAAAATTTCTGTTTCAATGAAACATGCGGGTTTTTACCATGCTTTTAGTAAAAAAAAAAAAAAATCTACAGAGAGGGATATTAGTCAATTTTCATTTAAATTAAAGATTCATAATGCAATAAATGAGAAAAAGGAAAAAAAGATATCTTGAGTTTCAATCGGAAATACAGTTATTTTGTTGTTTTGATATTAAATTGTCTAATTCAAATAATTAGATGGGTACAAGGGCAATTACCCCTTAATTTTACATTTGAAAATGGAAGAAAATTAACATAGAACCCACGTTGCCTGAAAACGGAAGGAGAATCTTGCCCTGCCAGAATAGATATTGTACGAACTAATATAAATTGCAAAAAATTAACGTAGAACCTACATGATTGCACGATAATATGATATTGAGAAAAAAAAAGCTTGCGCTGCCAAAATAGCGGCTCGGATCCCATGCCATGTCTCAGAATTCGGGAGCCATTATCAACATTCACACAAGAATTCTCCATTTAAAGTCATGTACTGTACATGAAACTGCATTGCTTTGCAACGTGGTAGAGGGATCATATCCCCACAATAAAGGTCGTTTGTACTAATTATCATACAATTTTGATATATGAAAAAGTGCGAATCAAGCAAAACAACTTTTAAATTTAGAGCAAATAGCACCGTCTGGAATTTTCTTCTTTTCGTTTTTTCCCCAAGAATGACCACCTATTTTTTTTACTTTGCTACACTCAAGTCCTCTTGGGTCAAATTCTTACTACTAATAAAAGGAGATTGAAGTTTTTGATTTCAAACTTCTATTCACCTCTCAGATCAATACAAAGTGTGAGATTTTTATTTCTTTCGATCACAATCGCTCTACTTTCAATTCTCTTACCATAATAAGAGCATGTAATATCTTCTCATGAAAACAAAATATTCTATAGCTTTATTATTGACATATATCTTGCTATTTAAGATCTTTTGTGTAATTTTTGAAAGCATGGGTTTTGACCATGCATTAATATAGCAATAAACCAACATATATTTTAAAAATAGACATTTGAGAAAGAAACTTGACCACATTTTAATTTTTTTAAATCCCATTTTAAAGTTTATGAATCGAAAATATAAAAAATATACATCAACATAATTAATTCATTAGATATTAAATCTTACATATACTTTATTATGAAAGATAAGAAAGATATTGTAATATTATTTATTCCACCGCATCGCGTTGACATCTTACTAGTTGAATATAACGGCTTTCACTTCACTTGCAAATCATAGCAAAACATGATCATTTTCTAGTTTTGTGCTAAAATTTAGCATCCAAGTCATATTTTATTCAATTTGAAAAAAAAATAAGCTAGATGCAAAGTTTCAAACAGGGCACCACATGAACTAATGAAAAATAATAAACAGGGGCACAAGTCCATCATTTCAACTAAACAGGGGCACAAGCCTCCATAGAAGAAGTCTGGTGTCAAGTCTCTTTAGAATTACTTTTAAGAGGCTTTCAAGTTTATTTTTAATTTGTTTGTAAATGTGGATTAATAAATCCATAGGCAATAAAAAAAATATTAAGAATTTACATTCTGCTTTACGGTAAACTAAAAATATTCCCATTTAATTAAGAAATATAGAATAGCTAACATGCTCATTTACAGGAAACTAGTAATATGAAAATCATTGGGATTTGGGAGTATACATATTGATCCTAGTTGGAAACATATGGCCAGACTGAAAGTACCACAAAGGACTCATGCACAAATGGCCAGACTGAAAGTTAAACTAAAACTAAAGCTACTTGTGTTTCCAAGATACAAAGATCATAGGGTTTTCTTTCTCTTCTTTTTTTTGTTGGGAGTTAAGAAAATAGCAAAAAAATATTGGTGTAATAGCCCTAGCTCTCCAGATTCTGTTCAAAGACCTTGTAAATCATGTCTTTTAGGTTGCTGCATCCTAAAATTTCAATGTCTGTGTCAAGAGCGGCCATCAATTTCTCAGCTGTTTTGGGCACAACACATCTCTTGTACCCTAATTGGGCCACCGCCATTACCCGTTTATCCATTCTTGGCACCTTGGGAAGGGAAATAAATAACAACAAATACAATTCAACGGCAAACATTTTTCGGAGTCAGCTGTTGTCAGAGTACCTTAGTTTGCACTCCCAATTTCGGTGTGACAGAGATCTTTCAACTTCTCCCAAAAATGTTTTCTTTATATTGGTGGGTCAAATAACTTCTCCAGTTTATCATTGACAACATAAATGCACAATAAAACCAGATCAAATCACATTTTTTTTAAGAACCAAACAAATATACTACAAAGTAGATCAAATCAAAGCCAACTGTCTAAAGAAAGGGACTTTTTTGACAACACAATACAAATATGTTACAAGTGTTTGCACATGTATGGGGAGCTTAGGTAGGGACGATAAGCACTTACCATGCGAAGTATACCGCCAAGGTCTATTTCTCCAATAAATGCAATATCATTAGGAAGGGGGCATTCCAAGAAGCTGAAATTTTTTTAATCAAACTCGTTAACTTCTGGATTCATAACCCAAAACAAATTTTGATTTTCAGATTTGAAATAAGGAGAACGCACAAAAAATCAACAATAATAACAAGCTTTTAAAAAGCGGCGACAAAACGCCGCCGATAAAACAGAATCGGCACAATTTATTTCAAAAATGCCGATAAAACGGTTTTTGGCGATAAAGCGGAATTTAGCGGTGGAAAAGCGGATGACGGTCTGAAGAAAAGCGGTGATAAAACAGATATATCAATACTTTTATTCAAACGATCATAACTTTTGACTCGTAACTCCAATTTTAGTGATTTTCGATGCGTTGGAAAGATCACGACAAGCTCTCCATTTTGTTCTCAAACATCACCTACAAATTCTTATCAAGAAACTAATTAAATTCAAGCTTTTTTTTTGCAAATCAATAGATCAAAGGAATTGTTTAGGTCAATAATATTTTCTTATATGTTGCAATTTTTCTATTAAGAATTAAGAGAGATGCACAATTTCTTGATAAATTGATTTAACTTAGTAATTCCATTGATATTATTGACAATTTGCTTTAGAATAATGCATGCATAGAAAATAACGATGTTGTGGTTTATCGACCGCTTTATCGCCGCCACTATAACGTTAAACGCTAAATGACTTCCGCACTGCTATGGATTGCTATACGTTATTTAAACCTTGAACAATAACAATAGGAAAACAAAAGAAAAATGAGTATAACCTGCTACAAATGGCAGCTGCCACTGCCAAGTCAGCAGCTGGCTCAGACAACTTGATCCCACTAACCACATTCAGAAATATCGTCTACAATAAAAAAATTAAAATGGAATGCTAAGATGTATATGTTATGGGTGTGAGCTAATCATAAAATTTTGGATGAATGTTATCATGTAAGTCATTATACAAAACAAAGAAGAAACTAAACCATGTGTAGTTTCTCTTACATTGTCATGTAGCTTCAGACCTGCTTGTTTTGCTAGTACCTTTACAACATTAGGAAAAACAAAGGTATTTTCTCAGCTTTACAACATTAGGAAGCAAAAAAGCATTATACACCTCCACAACTGTGCATGAGTGTGGAAGCAGGAGGAGAGAAAATTATAGGAAGAATTTTGACACCAACCGAAATAACGAGGTCAGCCCTTCCATCCTTTATCCCATTAATATGCCTTGCAGCTGATTTATTAGGTACACATAATGCCTTCAAGAAAATAAGATATGAAGGAAAAAGTATTTCAACAGGAAATACCAAATGACAGATTAGGCAAGAAAGAATTAACCAAATTTTAGTGCACCTCGAGACTCTTGCATTAGCAATGAGAACAGATTTGCAAATAAAATTCAACTAGTGACGATTATGATAATGAAGTACCTGCACTTCTATAAGGAAGGCACGGGACCCATCAACCATGACACCTATAGCAAGGCCAGCTAGTACGTCTGATTCTGTATTATGATCTGTTAAAAACATCTCACTAGGGTTTGCAACTGCCTGAAGCCCCATCCCTGACATCTCCAGCACTCCGAGCTGAACTTCAACCAAACATTGAAATAAAAAATTGAAATAGAGATGAAATACAGCAAGCACACTACATAACTCTTCAGACAATTCATGATGTGGAAACATTTGATATGGCCAACATCAGCAAAAAAATAGATAGAAGTAAACGAGTTACCACCAGGCCAAAGTCTGCCAGGTAATACAACAACAACAACAAAGCCTTTTGTCCCAAACAAGTTGAGGTAGGCTAGAAACGAAGCCCATATTAAATTTCATTTCCATAAGATTGGCTGATTTTTACGTTGGCTCGCCAAGCCTATCAAGTCACAACCCTCCTCCTTTCCGGGCTTGGGACCGGCTATGTAAAACATAGGCGGAGTTGTCTGTCATGTAATCATAAAAAAAGTAATAATAAAAAAGCATTTTAAAATGTGATATGAATAAAGGAAAAATGGATAAATTTACCTCATCAGTGGAACCGAAACGATTCTTCACCGATCGTAGCAACCTGAAGGAGGAGTACCTCTCCCCCTACACAGACAATAAATCCAAGATTCACTAAAACTATAACTAATGAGCAGATAGGCCAGATAAAAACTTTGTTCATGTATGCCTATCTGCTACTTTTCATCAAACAGGTTATATTTTTTTTTGTGCAATGTACGGCAGAGAGAGGGGAGAAGGGAGACCTCCATATACAGAACAACATCAACTATATGCTCCAAAAGGCGGGGTCCAGCAATGTCACCGGTCTTAGTGACATGGCCAATCTGAAATAGGCATTCAAACTGTCACCTTTTTTTCCATGAAGTAACAGTAACAGTAGTCTTGTAAAATTTCCAAACAGACAAACATGAATTACAAAAGGCTAATTAATATAGTTACCAAAAATACAGGGATATTAGTCTCCTTCGCAAATCTTAGAAAGGCTGCAGTGCACTCCCTCACCTTCAGCCAACAAAAATGACAAAATCATAAAAAAAAACTATTATCAACAACTAAACAATTGTACTTGCTTATTATTCCTTTTGTAGTTTGTAAAAAGTACTCAAGTTGTTTGCTGATATTCATATTTGTTACAAGTTAGATTCTTGTCAACAAAGTAATGACAACAATAATAATCAAACCAAAACATACAAGTTAGAAAGGAAAAGAAAAAGACAATCTTGTTGGTTCAGTAAACACCTGTGAAACATTGCCAGCACTACCGGTAACTTCTTTCAAATAGACAGTCTGTATGGAATCAATAATAAGAGCTTTTGGTTGTAATGATTGGATCTTATCAAATATATCCTGAAAAAGAAATTATCAACAATCTTAATGTTCTCTGCCGACAATGTATTATATGAGTCTTGTCCTCATAGTTATATATGAGAAAGTTCATGGAACATTTACCTTAAGAAAAAGTATATTACCTTAAGAAAAAGTATATGATAGCAAAGTATTGGCCTTTCAGCAAATATTAAGTTAGTATAATAGCCTTAAGTGTTCATTCCACTAGCTATCATACTTGGTTCCTAAATTTATTATATTTGGGGCTTCTTAATTAACTAACCGTCACATCAACAAACCTAAACAGTTTGACTAAGAAAATGAAACAAGGACATAAGGATATGCACCTCAATGTCCGTACTTGAGTATAGATACAAATTCTCAGTAGTAATATGCATCCGATCAGCTCTGTTTGCAATTTGTTCGATGCTCTGTTCATCCAGCACAAGTGCATTACAATTGCATTCTAAAGAAGTACACTAACAGTGTTTACATTTGAAAGAAACAAAAAATAAGTCATTTATAGCTGGTGTACTGTACATGTTGAAAAGGCACTCATACGTTGGGAGTAAAACAACAAAGGTTCTATGGTAATTGCATGTAACTATTGCATGAAAGCACCAAAAGTACTTTAGCATTTCCAAAAGACCAACAAGAATTTAGCTCCTAAGGGTCTGCTCCAGAGAGGTGTAGAGGAAGGGAGGGGAGGAGATCAAATAATCACCTGATCCTGAACTAAAATGGACGAGGGGAGAAGAGGGGAGAGGAGGTAAGTGGAGGGTAGAGTCTTTGTTAAGTTTTATCGAAATTCTCCCTTCCAAATCGGCAGGTAAATACAGTAATTCTCTCCTATTCTCTTTCCTTACCTTTCCATCCCCTTCCTTTTCTTTCCGACTCAGGAGCAGACAGTAAAGAGAAAAATACCATTACCAGGGCTGTGTAACTTTACCTAGAGGCTTCAGACATATCTACCACTTTCAGAAATTTCATTTGCTTCCCTCTTATTCTCTGTCCCATTTACAATTGTCTAGACTAGCACTTTGGACATAATTGGTGCAAAAACAAGATGTGGCCAATTATTTGAGAGCGCTTTGAATACTCAATTTAGATAATATAAGTGTTCTCTTTACATAGCTTGTGCCAGGCAAAGGAGGAGGGTTGTGCTAGGCTAGGCAAGCCAACGTAGAAATTCAGCCATTTTCATAGAAATATAACCCAATGGAGTTTAGATTGTTATTATTATCTACGTTGATTTTGCATTACTCTGATTGGGTTTCATCTCTAACCTACCCCAACTTGTTTGGGACTAAAAGCTTTGTAGTTGTTGTTGTTGTATAAGTCTTCCCTTTGCAGATGTCAGAAATTATAACTCTTTCCACAGTTAAGGATATTACTCAATTTTCAACAAGAAATATTCTAGTTATGACATACAAAAGCAATCAGACATACTCATTGAGTAAAACTTTACTTTCTTTCACTTTTCTTGACGACGGACATTTTCTTCATGAAACAAGGACTCTGGGTTTAATAACTACCAGAAGGTTCATGGTGACATAAAAATTCAACAATCAATATGATATAAGACAGTTTAAAAGACAAACCTCTTCGCCCGACACGTATACCACTGGCTGACTTGAATCTGATCCTTCAGCTATATTAGCCGAAACCTTCAAATACCCCAATAGAAACACTAAATAATCATAGATGATTTGATTTAAAGACAATGTTCACATTAGACAGAATCTCATACAAACCTGCAACATAAGAGTACTTTTGCCAACACCTGGATCCCCGCCTACTAAAACCAATGATCCTATAAAAAAAGAACAAATTACATGGAACAAAATGCTAATAATCCTTGATTAACAATAAAAAAATATGAACTACTTCTGTTAAAATGAATCAGCATCTTTTGTTCTTATCTACTTTTGTGTTGTCTAAAGTAAACATAAAATTTCTTAATCATTGCACTGACAGCAATACTAACAACAACAAAAAGAATCAAAAGCCATATATAAGCCTGCATACCAGGTACAATGCCTCCTCCAAGAACTCTGGAGACCTCCATTCCAAACAGGCCAGAACTGTAGTTCATATGTAAAAATTCTTATCAGAAAACCTGGTCCTAGAAAAGGGAAAGCATTATAATAGTGCAAAAACATAAATAAACTCACAGTTTTATGCGCCAGTCAGACTGGTCTCTTCCCTTATTAATCTCAGCCAGTGTCTTTGGTTTCACCGAACCAGGCTTTTGCCGGTGCCATGATCGTACCACCGCCTCTGACACCTCAGCACCTCTCTTAGGGTTCACCTCTAGCATGGCATGCTCTCGCTTGCTTACTGGCCCAGACTCACATTTGGGACAGACACCCCACCACTGAGAAAATTCACTACCACAGCTCTCACACTCATACACTGACTTAACCTTAGCAGATTTTCCCTTCTTCCTTATAATTTCCGAAGGATACTTGGAGCTTTCAGGTTTCTGATAATTCTCTTTCTGTTCCCTTGACCTCTCCCAAATCGTCTGACCCGATTTTGTCCTTTCCTCTTCAATTTCTCCATCATAAGAGCTTGCTAGATTAATCGAGCCGAACATTTCGCCTGCTCGTTGATTATCTGTGACGATTTTACCTTGGACAGGGTCAAAAAAAGTCGAGACGCCGCGTTCTCTCTTAGTTCCATCCTCTTCATCGGATGGTATGTCGAAGGAATCAAGGCGGGAGTGAATACCTTTAGAGAAGGAGAAGGTAACCCTAGGCGGAGATGATCGGTATATAGGGATTTGTACTGTTTGCGTGTAAGAAAGGAAATGGCGACAGAGAGATAGAGAACGGAGATGGAGGAGACAACGGAGGGATGATTGCATGTTAAAATTTGGGAAGAGCAAGAGCCTCACTAGGGTTTTAGGAGGCAAGTAAGTTGTGTTGTGGTTATTTATTTTTTGTCTTTCCTAGTTCAGAGACAGTGAAAGATGAGAACTGAGAACTGAGAAGTCGCAGGAGGAAAGAGGGGATGAGTAGGGTTTTATGCGGGACCCATAGTCAGTGATAGTGGGTTTAAGAATATGCTGTGAACTAATAACGGACCGGGTCTACAAAAGAGAATTTCTACAAAATAGAATTAGGGTATGATAAAAGAGGCGGGAAATGTCGACTGCCGAGGAGAAGCTGAGCTCGAGAGGGAGTCCGACAGACCTATCCTTTATGCGTCGGATCTTCTGTTACCTACGTTGTGTGTGGTGAGTCGGACTCGACAATTCGACATTTTCTTGTTTAGGCTGCAGAGCGAGTTTACACTAATAGACTGGTGTCACAATTTTATTCGGATAATATACGGAGCTTTAGGCACCCCCAGGCCCCAGCTAGCAGGTTGCACGAAATAATTGCTTTGTAATTCAGAGTCACATATTAATTCTTATTTTTTCAGAATCAAACAAATTTTTTTTTTGTCAGTGTAGGTCTTAATCTTTTGTTTGACACTTCAAAAGTAGCCAATTAGGGCTAGGCTGGGCCAGGTATGGTGAAAGCACAGCCCAGTTAGCAACCTCATAGCACAATAATAGTCTCATACACAATTTATTTATTGCGTCAAAGATATATAGGCTTACAAATGTTCAATTGATATTTTATTATGTACTTAGCTGCATATCCCATCAACAGTGCAACCAAATTAATGTAACGAGGAACAAATAACAGAAAGTAACATGACACTCCAAATACTTATTTATTGTACAATTACAGTGACCTCCAAGGTTCAGCTAGAGACTAGAGACTAGAGTGGAGGGGAAGTGGAGGGAAAGCATATGATCCATTCAATATTCCATCAGCAATTATATGGTTTGCTGCCTCTGTTAAATGATTTCCATCCCATGAAATATATTTTGTTGGATCAGCACAAACTTGGTACCCTGTTGATGCACACTGGAGACTCGGTGAGAAACCGTATGGTTGACCTGGAGCCCCACAACATGCAAATAAGGGAGCTACAAAACCTGTGCTTCAAAATTAACAAACACTGGTTTTAACAGATAATATACCTAAGCCTAATTAGAAAAATTCAAATTTGTAAATCTGTATAATTGTAATGAATACTTCTTTTTGGTAGATGTCGTACTAAATAAACAATTTTGGTAGCATGCATACCAAGCGTCTTCGCATTTGAAAACAGCTGTGATTCGGCTCCGTAATAATCGGCATATACAATATTTACAAGGGGGTGAAGTAGCCTTAGCTTGAACAACTCATCTTTAAGCATAGTATTGTGGTAAACTGAGAGCTCATTTATCCTCTTTATGCAACCGAGGTTGTCATAATCATCACTGTTATTACTTTGAAATAGGTTCAAGAACCAAGGAGCGCAACCAACTGCATAGTTTCCTGGTACTACCAATGTCGTAGCTCCAAGGCTGATTAAATCCTGTCAAATTAAAACATGGACATTACATTTTTCTTAAAGCATTTCTTAGTTAGGAAAACACCTTGAATTGTAATATTTCGATTTTGTCGAATATACTTCAAGTCGTAGATTACAAAAAATACAGAATATCATTAAAATTGAAAATAGTTCAAAAAATAAGTGCATGGTGAGTGGTTGAGATGTGTCAACAAAAACTTTAATCTCCAGCTCTTATTTTCAGATTGACTATAGTAATTATCAATAGACTATATATTACGAAATGTGAGAAACTACATATCGATCGATCGATCCTTTGTGATATTACTCAATTTTCGCTCTTGTAATAATGTCAAAAACGAAATATGGAGAATATTCTTGCATTAAATCTGTCCCAAAAGCATCAAGTGGAAAATTAATTAAGAAATTGTCAGGAATATTTAGATTACTTGAACAGCAGAAGTAATGGCAGCAATTATTTTTGGAGACCAAGGTTTCATATCATCAACGGACTTCAGCTTGCTGACTAGACCTCCAATGTAATCCACACCTCCGATTTCTCCCACGACAAACAGTGATCTAGCCATCACGAGGCCGACATCTGTTTGGTTGTTAACACCCAATCATAATTAGTGTTAATATCAAGTTGTTAACTCCATAGAGAAATGGAAGTATATGCTATGCATGCTTACTGGATCCTTGAGCGATGGTAGGCAAGAGATCCTTGAAAGACTGAAGCTGAATATCCAAAGAGTGATCATTGCCATTCAATCCAGTGACTGCCTTATAGGCTGACTTATTAAGTGCCATCGATCCTGCCACTGCGAAGCTTGCGCCGTGCTGAAAATACTCCGGTGTATTACCTGCCATCGATGGTGGCAGAAGAGGCAATCCATATGCTTCAGCTGCATATATTTATTTATATATATGGAGGAATGCATCATATATGTATCCACATACAATATATTATCACATATATATGTTGTTAGGTCAATAGGTCATCCTTCTATATGACTAGCATATATGTAGATGGTCTAGAAAATAAATGAAGAAACTTTCAACATTAAACGAGTGCTCTTCGATATTGAAGTAAAAAGGTTTTGGTGAAGACTTTCTACGTTAACCTATATTACCTATGGGGTCCAAATCTGCTATTATTTTGAGAAAAAAAGAAGAGCCTTCTTTTCATATATTGACTGTCGAATTAAATCCAACGGTTCAAATGTGAAAAGAAGGATCCTCTTTTTTTTCCTTTTGAAAAATAGGTAATTTCAATCTAACCTATGGTGGGATCTAATTTTGGTAAAATATATATAAGCAGTAATAAAACTTGATTTTGCAAGTACCAATAAAATCGACAATCATTCTGCCATCACACCATCGACCACTCGGTTTATGGAAGTATGTTTCCCCGTAAGGAGGTGAGCGACAGGCTCCTCCATGCAAGCAATAGTTTCCTGCATCTGTCATCGAATCACCAAAAATGAAAATACGATCGAAGAACCCAAGAGATGAGTAGACGGTGTTGGTGCTAATCATGATGACAAGGAAAAGAGAAAATGGAACAATGGATGAATGTTTGGAAGAGTCCATGAGAAAATCGAGTAATTTTCTTACAAACTGTTTATCTAAATGAGGTACTAGGCAAGAAGCATGCATGTCTCATTTTATAGGAGAGATTTATTATTAATCTGTGAATGATTCGTGGGAGTTTGGAGTTAATTTGGACAGTTGCTGAGGACATTTTTTTGTTTTTGCTCTTTAATTATTGATATATTTTTTTGACACCTAGCAGTCTAGCACCAAATGGCCGCATCAACTTTGATGTGTTTGATAATCATTCGTATATTTAATGTTTCCAATTAATTATTGCCTTATTGGTATATATATTCTTGAAATTTCTTTACTCAACTGAGGTGAAGTAAAAGTTAATTTCTTTGTATCGTCACCTTGAAAAGGAACTAAGTACCAGTTTTTTTCTTTAGAAGTAAAACGTTGAATGATAACAGAAATAACTGTTTTTCTCTCCTCTTTAACTTTAACTTAAGAAGACACTAGACACATGAGACAAGTACACTGTACATATATATAGTTACGCTCTGACTTTGACAAAGATTGTGTATTGATGTATGTGCATGCAGTTTGCTAATTGGACAATTTAATATAACTACTGATCGTACCCGTGTCAAGCAACGGTAGACATTATGAACGAAAAAGAATCATTTAAATTGCGTGTTGACAAATACTATTTTTGTATATCACATTTTTGTGAATTATTCGACGCATATTCAAAATTATGTGTTCTTGTCAATTAGTTGTATTAAAAATAAATGCTTGGAGAAGTGTTTTTACAATTTTTCGCGCGTATTTATCTTTCAACTACATAACAATATAACATATACATGCACTACACAATAATTTCATTTAGACGATGATTCTCTAGATATCACCGATGTGTTGTCAACATAAATATAAGAAAGAAATTGATTCAGATAAAATCCAAAAAAAAAAAACAAATAAAGTGTCACAATCAGAATTGTCACATGAGCTTAATTATTTAGTTTGCTTCAAATATACTAACATAAGAAAACTAAAGATAAAAATGCTAGAAGCATATCTGCTAAGAAATGAAACTTAACATAAGAAAAAGAGGATATTACACTTTACCAGTATTAATCATCTTGTAGAACCTCCTGATACACTACATTGGACGTATAAACTCCTGGTTGCGTTACTTTACTAACATGTCTAATCAAAACCTTTGTATTCCTACGGGATGTCCCTCTTGATAACGTCACATATAGTTGTTCGTGCGAGAATACTGATTCATGTAGATAGACGCCAACATGCGGAATCATTTGTCCTTGAGCTTTATTTATCGTCATTGCAAAGCTAAGACAGATCAAAAATTGTTTTATCTTCATCTTGAATGGGAACATATTATTGTCTAATGGACAGAGTGAAATCCTAGGAAAAAACACTCTCTTTCCAACATGTTCACTAACCACTATTTCTGCGTCTATCACATTTCTTTGGAATGCTCTACAAACCAATCTGGTACCATTGCATAGTCCATTCGCAACAAAAAAGCTGAAAACCAAGGGTCTGACCGAGTTCTCATATTGTGAGTCAGTCGCATCTTCTTCATGGAGGTCCACAGAGGCGACATGCGTAGGCTGGAATCAACTATATGTGCTCCAGTATCGCCCTTTACGACCGGTAGCACCTGTCGAAAATCACCTCCAAACACCATGATTTTGCCACCGAATGGTAGATTACATTGTAATATCTCGTACCTTTATCCGTGAATAAACAGTAGCTCTTAGGAGCGAACCTCGAATGCCTTTCAACTCAAGTAGCCGTGCTTCAAAGAAGTGAGTTCGCCTTGCCTGATAAAACTCAAAGACCTTGTTCTCGGCATTCTTCGAACTTATCTTTTCAGAATTTGATTTAGTGCCTGATTATGTTCTTGCTATAAAGAAAGAAAGCTGTGTTTCCTTTTTTTATTGTTTGGTCGAATGCCTCAGCCGCTTGTCTCTTTGTCATGGATGCCTCATTCCTGATCAACAATCTGACACGTCGAAGAAGTTCTGCAACTCCGCTTTGCTTTTTAATATTGCACATGGAGTTGTTCTCCAGTTGGAGAAGAATCTTGAAGCGAGAGCGCGTCATGCATCATGCGGCACGCGTCATGCGTCATGTGTCACGCGTCATGTGTCATGCGTCACGCGTCTTGTGTTGCGTCATGCGTCAAGCGTCATCTGTCGTCATGGGTCATGCATCATGCGGCAAGCGTCATGCGTCACGCATCATGCGGTATGCATCATGCGTCATACGTTGTGCGTCATGCGACATGCGTCACAGCGGTTTAGCTCGGGAAAGAGCACAAACGTAGCTACCTGATAACTAATACTGGGTACTTAGCCAAATTTGAGAAGGTAAACACATATATTTTCTGGTTGCATCAGATTATTTCAAAATCTGTCCTATTGCTTCTACTCGGCTGTTGAGTCGACGTAACAGCGCCATGGAGGATTTTTGTCAAGACAACAATAGAGAGGAGAGTAAAATACCTGAAATTGAATGGAATAATTAATACATTCAATCCAGAGATTCAAACAAATATTTAAAAAATTTGGATAGTAAAAGATATTATTTACGCACTTCGTATAGTAATATTTCGTAAAATGTACTTTATAAAAAAACAGACAAAAACAACTTAGTTTAAATTCTCCTAACTATGATATAGGTCCCATAAAAATTAGTTCTGGTGTCACGTGTAGGTCCCATAAAATTTATAAGTCAATAATTTTGAGAAAATACATCAGTCTCAAATATCAATTCTGTTTTGAAAAATATATGTAAATGCGGATCTTTGAACTTCAAATTAAATGCATGAAAAAATAATTAACAAAACAAAATTACAAAGCAGGGTTGAATATTGCACCGTTTCATTGATTTCATGATTTGACGTCTACCAAAATATCAGAAAATATATATATATATATATATAGGAGAGATCCATAGCCACCATCCATTTCGTAGCCGCTCGCAACCGCTCCATCATACTAAGTGTAAATCGTCGATCTGGACCGTTGAAAACATTCTCCATACTAATGTAGATTTGGAGACCATATTTTATATATTTTTGAATTTTTTTACTATTTTATCGGAAGGGTTGAAAATTGGATGTTTATAAATCGTTAGATAAATGAAATTTCAATCCATCTGATAAAATAGTAAAAAAATTAAAAAAATGTAAATTTTGTTTTCCAAGTCTATATTAATATGGAGAATGTTTTCAACGATCCGGATCGGTCATTTACATTTGCTACCATGGAGCGGTTGCGAGCGGTTGGAAGTTTGGCGGCTACGGATCCCTCCTCATATATATATATATATATATATTTACAAATTAACTAACTCGTCCATTTCTTGTAATTGTAAATTGTTGGCAGAAATTATTGGTCAGTAGTATGATTCTATAGTATTTTAAGATACTATGATATTTTTACTTTGTCATAGTCAAAGTTATGTGGTATGTAACCAATTTTTTAGTTAAAAAATAATGAATAGTTTAAAATATTTGATACATTAGTATGGTAATGCGACTATGAAATGCGTGCTTGAAAATTAGTTTATACAAGAAATATTAATAGTTTAAAATATTTTGCACAACTTTCCATTTTCTTCCCTAGCTAATAAAATGCAATGCCACTAGAGATTTCAATATGTTAATAATTAACCTTATAATACTTATCATATATAATTTGTACAAATGACATTATTGTCCTTATAGAATAAAGCATTGTGTATCAATATCCTTAGATTTGAAGGGTATTTTAATCCATAAAAAAAGTAAGACTATAACAAAATGAAAAAATCTATTTCTTAGATGCTTTATAAGATAGATAGTATACATATAGATATACATTCAATGATTTTTTTTTAAAGAAAGGAACGAAAAGAAAAAGTATGGAGTTTTATCTATAATTCGTAAATCATTTTAAAGGCAAAGCGCACGAATTTCCCACGGTACTTGGGGCAGAAGAGCCGTACATAACGAGGTCATCTTGATTAGAAACAAATGTGCGCGCAGTTTTTCCTGAATTTTGCGCACAATTAATTTGAACAGTTAGATTAAAAATTAACGATTCCTCTTATTTATATCGGTGACAGTCGAACGTTTATAATCATACGATTGTCGATTCAGATTTACCTGAGGAGAAAAAAAAGTGTTAGTTCCATCTTGATTAAACCGTAAACGAATCAAATAACATGACCTGTGTAGTGGGCCAAAAAGCAAATTGAGAGGCATGATTTTGGGCTCAAGAAGTAGCCCATTAATTAATTAAATATAGGATAATTGGATAAACAATTTGTATATGGCGCCAGCGGTGAGAGTTGCGTACAAGTCGAATTCTGATTGAATGTCTGCTTGCGTAACAAATTGGTTATTTGTGATTTGGAATTAACACGAGATTATTGTTGCACTTGTGAAAAGTTCTTCTCTGCCCCACTTCTGCTGCATGGTAATAGTACATACGTGATGCATTAGGATTCTCTCCGCATTTTATTAAAGGATTGGACTAAGTGTATTATAATAATGCATTTATTATTGTCGCTAATATCATAAAATAAAATGCCAAAATAAGTGATTAATAAGATGCAATGCTGATACATTGATCAATGAATTAACTATTACAAATTTTATATAAAATTTGGATTCAATTATACTTATTTCAACTAATTTGAACACGCTTTTTATTTAGTCTACGTACAAGATACGAGAGATGAAAACATTCATGATAGTGTGTAGGACGGAAACATTTAGAAGAATGTGCGCGGTCCAATTTTTCACTTTATCTGTTTCTTACTCTTTTACTGGCTCTTTTTGACAAAATTAATTCGAAAGACTTGAATGAAGAACATAAATTGATGACTGTTAGTCGGGTTTTTTTACTAATAACAGAAATAGGTAAGTATAGTCGGACCCGTATCCTCTGCACTCATTTTTTATAGGTGCTCTCTGCACCTACTAATTTGGACCGTCTGATTAGATCTGGACGCTTGATCGCCAATTATCTGATTCAGAAAGGCTTTTGTATTATAAAATCACATCCGTTAAAATCTAATCGGACGATTCATATTTCTAATCGGACGATTCATATTAGTGGATACAGAGAGCACCTATTTTTTATGAATGCAGAGGATATCGTTTCTAGTATTTCAGGTATAGTCCGCCAGAGGCGTGATCAAAACCTGCCAATTTGGGCTGGGCTGGGCCGTGAACGGTAAGAGCACTGCCAGTTAGCAACCCCAGAACACAATCGTATGATCTCGTACACAATTTATTTATTGATGAAAGATATCTTTTGTAGGCTTACAAATGTTCATTTGGTATTCTATTACATACCTTATTCCAATAACAGTACAACGGAATGTAGTAAGGAACAAATAACAGAAAGTAACAAGGCACTCAAAATACATTTTTTTACCTAAAAGTGAGATATTAGAGGTGGCAAGTCAGGGCGGATCGCACGAGTTTGGGTGGGATCGGATTAGATTAATTTGATTGTCAACAATAGTCAGGTTGTGAGTCGAGTCGGGTTAGGCTGAGTTTCGGGTCTTCAGGTGTCAACAACTTTCAGGTCATGGATTGGGTCGGGTGCTGTCAGCCTTTCTAGGGTGAGGAGTCGTGCGAGATTAGTCGGGTTTCGGATCGGGCTGTATCGACAACATTCAGATCTTGAATCGAGTCGAGCGAGATCCGGTTGGGTTCGGGTTTTGAGGTTTAAGTGCAATCGAACAAGATCGAGCCGTGTTATTAAATCTTGACTTGCTCTGATGTGAATTTGTTAGTAAAATTAGATTATGACGTATGCAAGATATGATTAGATCGATTTACAAGTTGTATCAGGTCAAGTCGGGTCGGATCGGTCTCGAGTCCTCATGTATCGCTTTATCTCGAGTAACGAGTCGTCTCGAGTCGGGTCGCATCGGGCTCAGGTCCTCATGTGTTGCGTCATCACAGATTACGGATCATCTCGGGTCGGATTGGATTGGGCTCGGGTCGCTGATGTGTCGCTTCGGCTTGGATTATGGGTCATCTCGGATCGGATCAGGTCGAGTTCGAATAAGTTTGATTTTATCAAAATATAAAATCGAATCAAATTCAAATCTAGTCGAGTCGGACAGATTTCTCGAGTCGGGTCGAATTATGCCTCCTCTAAATAAATCCACCTATTTCATAAAATAAGAACATAAGTCGTACCAAAAGTTCTAACAAAAGGAATTTTGAAAAGAATTTTTTGTTAGTCCTTAGAAACTATGATAACTATCTATTATTATATTACCTAAACAAACATATATACCTATTGAATCATATTAAACTATTCGAACCAAGAGAACTAAAAGTATTACAGACTTCACCATCATCTAGCCAACAGAGTTAGGAATTATTCCAACACCACATATCATAGTATCTTAAAACTAGATCAAAACAGCATAAAAGATTTGCTAAAACGACACTGTACAGACTTATTAAATAATATATTGTTTAATATCTGATAATCTCTTCGATACTATGATTAAATTCTTGACCAATATTTGACAATCATTTGACCATAATTATTACTTCATTATATATAAACTATTGTTTTCTGTAGTAATTTTGTTTTTCCATTTGCATTGAATATATATTACAAAACTTTGTCATTGTAAAATGTAAATGAACAACATATTTTTTTGGCCCGTAGGGTGATATCTAATGATTATTAAAAGTAGGCAGAATTTCATATAAAGGCTTCTAAAACTTCAATATTACATATTTAGTCATTAAAATCTCATAATTACATATTTAACCATTTAAAACACAAAATATTTCAAACAAAGGCATCTAAAAGTTCAATATTACATATTTATCCACTCAAATTTTATAATTACATATTTATTTAAGTAAAACACAAAATGTTTTATTATTGTCCAGCATAACTGCAAATTAATAAATTTAATGTAAATTAACAATTAAATGGTAATTACCACTCTAAAACACTAAATGAGGTAGGAAATTGAAAACAGGTCGGGCCAGGTCGGATCGAGTCAAATTCGCCCGAGTCAACGGGTTGGCCGGGCCACGAGTTTGTCGAACCAGGTTTGGGAAGAAGGGTATAATCGTTAGCTTTTTTATTTCACACCGCTTCTCATCTCCTCTATTTAGGTATTTGACAAAATTCGTATGTGTTTGACCCGACCCGAAAACCGAAGGCAAACTCGTCCAAAAAAACTCTAGAGTCGAAGACGGGTAGTGACCATCCTTTTTGGAAAAAACCTGTGTTAAAACTCGTGCGGACACTCTAAAACACTAATAAAGGTAGGGAATTGAAAACGTGTTGGGTTGTGTCGGGTCTAACTCACCCGAGTCGACAGGTTGGCCGGGCCGACGGGTTTGCAAGGCCGAGTTTGGACGGGTTGGCCGAGCCGACGGGTTTGCGGGTCAATTTTAACACAAGTTTTTTTCCAAGAAGTATGGTCGCTATACGTCGTCGACCCTTGCTTTTTTTACGGGTCCGCATGAGTTTGCCTTGGGTCGGGCCGTCAGGTTGCGGCCTTAGGGTTCAGGCCGGGTCGAGTTTGTGTATTTAGGAGATTTCAATGGTTAAATATGTAATATTGAAGGTTTAGAGGCCTTTATATGAAATAGTTTGTGTTTTAAATGAATAAATATGTAATTACGAGACTTCAGTGGCTAAATATGTAATATTAAAATTTTAAAAGACTTTGTATGAAATTCTGCCTTAAAATATTTTGTCTATCATAAATCATAATTCATTAGTAACCAGGTTCAGTACAAGACGAGACCCGCGCGAATTGGTGATACAAAGAGAGTTCCACTGGAAGAAAAGCAGGTGGCAAGTAGCATGTTCTTCACCTGAACCGTACCCCGTGACTAATCCGTTGTTAGAAACCTATGAGGTTATCCCATTGATCAAGGGCCTGAAGAGGCGACGGGAGGAGTTGGGGCCCCACGAGGCAGTCAAGCAGGGGACGTGAACTGGCCCCGCGGTGGTCATGCATTGTAAGCCACAGGGAAGTGAGCTGGGGGCGACTGGAGGTGCACGCAACAGCGGAGATCTCAAAGGGGGTAGGGAATGAGAGAATATTGATGTCGATGTCGTCGGGCAGCTCGGTGAAGCGAGTTGATTCCATGTTCCACGATTTTGATGCTGAGATTGAAGATCAACGAATGCTCGCTAGATGGTCGACAAAATGCTTCAATGAGGAGGGAAGAAGCGTGGGATTGTGGAAGTAGCCACTCCAGTCTGAAAGTGCTCAGGGAGCTCACTAAAGGAGGAGGCGATGATTCAGTTTTCTAAAATGGAGATGCATTAAGAGTGTATTAAACGTGACTTCCCCAAAAATTAGAATAAGTTGTTATTCATATTAGCAGGTCGTTTTTGAACAATTATAGGAACTGTACTATTTTTTGTTTCAAATCAATGAAACGGGTGCTTTGCACCTTTTTTTAAAAAAAAAAGAAATAGAAAAGGCGCTTTCTCTTTCAGAAGTTTGAATTTATTTTTGTATTTGCTTTGAAAATAACTGATGAGTTGAAAGCTTTTGTATGGGGCACTGTATCTAAATAAAATAAAGGATAAGCTGTCCCATTTAACTGCAAGCTTTTGTGATCTTGATTCAACAGATGTCATCCGTTTGATTGGTCGGCGTTACTCTGATCCTTCAGTCCGAAATGACATGAGGCGGTGGCCATTCAAGGTTATGGCCGGTCCAGATGAGAGGTTGCAGGTTGAGGTGCGTTGGAAAGGCCGGTTGTGGCAATTCACCCCTGTTGAAATCTGCTCAATGATATTGTTGCAAATTAAAGAAAATGCTGAGACAAGCCTCGGAGACACCATTGTAAATGCTGTAATAACTGTTCCTGTGCACTTTAACTACGAACAAAGGCTAGGAGTCAGACAAGCTGGTATGATTGCCGGCCTCAATTTCATGCAGATTATATGTTCTCCTGCAGCTAGTGCTTTCTTGTATGGCTTGGAGAGACAATCTAAAATCAACTACATGATTAATCTTGCACGTTCACTGTTCACAAGTGAGCTTGAGGAGCACAACATCATTATATTTGATCTCGGAGCTGGAACTCTTGATGTGGCTGTAGTAACAATAAAAGAGGATGTGTGCAAAGTGCGAGCCGCAGCAGGGGATGTTCACCTTGGTGGCTCTGATTTCGACAACAACTTGGTTGATTATTGTGTTAATTGGCTGAGGAAAAGAGGAAGGGAGAATATAAGTGGCATTCCAATGACTAGAAGCAATCTTAGAACATGGTGTGAGAAGGCAAAGATGTCCTTGTGTTCTGGTGGCATTATGGTGCCCGTGACGATCACGCCGCCATACAATGATGTCAACTTGGAGTCTTCTATTACTGAAGAAAAGTTCAATGAACTCAATAATGACCTTTTCTTGAAGTGCATACATATCATGGACGCGTGCCTTAGAGATGCCAGGATTAGCATTGATGCAGTTCATGAGGTCATTCTCGCAGGTAACTCTGCAAGGATTCCCTTGGTACAGTACTACATAAAAAAATATTTCAGAAGCAAGGAAGTAAACATCAGCCAACACTTGGAAACAGCTACGGCATATGGAGCGGCCTTTCAAGCATTCTTTCTGAGCCGGAGGGAGAATGCAAGAGTTGGTTGTTTGTCTCTAGTCGATGTCACACCTTTTACACTTGGGTTGCGTTTAGTTGAAGTGATGCTAGCTTGTGTTCCAAAAAACACAAATATTCCTGTCAAGATAGAAAAGACCTTTCGTTCTAACCAAAGACAATTCCTTGTTGAAGTTTACGAGGGTGAGGGGACAATGATCTGTGAGAACAATTTTCTTGGGAAATTTGAGCTCTCTGGAACTCAGACTTCTCCAAATTGGCACGAGATAAATGTATGCTTCGAAATACTTGAAAACGGTACTTTGACGGTTATGGCTGAGGAGATTCCTAGTGGAAATAAGAACAGCATAACCTTAACTAATAATAACATCGTGGACTCTCATAAGCTAGTGTGGGAAGCCCTATTTTACAAAGAAAGTGTAAAGGGTGTTAACAAGGCCTCCGCAACTAAGAGTTTAACCACAAGTAGAACTTCCTGCAAGTGGGACCAAATGGTGGATAGTAAGATTCTAGACAGCCTTCTGAGCTTCGAAAAAGAAAGTTCTGAGAAGAGTATGGGGCAGTCCACAACTAAGAGCTTAGACGCAAGTGGAACTTCCCACGAGTTTGACCAAGTGGGGGCTAGTAAGGTTCTAGACAAGCTTCTGAGTATGGAACAAGAAGGGTCTGAGAAGATCATGGGGAAGTCCAGTAGGCAGAATGTAGAGCCAGAAGAATATGTCGTAGGGATAGATTTTGGCACTACCTACTCATGTGTTGCAGTGTGGCAACAAAATGGTGTCAAGATAATTGAAAACGAGTATGGCAGTCACTTAACCTGTTCAGCTGTGGCTTTCACTGATACCGGTCGCCTAATTGGTGATACAGTCCACAAGGAGCATGCCATAAATACCATTCCAAGTATGATCTTTATCTCTCACACAGAAGTTTCTTCTTAGAAAATATCTTCAGAAATATGATCATGTATTGAGCTTAAACAGTATCCAAGTTGTTTCAAAATTGTTATGGATGCATAAATTGTTATGGTTTCAAGTTTCAACCCTTGTGCCCCGAGTTGGGAGGAAAAGGAAAGGGAGGGAAGGAGATGGGAAGAGAAAGGGAGGTTACAATTCTTACCCTCCAACTTGGAGCGGACAAATTTGATAAAAATGGATGAGAGAGTTCTCCCCACTCACCTCCTGTCACCTCCTTTCACCAATCAAAACTCGGGGGCAAGGTTAGAAGTCCCTTTTTCTTCCCCTTTCTCAACTATTTTCAGAATCATTATTATTCCTTTTGGATCTGTACTACAGTTTGCCATAGTAACACAAGCTAAATTTCTAATTACTAGATAAACCTTTTGTAGATCATTTGTTGCATTTTTTTATGTTGATAAAGGGTAGCCCGGTGCACATAGCTCCCGCTTGCGCGGGGTCCGGAGAAGGGTCGGACCACTTTGGCGTCATTGTACGCAGCCTTTTCCTGCATTTCTACAAGAGTCTGTTTCCACGACTCGAACCCGTGACCTCCTGGTCACAAAGCGACAACTTTATCGCTGCATCAAGGCTCCCCTTCGCATATTTTTTTTGGTAACAGAAATAAAAGTTTGCTTTTTTTTCAGATATCAAGCGTTTGGTCGGTAGATGCTTCTCAGATCAATCAGTTCGGAGTGATAACAATTTTTTTCCATTTAGAGTTCTGTGGGGCAATAAAAATAGGTCCCTGGTCTCAGTTCAATACAACAACGAGGAGAAACTCTTCACCCCAGAAGAGATTGCTGCTATGATCCTCTCAAAAATGAAAGAGATTGCAGAGGAACATCTCAATTCCAAGGTGACAAATGCTGTTATCAGTGTCCCTGCATGCTTCAGAGACTCCCAGAGGAAAGCAATCAAGGATGCAGGAGCCATTGCTGGCTTTAATGTGCTACAACTACTCAATGAACCAACTGCCGCAGCAATTACTTACTTTTTGCAAGAAGTTAGTTGCCAAAGCTCCTGTGAGAAAATCTTGCTCATTTTTGACCTTGGAGGTGGAAATCTTGATGTGTCGATTGTTACAATTAATGAGGGCACTATTAGAGTCCGAACTGTTGCAGGTGACAGTAACCTGGGTGGTGAAGATTTTGACAATAACATGGTGTCTCACTTTGTTGAGAAATTCATGAAGGAGAAGAAAAGGGACATCCGCAACAAACCAAGGCCTCTGAGAAGGCTAAGAGTAGCTTGTGAGAAGGCAAAAAGAGCCCTTTCGACCAATCCCCAAACTGTGGTGGAAATTGATGCCTTGGATGAAGGTATTGATTTTCGTAGTGCTATAACCAGGATAGCTTTTGAGGAACTTAATGAGGGTCTGTTCAAAAGAAGCATTGACTGTGTTGAGAGATGCTTAGAAGATGCCAAAATGGATAGGAGCTGCATAGATGAGGTTGTCTTGGTTGGTGGATCCACAAGAATTCCGAAGATGCAGCAGCTTTTACAGGTAAAGTTTGGTCACAAGTTCAAATTAATTGTTACAATAAAGTATAGGTGCAAACTCCGGTTCTAACATTAATAATTTAATATCAGATAACTTCTTCCTCGATGAACAAAAGATTTTGTATTCTGTGACGCCATATCTCAAAGTAAAAAAAAGATGAATGAAAACTAGAATAAGGGAAAAACATAGGTACACCAAAGATAGGTACACTAGATAGTCAGAGTCACTGCAGGCCGTTAGCTACATCAAGATCCGCAATACATATCAAAATCGAACAGTTCGGAATGACTCAGTGTACCTATCTTTGATGTACCCAAGTTTTTCCCCTAAAATAATAGTAACAACATCCACACCTTAGAATGAAGCTAATGTGCAAATAAATGATTTCTTACAGGAGTTCTTCAATCGGGAGGACCTCTGCAAGAGCATGGATGCACAGGAGGCAGTTGTCTATGGTGCTGCTGTTCAAGCTGCCATTTTGAGTGGTAACGAAAACAGGGAGAAGTTTAACATATTAGAAGTTCAAGATGGCACTTCGCTGTCATTTGGGATTGGCTATGAGGATGGAGCAACAATGAACTTGCTCATCCCGAAGCATACCCCAATCCCGGCAAAAAAGGAGCTGTTGATCACCACCCGCTCAGATTACCTGTCCAGCTTGTCACTACAAGTAGAAGAATGCGAGTTAGCATCCACAACAGTGTTTGCCATATCTGACATTGCACCAAAACCTAGGGGGAATTCAAAAATTATTGTATCTTTTGAGGTTGACGACAGTGGCATTTTGAATGTCACGGCCAAAGACATGAACGCGAGAGAGAAGAATGAGATTGTGATTAGTAAGGAGAATGGCGGCCTGACACCAGAGGAGATTCAGAAAATGTCGGAAGCAGCAGTTCGTTATAAAGCTGAGGACGAGGAGCACAAAGCAAGGCTTGCTGCATTAAACTCTCTTGAGAATTTTGCATACAGGATGAAAGCAATAGTTAGGGACCCAGGAATTTCAACTACAAGGAAGAAATTAGTGGAGGAGGCTGCATACAATGCCATCGCGTGGCTGGATACAAATCATTGTGCAGCTATTGATGAAATTAGTGCTTGGCAAAGGCAGCTTGAAACCATCAAAAGTCAAATTGTCTATTTAGGCACAGATGCTAGCTTATAGTAGAAGGAAATAACAGCTGATGCAATCATGTTCATAATTTGAATCTTGGCGTGATGTCATGTCTAATAGCACTGAAATATTGTTCTAAGAAAATTTTCTGGTTTAAGCTTGTCGAGTTGATCTTGATTGACAAGGTTATAAGCTTTTTAGGTTCCTGATTATAGTTCTTATTTTACTGCATTATCAATTTCTAACATGGCCAAATGATATATTTAAAACTGAATCTCTAGAAAATAGTGTGATAAACTTCGAAAAACAGAAAGGTCATGACTCCTGGCACGGTGGCACCACAACCCAAAGACAACTCACTGGTGGGAAAAGCATATCATGCGATAAAATGTGAAGTCCCTATTGTGTGGTCAGGGACTGTGGCAGCACAGGAAATGCAAATGGGACTTGGTTTGTTGAGCAACACGTACCTCGAGTCGTGTGGGTGGCCCTTATGTTGCATTCTGTTAATTTTATGTAAGCATCTCTTGTCTGAGAATACAGATTGCAGTTGTGGCAATCTTGATTTCAAAGCACAAGGATCTTTACAGATGTAATCTGACATATTATATCGATCTAATAAAACATTCTAGTCTAATATGTAACTTCTATAAAGAAAATTGTGTCTCTATGCTGTATCTAATTTTAAATGGGTGACTACCTGATACTGCCCAACAATGAAACCAACTCGGACGGTACTGAAATCCTTTGCTTGCTATTTTCATAGCATATGTCATATTTATATCTTTACATTTATAGAGGCCCATACCGCGGAGGCCTCTTTCTTTTTCCCTTTTTTTTTTTTTTTTTTTTTTTTTTTGTCTCCAATCAAAATACATCTTAACCTAGGTTGTCCGTAGAGGTGGCAAATCGGGCGGGTCGGGCGGGTTCGGGTTCGGGTCGGGTCAGTTTGACTTTAAAAGATTATCGGGTCACGGGTCTGATCAGGTCGGGTCGGGTCGGGTCTCGGGTCATCATGCGTTGATATTTGTCGGGTTTCGGATCTTTCGGGTTCGAGTCGGGTCGGGTTTCAATTATCTAGTTTCGGGTATTTTTCGGGTTTCGGGTCTTTCGGGTTCGGATCGGGTCGGGTTTCAATTATCTCATTTCGGGTATTTTCGGGTTTCGGGTCTTTCGGGTCGGGCGAGTCGGGTCAGTTTGTCTTCAAAAGATTATCGGGTCACGGGTCTGATCAGGTCGGGCCGGTCGGGTCTCGGGTCATCATGCGTTGATATTTGTCATGCGTCATGCGGCTTGCGGCTTGCGTCATGCGTCATTGGCGCAACGGCGGAGAGACGTCATGCAGCGTGCAGTGTAGTAGTGGTGTCATGCAGATTGTAGGAGCGGTGCAGCGTCACACGACTTGCAACGGCGGAGTTCATTTTAGTCAAGACATGTACAAGTACAATATTAATTGATAGGTTGATATCAGTTTGATAAGGCCAAATATTCAAACCAGAGTTTATTCAAATATTCGGATCGGCGGGTAATGTGATCTCGGGTCATTTCGAGTTTCGGGTCATGTCGGTCCGGGTCGGGTCGGGTCGGGTACCGGGTCATCTGATCTTGGGTCTTTTCGGGTTTCGGGTCATATCAAATCAGGTCGGGTCGGGTATCGGGTCATCCGCTTTCGGGTCTTTTCGGGTTTCGGGTCATATCAAATCAGGTCGGGTCGGGTATCGGGTTATCTATTGTCGGGTCATTTTCGAGTTTCGGGTCATATCGGACTACTCCGGGTCGGGCGGGTTTGTCGGGTCGGGTCGGGTTCTTCCACCTCTAGTTGTCCGAATACTTCAAAACTTCGCCGCACCGAGTATCGAATACATATCTAATATGAATATGCGTGTGATATATGTGTGATACGCACCCGATATTTCACGTGACGTATCGTTTAATTTTAATATTGTTGACTGGTCGGATACGACACATGATATAGTTGGGGTACGGCAAGATACAACTATGATATTTTTCAGTGCGTAGAGTTCAGAATTTTGGCCATAAATTCATCTGAACTCCGATTAAGATAATTCAAAGTGAACAAAAAAGATAAGAAAGAATTTTACAATCTTAACTTATTATTTAGGACATTCTAACTCTTAATTATTGCAATAAAATGTACTAAAATAAAGCAGTAGCTTGAACTCTTACAAAACAAACAAAACAAACTTAATTTAATCTTAATTGTTTCTAAAACCTACAAAACTCGATCTATTTAACACAATTAATCCTACGTTAAACATATGTAACTTTGGCTTATTAAAAGTACAAATCACTGCAACAAACATGTATTTGTAATCAAATATATTACATATTATATATTTTAATACATACTTTTATTATTTTATATATAGTTCGTTGTATTCTAGTATTTTGAAAAATGACGTATCGCCGCACTTGTCCAACATAGATCTTAACACATTTGCCGTATGTTGTTTGTTTGTTTATTTTTTAATCAATTTGAATCACATTTATGACGTTATTGTGATTTAAGCTTACTAAAAACATTAAGATATATCCTCTCAAAGTGCATAAACTGATTTTACAAAATCAATCAGAAAAATAATATTATGCATAAAATTCTGTTAAAATGTATTTATAACGCGTCGTGTGTCTTGTGATATTTTTAAATAAAATGGATTCAATTAATGATTATAATATCATCAAAACTGACGTACAACATCACATACACAAAGGATCATAGAAAATTTAATACATAATATTTAATGCTTTTGGTTTTAGCAAAATTTAAATTCACGAACATGCAAAGGGCATGTCGAAATAGTGGTATACTGCTAGGGTAAGCTGAACCCGGCTCACATGTTTGATTTATAACCAATTTGTAATTTGCAAGAACGGAGACTGCACTTTTACTTTGGAACCAAATCTGCTGCTTGTTAAAGCCCTGCTTGTTTCGATTTGAATCGTTCAAAACTCATCTAATGGTCAAAGCATCTGTCTCCAGAATCAAATCACAGCCGTCCGTGGCGATCGAACGGTCGAATCGAGACAAGCAGGGTGCTGCTTGCCTAAAAAACAAGCAGCATATTCGGATCCTTTTACTTTACGGTACACGAAAACCAAAAAAAGAAAAGAGGATTCCACTTTTTATTGATTTTATTGTCATTTATTAATTTCATTTCTTCATTCATCATATCGATCTATTTTATAGAGTTAGAACTTTTCATAGCTTGTTTGATATCTCTTGGATCATTTTTAAACATGTTTATGTCAAATTCATGTTCTTGAAGATATGAAAATTTTTCAATATATTTGTTCTTTCTAGTGGATCTTCTAATTTGTATTGGTTCTGTAACTTCTTGAGGAGCAATTTCATTAACATCATTTCCAACTTTCGGATCTCCCACATGCTTAGGGCCATTGACACCGTCCATTACAACGTCGTTATTTGGAATAGATTCGGATCCATTTGTGTTCACGTTATCCATGCGGAATTTGAGTAGGGAGTGTAGTTTGCCTATTGACATGAGATACATTTTCAGAATTTATCAAAATAGAACAATGACAAAATCCGAACGAAGGTCCGAAGTGTCATTATCCTTCTTTTCCTCGAAAATGTCATTATCCTCGAAATTTTTTGCATTTTCGGACTCGAATATCGTATGTTCTGTTGGATTATAGAATTTATACCCTCTAGATCTTTCAGGATATCCAACAAAATAGCATCTAACAGTTCTTTCATCCAGTTTCTTTTATGTCGGCCTATAAGGCCTTGCTTCTGTTGGTCATTCCCAAATCCGAAAATAATTTAGACTAGACTTGCGCCCAAACCAAATCTCAAATGGGGTTTTATTAGTTGTTTTAGTTGGAACTCTATAGAGTATATAAGCTGCAGTTTTCAAGGCTTCTCCCCACAAACTTTTTGGTAGTGTTGTACGAACAATCATACTTCTCACCATGTCTTTGAGGGTGTGATTACGCCTTTTAGCAACACCATTCAGTGCAGGCGAGCCTGACAATGTATACTTTGGCACAATTCTGCATTCCTCTAAGAATTTTGCGAAGGGTCCCGAACGTTGTTATCTTGACCTGTCATATTTGTCGTAGTATTCACCACCACGATCAAATCTGATGGCTTTAATGCGTTTGTTAAGTTGTAACTCAACTTCTGCTTTATAATATTGGAACACGTCTAGTGCTTCAGCCTTTTCTTTAATCAAGTAGATGTGTCCAAATCTTGAATGATCATCTATGAATGTGATAAAATACCGGTGACCGTTTCTTGTAGCCTTTGGAAAATGACCACAGATATCGATATGTATCAATTCTAAGAGATCATTACACCTTTTGACATTATACTTGCGTTTACTAGTTAATTTATGTCCCAAAGGTGTGAGAATATGATTAGACATAATTCGTTGGATTCTTTGCATAGAAATATGTCCCAAACATCTGTGCCAAAATATCGCCGAATTCTCATTAGTTAATTTATGTTTTCTAGTATCAATACATAGAACTTCTGAATGTGAAGTGTCAATTTCAAAAAAATAAAGATTGTCATAAGAAGATAAAGAAGCATAAGCAATTTGTTTTGAATTTTGAAACGAACTGAAATTTATATTACCAAATAAACATATAAAGCCATTTTTGTCCAAATAGGAAATAGAAATTAGGTTCATTTGAAAGGATGGAACCACTAATGCATCAAAATACAAATAAAATCCAGTGCGACACAACAATCTAAATTTTTTTATGCCTTCAACTTCAACCTTCCTGCCATCTCCCCATAAATATAGTGTTAAGCTTAATTTGGCTTTCGAAGGTTTAGGCAACCCTGCATATATATACTGATGTTAGAAGTTGCACCTCAATCTAACCACCAAGTATATTTTGATATTGAACTTAAATTAACTTCAGAACAAACTAAGCCATGATACATACCTTTTTTTTTCAACCACGAAGCATAGTTGGTACAATATATCTTGATGTGTCCTGTCTTCTTACAAAAGTGATAAATCACCTTATCTCCCGATTTCTCGGGAGTATTGTCAACATTCTACTTCTTGTCTGCAGCTTCCTTAATGAGCTCCTTTTCTTATTGTTCTTGCACTTACCTTTCTTGGGATTAGGTGTTACAACATGAGTCTCCTCTCCCTTGGCTAACTTCTGCCTTTCCTCCTCCTGTACTAGTTGAGCTTCAAGCTCATCCACTGTCCATTTTTCCTTCAGACAGTTGTAAGTCCTACTGAATTGACTAAAGAGGGAAGAAGAGACATGAAGATGTACTCAATGAAAAGATCATCAAAGAAATTGAACTCGTGCGAGAGAAGCACACGTTGGAACTTGATCATTTCAGTGATGTACTCCCTAATTCCAGTTTTCCCCTTGTACTTCAGATTGTGAAGTTTCGTCATGAGTGTACGTATTTGTGTCCTTTTACTCACGACAAACTTCTCATCCAAAGCACTAAGGTACTTCTTAGCGCCAGAATCTTGGTCGGGTACACAACCTTGGAGAGTTTCATGGATTGTCATTTTCATGATCATGAGACACATCCTGTCATTATGGTCCCAATCCTCCATGTCATCATTTTCAGGAGTGGTGGGCTCCTTTCTAACTGGCACAGGGCGGTCATAACGTAATGCTCGATCATACTTCATCATCTCCAAAAACAATATAAGTTTGATTCCTACAGCATAAAATTAGCCCCTATCATGAGGAGACCATTCTTGGAAGGAAAAACCCTATCCCACATTTTCTGGTGGCGTTGCTCGGAAGAACGTGTTTGGTGACAGGCCCGGAGGGATCCCAAGCAAATACTTGTTTCTAGGCAGTGATGCAATTTGGATTTCAAAGGGTGCTACAAGGCACGTTTGAGCAGTCATAGTAGCCACTCCATCAGTTGTGAATGTTGGTCCTTCTTGGGGTGCTTGCATCACAACATTGTGTTGCTGCAAGTGCTGGACTTCTTGGAGCACAACCTTATCCCTTGGAATAAAGCAGTAAATCTTGTCGGGCCTGCCATCAGGCATCTGAGCCACTGTGGGGGGTGGGACTTGCAGCAGCTCTTGAAATGGAGGTTTTGGGATCGAACTTTTGGCTGTAGTGGAAGGTGATGGTCGATTTTTGGCAAGGGGCAATGTGAAGGCTGTAGCTATTTCCAGAGTGACCATTTGCCCAACATTTTCCACACTTGATGGGGTTACATCATTCCGCCTTTGTGTGACCCCACCGACAGCACTTAGAGCATCTTCCCCTCTATTCAGGGAATAGTGGTGGAGGGAAACGTATGCGAGTGAGGCTATGAGGAGACACTTAGTAGTTCGTGCCCGGTGGAGTTGGAAGTGTTGAGGGCCTAGAGGAGTTAGGGATGGTGGAGCGGGTTGATCCTGTCACTATTTGAGCATAGGTAACATGAGAAAAAGGTCGGAAGGGCTCGGTGGTGGTGGGTGTTGGAGTGGCAGAGTTAGCCCAGTTGGATGGTTTCTTCCTCCTGCGAGACACCAGTTGCCAAGTGCTTTACATTTTTTCTCCTCTCTCTCTCATCCTCTCTTTCTTTCTCTCTATTTACTATACTTGCACTTTGTTACCTTGATTTGTTAAATTGCTATTAGTACTAACTTGCTTGTGAATTTAGCTATATGATCAAGGTCTAAAAGTTTGAATTGTAATTGTTGAAAATACTTTCGCACTAGTATTTGATCTTAGGACCCAATTCTAACAAGTTAGTGTGTTACGAGCTTGATTCATTAATTAGCTTTTTTTATTCATCTTGATTCATTAATCAGGTTACTGGTCCAACAGGTAGGCAGTAAGCTCATAAACGAGTGTACCTATGCCGAGTGTTCATAAGTCTTTTCTATTGAATTTATTTTAGTTGGACTAGATAAATGAGTGTTGGATCATTATTAGCAGTTTAGCACAAATAAGTATGGCCTATATAGTTAATAAATTTTATAATACTCTTAAGATAAGCATGTGCATTTTGACTAATTTTCATTACTTCTTACAAATAGTAACATTATTTTCTTTTCTTTTTTTCCAACAGGTAGCTGATGTCCGTAATTTCTTTAAAGATGCAATTTTCATCATAAATACCGTAAGCGGGTCAACTAAGCGAAATGATGAATTGTTAGCAAAACAAACTGAGGAAATCACCGTGAAGTTGAATTGGAGGAGCTCGATAGTGGAAGAGGAGCAAATCAAATTGGTACATTACAGAGGTTTGAAGACACTAGGTGGAGTTCTCACTACAAATCAATTTGCAGCTTAGCAATAATGTTTGGTGCTATTGTTTCAGTTTTGCAAAGTTTAGCAAATAATCGTTCACTCTTGTATTATGCTCGAGGAGATGCTAGTGGAGCTCCCAAGAAGCTCAACTCATTTGATTTTGTGCTTGTTTTTCATCTAATGAAAGAGATTATGACAATTAGTGATACATTGTGTCAAGCTTTGCAACAAATTTTTTTGGATATTCTAAATGTCTTACATGTTGTCTCAACTACAAAAGTGTTACTTCAAAAACTGCGAGATGATGGGTGGAAGCCTCTTTTAAATAAGGTGAATTCATTTTGTGAAAAACATGCAATTGAGCTTCCTGATATGAATGGTAGGTATGTGACGTACTAAATCTCGATAAATTCATTATGTAAAAAAGAATGAAATTGAATTTTTTTTTAATATAAATTATAAGTATGTTAATTTCACTAGATCTCGAAATAAGCATGACAATAGAACAATGGAGCACCATTATCGAGTTGACATATTTACAACAGCAATAGATCAACAACTACAAGAATTGAATGCTCAATCCAGGGAGCAATCAATGGAGCTCTTGACCCTTGTCATTGTCTTATAGATCCGAGAGACAACAACTCCTTCAGCATCGGAAAGATATGCACATTGGTGGAAAAATTATATCCTATTGATTTTACTAATCAAGAGAGAGCTCAATTGGAATATCAATTGTCACATTATGAGTTTGATGTACGCAATCATCCAATTCTTCAAAGCTCATCATCACTTGCTGATTTGACTCGTCGGTTGGTTGAAACTGGCAAATTTTCTATTTATCCAATGGTTGACAGATTATTGCGATTATTCACGGCTCTTCATGTCTCAACTACAACTACTGAACGTATTTTTAGCAATGAAATTGATCAAGACCAGACTTCAAAATAAAATGGAAGATAATTCCCTTCAAGATTACGTGATTGTTTATATTGAGAAGAAAATTACTAAAAGATTTACTTCTAACGAGATCATCGATTTGTATGTGGTCATAGAGCTAAATTTAAATTAATAGAGATGTAATTTTTACAGTGAAGGTATTAACAGATTTCAATTTGATTTCTTTCTCGATAAAAAATTCCAAACAGATGGGACGCCATCTTTCATTACTAATTCTACAACATTACAAAATAGGACTCTAGCTAACCCTCAAACATCCCCAAAACTACTGAGGCCTTACCCACTTCTCAGGGGACTATTTGAATATTTATTTTTTTAAGAAAAAAACTGATACTTATTAGCGAAGATAAATATCCATATTAAGGTCTTGATCTTTCTTTCAGTTAGGAGTGAGGCGCAAATGAACAACATGACTCAATTATTGAAGAAGATGATACATTCTTAGTAATGTAGGGGAAAAAAAAGTCGAGAACAAATGAGCACTAAAGACTTCAAAAAATGCTCAACACAACAAACAGTCTATAGTCCATGAAATCTAGCAATCCCAACAAGAGAACCTCATCTATATCACTTGAAGTGAAAACAAAAATAGATGGATTATTCTTCATTAATACAACTTCTCGTCATATCTACTCCAATGCTCATTTTAATATAGGGGCAGATGTATTTAACACTAACCACTAGCGACAATTTCGTGGATTTTATCACTCACTTCAGGGTCGTCAGATCTGACAGCCAATTTCATTGCGACCTCCTTAGGCCCACTAATACCAAAAGAGAGTCTTACAAGTACCTTCACATTTCCTATGAATACGCCTGAGAGGAGACAAGTATGAGATCTAGAATTGTTGGGGACAACCTCAGTTCCCTGCATACATGTAGTGCAGTTGGTTATATATTAGTTCAGATAAGATTTAGAAGTAACATCAAATCAAAGAACTTCTTAGGACAATGATACGAAAGTTTCTGTTATGAATCCCTGGATCAGCTGTCTTACAAAGTCACTACACAATTTGTGGTTCCATTTGGTTTACACATTATTGTAGATTTGATAGTTAATTGTATTCAAATTAGTTCATGACAATCCTAGTCAACTGTTGGTTGCAATCCAAAAGACTGTTTTTTTCTCAGTAATCCAAGTCTCTGTTGGTTGCTATCCAAAAGACTTTTTGTCAGTAATCCTAGTCTCCGTTGGTTGCAATCCAAAAGATTGCTTTTTGTCAGTAATTCTAGTCTCTGTTGGTTGCAATCCAAAAGACTGTCTTTTGTCAGTAATCCTAGGCTCTGTTGGTTGCAATTCAAAAGACTGCAATTTGAATCCTTCATGAAAATTTTAAAATCTCATTCTCCACTCAGAACAGCATATATACTGGACACAAACAGTCGGAATTGACAGAAAAGTGAAAAAGACTACAGTTGGAATTAACTGAAAACTGACCCTCATACATATTGAGTCTGACATGTTCAGATTAAATTTTGGTTCAAGTTTACACAGAAAGAGAGAGAGAACCTCGCAAGGGTGCATGCCAAGGATCGACATGACAGCATTGACAGCCTCAGCCAGGCTCTCCCTAGCACCGAGCCCATATTCATCAACACGTTCACTTTCTGGGTCCATGCTTTCCCATGCATTTCTGAAGTTTGACACAGGAACCTTTAGCATGTAATCCGCAGAAGTTACTTCAAGGTCCTCCAGCTGGTACTCATCCTCCACTCCGTCGTCCTCCACTTCACCACTGGTTGTATCCACCTGATTCGTCAATTTAACAACATTTAGTTGTTTGTTCAGTAGAAAAGATGTGAGCATAAAAAATCAAAAGCATGTTTTATTTACCTCCTTCACGATGAATTTTAGAATGTTGGAGAATTTGCCAACTGCAGGTACACCCTCAGGCTTCTCAAAGGCCACAAAGGTCTGCCCAGGTGAGTCGTACGGCAAGCTTCTCAGAGGCTTGGTGTATACTTCAGTAAAATCCTCAGCTTCAGAGGCATCAATGAGTACAGCCACCTGAAGTTTTAACACAAAATTAGTCATATTACGAATGCAACAGGAACTGCAACATCAAAGAGATAATAACAGAAGAAGAACCAACAAAATTAAGGCCAAACACAAAATTTGTCATATCTAAATCTCACGTCATTTATGTTCCTTTTTGGTTTCTATGTGCTAGCTTCTCTATGACCAATAGAACTCGCACTTTATTGGTTCCCTAAAACCAACTAAAATGCCCACAGTAATTCAAGAGATATCGGTGGCACAACCAGCATAAAGAGGTGAGGGATCATTGTACTTTCTTTTGTGCTGTGTATGTACGGATGGGGGAATGCTTACATTCTCAAGCAGCTGCTCCGGGATGGTGTTAGAGCAGTTGAACTGGAGGATCACGTGCCCATCATATATGTGCTTCACAACACTGACAGCATACTCAGTCTCTGCCTCTGTCAACTCAACTGGAGCAGATGACTGCACAATATTACAGAAATAAACTAAAAACAGTTATGATAAGATTATGAAGGAAGCTGGATGCTCTTGTGCATGAACCAAGCATAACAGCGCAATAAATGGAAAAAGGAATCTTTCAAGTCAAACAACAATTCAATATCATCTGCACAGGGAAGTTTCCCTTAAAACAGGAAACAAAAAATGGTAAAGTTATTGTAAAATGCACCATCTTGGGTTTGTAAAATGCAAGTAAAACTCCATGATGGTATAGAAGGGAAGTGAGAGATCTAAGCACCATCTTGGGTTTGTAAAATGCATCAAGATGTTTTTTTCATTTGAAAGTTAAATAGAAGAACTAGCTGATATACCTTGAAGAGCTTGCCAAAGGCAGCAAACTCAGGTATGGACGAAAGCAACTTCTCATATGCATCAATAGCAGACACAACAGGTCCAGTTGTGGGGCCTGCAGGTCCAGATGGCTTCTTCCCTGGTGCCTTCTTCTCTGCAAGAGGCTGAGACCTCACCTCTCTAGAGACTGAAGAAATGTCAAATGGTGCTTCAGAAGGCTCCTGTTGCGTCCATCAAAATTAAGTTGAGATCAAAAGTATAAGAATTACGTCAAAACAACTCGAATGACATACACAAACTTATGACCAAATTAAGGCCAAACAAACTATACATTTCAATCAAATTCAGCATATAGATACCAACTAGAATTTTGGATACCTTGATTTGTCGAACAATAAGATGCAAACGTATGCATTTTGTATTCTTTTTCTCCACCAAGATTCGAGTAAAGATATTAAATAAATTACTGTGATCTCCAAAATAATTGCAATGTATCAGCCGAACATTACACATTTTTCTCCACCGAAGTAATTCTTTTTCACCATTTTGTATTCTTTTAAACTTGAAGTGTATCAGCCGAACATTACACATATTACTAGATACTAAAATAGTAAGCTTGCAGTGGATTGGTAGCAGCTAGACCAGATACTCACAAGCAAAATTGTTTTATCAAGACCTGAAATTACTTCGGACTCCAATAATAAAATTTAAGGTAAAGTTATGTACATAGTTTTTCAGGCTTGCTTCCAAATTAACAAGTGGGATGTCAAAGGAACCAAAGAGGAATTCATTGGTTTCTTTCTCAGTCTCGCCAACTGTTGCCTCACCACCTAAAACCTTCAGATAGAGTGTCGCACGGTCACGGACCTAGGACAAAAATAAAAAGGGTAAGATGCGCAAAGAAATGACACATACAACACGGACAATCAAAATAAGTCCAGTTAGTAAAAGGACTACCTCATCATCACTGTCAAACAGGCAGCGACGGAGAAGAACAAATATACGGGGCTGTAAGCAAAAATGAGAACAGATGTCAGTGAAGACTGAAATAGACAAAATATACAAAACTAGCAAGTATATCCTTTGGAAATTAGTACCTTCAGTGAATCAACCAAGGCACCAAATTTAGCCAAGGTACTAACAGCAGCAGCACGAACAGTAGCATTTTCAAGTATAACACGGTTGTAGATATAACGGATATATTTGCTAGGATCAGATGTCCTGGGGCCTTCATTTCCCAAGAAGTGAAGAATCTGGCAGTAAGAAAGACAATGAATACATATCTCAAATATAATCAAGCAACTATGAGTACCTCAAAAAAAAGTCAAGCAAGTATGAGGATATACAGGTCAATAGAAAATAATGATAATAACCAAACCAATCTTAAGCTTTTAAAAAATGTTTAGTGCCAGTTGACGGCAGAGTTTTAGTTAACAATTTAATCAGTTTAAATGCATTTTAATCATCATTAGCAACAATTTTCCTTTAGAGGATTTTACGCTAAGTGGTCGACAAAACAGTTTAAAAATTCAACAGAAAGTTCAATGCGTTTTCTACAATCGGTACCTGGGTTGAGAGGTAAGTAAACTCGCAGTCTTCAATGAACTCACATAGGTGGAACAGGCCATTTTCCTTGGCCTCAGGAATGTCTCTGATAAGAGTGACTATCGAATCAACAATTGCCTTCTTATACTCGAAACCACCCTCTTCCCTTAGTATGTTGCTCAAGAAGTTCATTCTGTAAGGACAAAAAAGTATGAAGGCTCAAGTGATCAGATACATAACCTTTGATATATAATTTCTTTTGAGAGAGAAGCATGAACAAAGTTGTCAAATATGGATGCAACATTGACTTAACAATTCAGGTTGAACAGACAGGATCCAAGTGAATGGATCCCAGACTGGACAATACTTCGCACTCAAAAACTATCCCATTTTACCAGAATGAATTTATAGTACAAGGATAAACTAAAAAGAAGAAACAAAAATCATGAAAATAAGCCATTGCAATGCTCAATGAACCATATCTGGTGTAAGACCGACCATTGGATAGGTTAAAATGCAAGACCAAGGATTTTTCACCATTTTGCAGGTTTGATCAGGTCAGGTTATTTCAGTGGAAGTTGTAATTTCATGTATAGCCCCCTGAAACCTTAAAATGCCACACATCCCCTGCAAAATTGGTAACCACACGAAGCAAATGGAAGTGCCATGCTTGCCACAAAAAAAACATCCAATACAACAGTTATACAATACCATCCCCTCTTCATTTAGATGCACAAACCACCCCTCTTAATTGATTCTCTTGAAAGACAAGTAGAAATGAGAGTAAGGTTTGGTACTTTTGGGTAACAGTTCTCATGTTCCAGAGGACAAGTATAATTAATTCCTCATATTTAGGTGAATATGAACATGACACTTTATTTTATAATAAGAGAGGGAGAGGGCATCTATGTACAGGGAGCGATATTTGAGAGGGAACTTGATGCAGAGGGAGCGGATGGCATCAACAACTACAATTTTGAACTCATCTGCGATGTCAGCCATGAAATTAGTTATCTGCTTCATCAGCCGGTCCACACTTGACTCATTGCCCGTCTTCAACAGAGTAGTTATAGCCAGCGTGGCAATGCTCCTATTGCTGTCAGATATCAGGCTCTCCATGTCAATGTTGCAGTTTGTCACTGCAAGAGGGTGTATCATCGCCACCTTTTAACCGCACAGGAAACAAAGATTAAGTTTAGTTCAACTGGTAATTAAATATATCCAGCCAAAAAAGTTGGGCATCTATGTATTTTCTCGTTTCACTCTTTTAGCAGAACAAGAAAGATTAATTTCTGTTCCCAGTTCAACACTCTTATAATATGTTGTTTGCTTTCCTAATGTACCTCACATTGAGTGTTGACATGTCCAGAAATAAATATGAGATAAAGAACTATACTAAAATACTCTGTAGCAAATTTGTGGCACAAATGAACAAAAGCACATACATGCAGAACATAAAGATCGATCAGTGAGGGTGCCAGAAGTACCTTGTTGAGGGTCCGAACGGCAGCAAAGCGAAGGACAGGCTTGGAGGAACTGAGGAAGAGCTGGAGGACAGTAATGGCAGGAGTGAGCTCACGGCTGGTGACACCACTGAGCTCAGTAATGGCCCTGGCTGCCTCCAGAATCACCATCTCAGCCTTGTGCCTTAGGCATGACTCCAGATAGTCAAAGTGTGGCCTCTCCCCAGCCTGGTTTGCGCCCGACTCTCTAATTACCTGCCAGTAAAGTGATTAGCTACTTATCTCATTACACACGATAGACTGTACCAATAGGCAAGATTAAACTATTTTGCATGTTTCTTTTTTCAGTTGGTGAAAAGCTAGAGTTGTAAACTTATCCTTCATTTTCCCAGATACAAATACTAGATATCAAATTTCCTGAGACTGAGAGGTACATTAATCTGCCAGCTGTTGAGGCTGGAAATGAGGCACCCAAAATAGAAAAAAGTGCAAAGCAAATGAACTATGGTATCCATGACAAGTTCTATTTACATAATTTGTTACCAACTTGTAAATACGAGGGCAAATAAGATGCAGGAGATTTTCAAGATATGAAAGTTTACCTGGCTAGCATACCGGATGAGGAGGCATTGGGCCAGAGGTGAGCGCACTGATCCCTTTGTCAGACTGGTAACTAGCTTGGTAACTGCCAGACGGTCATGTTGCCTTATCTGGAAAAATGGAGACAAAACTAAAGAATGTGAGAAAAAATAGCAATGCTCTATACTTGTTATATGAGTAGAATTATTAGATTATGATCTTTGTCATGTTTCAACTAGAAGAGAAAAATACATCTCATAGTAGAAAAGAACGATCTGCACTGGGGAAATTAAAATAACGAACTTCAAGCATATTTCATTTTCCCACTTTGCAAAGTTTCATGCATACCACAAAAACCTCAAAATTGTCTTTACATGCCATAATAGAAAAAAAGAAGAAGAAGAAAACAAAATAAATATCCAGATACCAGTAAAAATTTCCTGTAATACAACAACAACAACAACAACAACAACAACAGTGCCTTTAATCCCAAACAAGTAGGGGCAGGCTAGAAATGAAACCCAATCGGAGTAGTGAAAAAAATCAATGTAAATAATGGTAATATAACCTGTAACTTTGATATTGTCAATTTATATTCATTAAAGATATATTCCAGGTTACCTCTTTTCAATCTGTTCCAGAAATAGAAGGAAGTGCTTGAATATAATAACATGAAATGGAGAAGGGAAATAATACGGAAATAATTCATATTGCTTTGCATAGTTAATAAAATCTTCAAAATGTGAGAGGTGATTCAATTTTTAAATTTAAATAGTTTATTTGGCAGCATGCATAATTTGGAAGCTGTTCCTAATTTTACAAGCACTTACTAAAGAGTAAAGACAAATAAGATACCTGGTACAGAAGGGCGAGAGCATGAAATTGGACAAGAGAGGCTCTTGACTGAACAGCTTCTTGAACTTCATTACTCCATCTCTTCACAACTTCTGGATTTGTCTGTTTGAAAACGGAATCATAAGCATTACAGTTGTCCCACTATTTTCTTAACCTGGTAACATATTTCTTCTTCTCTTCACATTATTACATTGAGATGAAAAGTAGCAAAAACAGGGTAATTCAAATATCTTTTGAAATATGGAGATAACAAAAAAGGAATACAGAGGATGATTGGATGTTTTTAGGGGTACATAAATATGAGGTGCTTTAGAAAGGAATATTATCTTTCCCTCTTTTAGATAAAAAAAAGGAAAGAGAATAGTTTTACAAAGTAACAATGTGCATTACTAAAGACCAAAACAGCATGTATTTTGAAGTAATAGGGATCTTACAACAACTTCAAAAGAAAAATTAGGATCAATTACCTGAAGGAGGTGGATGCCGCTGACAAGGGCAGCACTGGCAACAACTGGGTTCTTATCAACAATGGCTTGCTTCAAGTACCTCTCTATCTGAGCAAGGATAGTACCATCTATGATGCGAGAGAGCACCCTAATTGCATTTGCCCTGTACATATCTGTCTTGCTATTCATATCCTTCATCAACGAGCTTGTCACCATTATAACCTAACCTCACAAAAAAATAATATATTGTCAGTGAATATGCAACTCTACATTGAGGACAAAGGTAATACTGACATGTAAAATCAGAAAACTGTCATTTCAATTGTATAAAGAGCAACTAATAATGGCAAACTAGAGGTGAAATTTTGAGGTTAGAAAATCTTCTACTCAAATGGTAACAGAAAATAGCTATTATGGTAAACCTCAGAAGCTGAAGGGGAGAGCTCCTTAATCATGAGATACATCATCCTTCTAAGGCCAGGATCCTTCGACTGGAATAGCTTTGTTACGGAGAAAAAAACATCTGTCCCCTCAAACTACAAGTACCAATAAAATAAAAGGCAACTAAAGGCCATAAGCACATCAAATGGGCGATCCATCAATAGATAAGCACATCAAATGACAATTTGGAAATATTACCTGTGTGAAGGTGTCTCCTTGGTTAAGTAAATAGAGAAGCTTAGTGATGACCTGCAAGAAATTAGATTAATAAAGATTATATGCAAGTACAACTACATGTAATACTAGCACACCTATGTGCAGTCTAAAATATATTTCAGTATTTGTGGGTGATTGTCATAGTAATCTTTCTTATTAGTAACTAACTTCGTACTAAACCTATGATTCAAAAGAGCACCTAAATGCATATGCCAGGTACCAATAACACATTATCTGGAGCCAAATCCCATGTAACATATTTAATCTTTCACTGCATCTGGTATAAGAAATTTCAATCAACATGATGAGACAAAAGAGAGATTATGTAATAAAATAAAAAACACAAAATCAAAAGAATGTAAACAAAATAACCTGAGAGCACCTCCTGGCATCAATTTGAGAGTCATTGAAGACCCTAACTTCTTGGAGAACAGCACCTTTCTCAATCCCAAAAAATGGATGATAGTCCACTGGAAAAGTTGAGAAAATAAATTTTAAGTCAGAAATTGAATTGCTCCAGAGTATGATGGTGTAGTGTAATTTAGAGTACTGCTTCTAAGTGTTTCAGCAGAATAAGCAAAATGTAGCAAAACTAACATATTTCTGGTCAGCTACTATTCCCAACTATCCCAAATTCCAGTCACTTTGGACTAAAAGCTAGGTTCAATGTATCCACCAAAAATCCCTTAAAAGTCAGATCCAACTTTAAACAATGTTCCGTACACTGCGATACGTTCACATAAAATGGTAATTCTGAGAAAGTAAACGACCAAAAGATCTAGCCACTAGGAACAAAATCAGATCCAGTTATCCTTTGAAACAATAAGTAGAAAGCAAAGACGAGACCAAACATCCCAAAGCAACTACAATAACAGGCTCCTTATGGGAAGCCAGCACGATCTCATTACCGCATCAGACCTTACCATCGACCAATTTATGTTACAGATTCCAAATCCATGCATCTCGGATCTGGAATGAGTATCTCACTAGTAATTTAAAGCAACCGGAAAAACTGAACGAGAAAGAGAAGTGTTATGAAGAGGGGCGAAAAAAAAGAAGCGGATCTAGCTAGTTTATGAGGTTTGAATGGAGCAGATTTGAATTACCTTCGTCGTCCCTGTCGTCGTCCTTCTTTAGCATCGGCTGCGACATGGCAAGATCTAATTTAGTTTCCTGGACCCGTTTGGAGAGAAAGAGAGAGGAGATCGGGGAGAGGAGAGCAAGAGAAGGGGAGGATTTTATCACGCAGAGTTATGGAAGTTCTTTCTAAATTGGTGTTAATTATATTCCTTTTCAGGCTTTTTTTTAAAGGTTTGTTACATGGAAATTTACTGGGCCTTTTCAGGCTGTGTTCCTTTTCTTTCGTTTTTAAGGCCAGTCCCACTTTTTGATCACTTGGAAGTTCGAATGTTTTGTGACTTCGTGGTAAATCTCTTCATTAGAATTTCTACGGGTAAAATCTCCTCCGTGGTTAGAATCTTCTTGAGCGCGCTCGTTGCATGAAAATGGAATGCAGTTTTGTTCTTGGTGACGTTCTTTCAGGATTCAAATTAAAAATTTCGCGAGGACGGACTACAATATCTGATTTAATGAAATAGAAAAAAAGAAGAAATAAATAACATATTAAAAAGCAAAATATAAAATTCTCGAAATTCATAATATACTGAAATTTTCAATAAATAATAGATGATTGATATATATAATTAGACTTTCTTATACAGGGGACAAGTGCCTTGATTTCAAAAAAAATAATAACTGAAAGAAATAACTAAAAGATGCGATAATTAAATGATAGGAAAATAAAAAACAGAAAATAGAAAAAATAATCTAGATAACTTAAAGTGCACATAAAGTGATTTTGGAGATAAATCTTGATAAGATCCATCGAATCAATTAGGGATCACAATCTGAATCTGACTTGGATTATTTTTTTATCTGCATCATACTCTCCAGATTGATGAAAAGCTTCACCTCAAGCTTGGCTCGACTATCTGATGACAGCTCGGGAGGTGGTTCGGGTGGTGGAGGTGGTTCCAATAATAGATAAGGTGGGGCATATTTGGAACGGGAGTCCATGTAGGTGGTGGTTTGGGTTCGACTAGTTATTCTTCTTCGTGTTCGAATTCGACCAGTCCTTCGTCTTCGTACTCTTGTGAAAGTCTTCGAACTCGAGATACTTGACAGCTTCACGAGGAGATTCTTCAAACTTGAAGTATTGCATGTCTTCTTGTGATTCTCGTGGCATCTCTTCGAATTCGAGAACATATTCGATGTCGGTCTCGTGTATTTCCTTCTTGGGATCTTCGATGAGAAAGTCGGGACCATACTCGCATCTCTCCTCCTCGTTGCCTTCGAAAATATACTCGCAATCAACCTCGTAAGTTTCCTCAGTGTACTCGGAAACTTGCTCGGAGTCATCCTTAGAATCTTCCTCACAGGCTTCCTCAGTGTACTCAAGAAAATATTTGGTTCTCCTTGTAAATTTCTTCCTCGGAAACTTTCTCTCCTTCGAATTCTTGCTCAAACTCTTCATTTTCTTATATTTCTCACGAAAACTTTTCATTTCGAGAACTTCGCTTATTGAACTCGAAAACTTGATAATAGTACCTCTCGAACTCGAAAAGTCTAGAACCTTGTTGTTTGTGTTCGAGTGCTCGGGATGCTCACTCGTCAAATCAGAGAACTCGGGAACCTCATCTTTCGAACACGAGAACTTGAGAACCTCGTTTGCCGAATTCGAAAACTTGATAATCTCATTTGTCGAACTCGAGAACTTGAGAACCTCGTCTGAAGTTGGTTCGTCTATTTTCTCCTTGGGTTTGAGATTTTTCGAAAAGGAAGTATTTGAATATCACTATCTCAGTTCCGGTCACGAATGGATGGGTTATTTCTGTTATGATAGTCATGGTTATCTCGATTTTGATTGCCATTATTAGCATTGTCTCGGTCTCAATTGTCAGTAATTGTTATCTTCAAGGTCAGGTGCAGAGAAGAATTATCCTGCTTCACATCTATTGTACTCGGGGGCGGAGCCACATGCACTTAGGGGGGTGCAGCTGAACCTTTTGGAAAAAATTTCAAAAATGATCATGTATTTGAAATTTTTTTATACAAATGACCGTATAAGATAATTTTTTTAAGAATAAGCATCATTTCGTACCTTTGAAAAAATCCGTAAATCTTGAACCCCTTGCGGAAATTCTGAATCCGTCTCTGATTATACTACTACCAATCCAAAGAAAAGTGTAAATAAAACCAAAATTAGCATTGTTAAGAATCTGAGATGTTGACATTCCTATGGTTGGAATTATTGCAATATAAACCATTTTATTGAGTCTATATAATACATAAAACGGTTACATGGCTTATTTGGGAGGACAATTAGAGCTCCACCTAAATTGAAAACCATACAAATCCACATCAAATATAGGGATCCAATTGACCGAAATGCCAATATACGATATTAAGTAGGGCATCCTCAAATACTTTTGTATTAAGACATTCTTTGTTAAAATCCGTTTTCTAAGAGAAAGCTACGGTAGCTATGGTGGAATTGGAATTGAGATGTCAAATTTAATAAATAAAATTTATGAATTACGTTTTATATTATTAATATATTAAATAATGTCACTAATATTATATTGAGTAATATGAGATATGACATATAAATGTGATTAATTACGAATTGACATAGTACTTGTTTCGCTAAGTTTTGGATACGAATACATATAGAATTAATGTGAATTAATTATAATTATCGATGGACCAATTATAATTATAGTATTATTTACCACAAAAGTAACTATAATAATTATAATTATATATTGTCTAAATTATTTTGTCAAATTCCTCTCTTTTTATGTGATTTGAATAGATAGTATTCAAATTTTGATTTATGAATGTTTAAAATAATTATTTGAACAAATAAAGTTGAATTTGGAAAGATATGCAATAATTTAGGACTTAATTTCGAAACAAGAAATTTCCAGATTGAGTTGTCCCAAAATAAAACCAAGTTTGAACTAATAGGCATTCAATTGCAACCGCAAGGCTTAATTTTACGTCTGCAATTAAGTACAGATTACTTCTGTTTTTGAGAGCAACCTAACTTGAACTAACATGTGCTTTGCATCGTAAGGCACATTTATTGTGGTCGCAATACACTTAGTTTTTCTGTTTTGCGGGTGCAATCAAAACTCAACTGAGAGATACATATTACGGTCGCAAAGGGTTGTTCTTGCGCTCGCAAGACAACAAAATTTTATAGAAAAATTGGCACAAAATTTGAACTGATAGGAAACTATGCCTTTATAAATAAAATCAAGGCATGCTAATTATGTCAATTTTTCCAAAATTTTCAGATTTGGATATTTTGAATTGTGCCTTTATAAATAAAATCAAGAATTAGTATCAAATTTGGATTTTAGGAGTAGCTATAATTAATTATAATTTATGATATATATAGGAGCATGGCTAAAATAATATGCATAGTACACCACATAACCTACTATGCATATAGATATAAGTCAATAAATTGAGATTTAAGTTGCTTAATAAATTCTTCATATGAAAATATTGTAGGAAAACAAATTTCGTGATTTTTAGAGCTTTCTTGCTATTTTTTAAATATTTTTTAAAAACAGTCCAGATTTAATACTACAAAAGTGTCATTTCTGGGCTGTTTTTAAAAAATAGCAAGAAATCTCTAAAAATCACGAAATTTTATTTCCTACAAGATTTTGATATGAAGAATTTATTGAGCAACTTAAATATCAATTTAATGACCAAATTAAATACAAATGACCCCATGGTACGTTATGTGGTGTACTATGCATATTATTTTAGCCATGCTCTATATATAATTATAATTAATATAGTTACTAAATAATACTATAATTCTCTTAATTGAATATAAAATTTAGTTATTATATGTAATCTACTATATATCATTGTCTCATGGTTTGGCACTGTAGAATATACAGTGTCAAGTAATAGTATTTTTACTATTCAAGTGAACAGTGTTTTCACTATTCAAAACAATTTGAAATTATTTTTAGCTTTTTTTACAGAAAAAAAATTTGAAATTTTTTTCATCTTTTTTTTTAAGAAAAGGCATAGATAGTGGCGTAGTTGTTTTTATACATAGAAAGCATTGATAGTGGCGGAGGCATCTGTCTTTTCTAGTTAATATTCAAGCTAATAAAGGATAAGATAAAAGTGCTAAATTTTAAAAGGGATTCCAATTAAAATTAAAAATAGTATAAAGATATTCAGTATTTTTTTTAAAAGTTTTAATAAATACTAAATAAAGTTATATATATTTAACTTTTGTAAATTAGTTTTCCACTAATTAAAGTCACTATTAGTTACTATATATACATAAAGTCTATATTTCATGAAATATATGTTTGATTAACTATTGAAAATTAGTTTATTCTAATTAAAGTTGCTATTAGTTAATATATATATTTAGGATGAGTAGTTTCTTTTTAGAATACGTTCTAATATAGATTTTTACATGATTTCAAAATTTATTTAAAGGCAATTAGAAATACATGCCTCATTTTGCTAAATAATATTGTTCGAAAACGAACAATATTGCTAAATTATAAGCAAGATGACCAATGAAATTTTTTAAATTGACATACCAACGATAATAATTTCTCTCAAAGGAGAATTAATTTTAAAGTAGTTGTGTACATAAAGTAAGTTGTACAAAGAAAATTGATGAGATACTATGTGCTAATGATGTCTAAGAAAAATATTTGGAACTTAGTGCACCTTGGTCCGTCTGTGATCCACCTACCCCACTTGACTGACCTGGTCATTAGTATGTGGATATGTCAATCTGACCTAAAGACAGAGTGACAAAAATACTCATTTAATGGTACTTTATGCATAACACCAAAATACCTAAGAGTATTGATTGCATCCAAAGTTGCGTCATGATGGCTAGTATTGCTGGTTTAATATGAAAGTAATGGAGGAAATTAGAGTTCTTTGTTAAGGCCTTTAAATAGACTTTAAAATTATAATTAAGACGTGACGCATATTCTAATAAATCTCTTGTTCCAATTTTTTCAGACAATCTGGCAATAATAAATCAGATTTCGTCTCTAAATGGGACCAATTTCAAGCTATGAGAAATCAAGCTAAGGTTGTTTTTGGGTATGATGAAATATGATCGTGCACTACGTTATGATCCCCCAAAGCCAGCTGATGCAGGAGGGGTGGCAACACACGAAGAGAAAGCTCATATTGAGGAATGAGAATATAATGATAGAATGTATATCGTGATCATGAAGATGAGAACCCATGAGACACTCCAATGATGTGTACCTAATAAAGAATACGGCGCTAAAGAATACCTAACTGCCCTAGAGGAAAATTTTGTTGTGAGTAAAAGGACACAAATTTGTACACTCATGGTCAAACGCAACACTTTAAAGTATAAGGGAAAAACTAGAATCAGTGAGCACATCACTGAGATGATCAAGCTCCAATGTGCACTCTTGTCGCACGATTTCAACATTTTTGATGATCTTCTCATAGAATATATTTTCATGTCTATCCCGTCCTCTTACAGTCAATTCAGTACGACTTATAACTACATCAAGGAAACTTGGTCAATGGCAGAGCTTGCAGCTCAGCTGGTACAAGAGGAGAAGAGGTTGAAAACAGCTAAGGAAGAAGAAGCTCATGTTGTAACACCTAATTCAAAGGAAAATAAGAAGCGCAAGAATAGAAAAGATGAAGAATCCAACAAATAAACCGCAAACAACAATGTTAAGAAGCAGAAAAATGACAATACTTCTGAGAAATCAGAAGACAATATCATTTGTCACTTTTGTAAGTCGGGACACATTAAGATACATTGCTCCAACTACAACTCGTGGTTGAAGAAGAAATGTATGTGTTTTGGGCTTTTGTCTTAGTTTGTTCTGAAGTTAATTCAAGTATTGTATCTAGATATTCTTGATGGTTGAAATCAGGTGTAACATCTAACATCAGTATATCTATGCAGGACTGTCTAAACCTCTGAAAACCAAGTGAGGTTGAACACTATATTTATGTAGGAGACGGGAGGAAGGTTGAAGTTGAAGGCATAGAAAAATTTAGATTATTATGTAGGACTGATTTTTATTTGTATTTTGATGCATTAGTGGTTTCATCCTTTAGAAGGAACCTAATTTCTATTTCTAATTTGACAATAATGGCTATGTATGTTCATTCAATAATGAAAATTTCAGTTTGCTTCACAATTCAAAACAAGTTGCTTCCAGTTCTTTGTCTTTTTATGATAATCTCTATTTTTTTAAATTAGACACTTCACACTTAGAAGCCCTACACATTGATTCTAGAAAGCATAAATTAACTAAGAAAATTATACAATATTATGGCACAAGCCTTTGGCACATATTTCTATGAAAAGAATCGAACGATTTGTGTTTAATGATATTCTCCAACATTTTGATTTCACAGACTCAAAAGAATGTGTAAATTTCATAAATGAAAAACAAACTAATAAGCGCAAGTATGATGTCAAAAGATGAAATGATGTCTTAGAATTGATAATACCGTATATGTGGTCCTTTTCCAAAGGCCACTAGAAATGGTTACATGTATTATATCACATTCATATATGATTATTCAAGATATGGTTATATATACTTGATTAAAGAAAAGGTTGAAGCATTAGACATGTTCAAAAATTTTGAAGCGGAAGTTTAGTTACAACTTAAGAAACACATAAAGGTTGTCAGATCAGATCGTTGTGGCAAATACTACGACATATATGACGGCTCGGGAGAACAATGTTCAGAATTTTTCGCAAAATACTTAAAAGAGTGCGAGATTGTGCCACAGTATACATTGTCAGGCTGACCTACATGAATGGTTTTGCTGAAAGGCACAATCGCACTCTAAAAAACATGGTGAGAAGTATGATTGCTCGTACAACTATGTCTGAGAATTTATGGGGGGAAGCCTTAAAGACTGCAACATATATACTCAACAAAGTGTTAGATTAAACTCATCTTTTGTTTGACAATTTGTAAAACAATTAAATTACTAACCTTGCACATGAGTTTTGGTGAATATGTGGGTTAAAACGGGTACATACCAATGTCAAACATTGCTCAAACATGCCCTAGACAAGTCAAGACATGCTCAAGTCATCAAGGGAAGGCTTCACTGTGCCAAACAGAGCACAACATTACCATAACGCTCCAGGACTCGTTACAACGGGTTAGCAATCCGTCATAACGGGTGTCCAAGGCGTCATAACGAGTTAGGAGGAGAGAGAAGTAGCAACAACATTTGATTTCCTGAGGGCAACATTACCGTAACACTTGGTCAAGGCGTCATAACGCCTCATAACCCGTTATAACAGGTTCCCTAAGCGTTATAACGGGTTCTTGAAGAAATGGCCCACAGAACAGCTGCACAAGGGCATTTGTGGAAGATGCCCAAGGCGTTATGGACTATGTGTAACGCCAAGAAGGATTTTGAAGCTTCCAAGATCCCAAGAAGTGCCCAGTCTATATAAATGATGCAGAAACGAACCAGCAGAGTATCAAATCATTCCTACAAGCTTCCAAGCATCAAATTGAGCAGAGCAAAGAGCCTAATTCAAGTCTGCTCTAGCTGCCTATCCTAGAGAGCATTAGAATAGCTATTATTCTCTTATTGTCTATTTGAGAACAAACCCTTAGCTAGTTTTTAGTCTTTGGTGCATCACATTTGTGTTGTCAAGTGGTGCATCCCTGTCCTTGATTGTGTTGTCAATTGGATCTTTTTACCGTGCATCGGAAATAGCACAAAATTGAGCATAAAAATAGCACTAAAGCCTTCTCCTACAGCTACCTAAACCTAAGAGAGTTATGATAGCCATATCATCTAATTTTCAATTCGAGAATACTTGTTTGTTAGCTTTGTTAGCCTTGTTTGGTGTACTACATTGTGTTGTCAAGTAGTACATCCCCGTCCTTGTTTGTATTGTCAATCAAATACGTTTATCTTGTAAAGAGGTGTAGCCCCTTGTATAGGTTTAGAAATCTAAGATTAGTTTTCTTATGTGGGAAGAAACCAAAGATAGGTTCCGCAATTGTAAGAACACTTATTGTTTAGTGGAATCGGTCACAGAAGGAAGTTTTGGTTCCGAGAGTCCCGTAGACATAGGCCTAATTTGTTTGTAGGCCGAACCACGTTATATTACGTGTTATTGTATTCTCTTGATCTCTCTTGCTCTTTCTCTTTACTCTCACTCTTTACTATATTTGCACTTTATTGTTTGCTTTGCTCAATTGCTCTTAGTACATTCTTGCTTGTTATTTTGGCTAGGTGATTAAGGTTCAAAAGTTTGAATTGTAATTGTTAAAAAAATGCTTATGCAGTAGCACTTGACCGTAGGATCCCATTCTAACAATGATATATACAAGTTACATTGTGAATCTCATTGTTTTCTCTCTTTAAAGTTTTGACACTAAAGCAAAGAATAAATGTGACTAAATAAAAAATAAGCACATGTAATCACACCTACGTGTAATTTCTGAACTTGCGCCCAAATATGATTCATGTCATCCAATTATATTTGGCACTCTGATTTAAGTTGGGAGAACCACGAAGTAAATGTGGGAAACACCACTCAAGTCCTTGTTGGTATAGCTGGTGGACCAAATTGTTTGAGAAATACGAATGGAAAGAAAGTAAAGTTTTGCATGCAATAAAGAAAAGTGATATATAATCAATAAGACTACACTTGTACATTTAAAAGATCGTTGAAATTGAGACGTCAAATTCAATAAATAAAGTTTATGAATTACGTGTTATATGATTAATATATTAAATGATGTCACTAATATTACATTGAGTAATATGAGATATGCCATATAATTGTGTTTAATTAAGGATTGACATAAACGTATTTCGCTAAGTTTTGGATACAGATACATATAAAATTAATGTGAATTAATAATAAATGTTGGTGGACCAATTATAATTAATTTAATACTAGTGTAAAGATCTCATGAATCATGTCTAATTTTTTATAGATTACGAGATCTTGATAAGATCTCGAAAATGATGTCATGATCTTTCAAGATGACAATATATTGTTAAGATCTCAAAAAGATACGGAATCTTGCTAAGATCTCATAAAGAGATATCTTGTTAAGATGTCAAGAAAAAACAAAGATCTTATCATAATTACAAGATCTTTTCATGATACTAAAGGCACTAGTATTTAAGCGATGGGTCTCTAATGAATACGCGTGTGTTAGGTGTGCATGTTTTACACTTAGGCTCTGTTTATTTTCTCTTCATTAAAGACAAATACCTTGACTTTCATTCGTGAGTTAGAGGAAAAGAAGTGAGCATTTGTGTCTCCTTGGAAGGACTCGTAAGCGATCAGTTCGAAGATAAAGGAAAAAATAGCATAGAGCTCCATCTAGTGATACTGTTTAAGAGACAGTCAAGACTAACACATGATGACAAGTAAGTTTTAGCTTCTGCGATATTTTATAATTTCTTAGAGTCGATCTTGGTTGCAGCAATTGTTTAGAATTTTAAGTAAACAGATACATTCAAATTGAATTGCACCAACAAGCCACAAATTAAGAGGCAATGTTGAGTGCCAGATCTAAAGATCATCTGATATAGTGACACCTCCAAAGATTGGCCATTCATCCATATTGTAGTAAGAACTACCATAATTATCCCACCATCACCTAAATTTATCTTTCACAACAGTGAGCTTCACCTCACTAAGTGCAGCTCAAGCTTCTTATGGGATGTTGTGTGTGTGTGTGTGTTTTTCCTTTTTCTGATGATTGTACCACAGGACCTCTAGCAATAATTGGTAATAATAGTTCTTATGAGCTATGAGTGCATTTTTTAAAGTAGTATAAAAGATATTCTGAGTACACTTATATATGATGGTAGTTTACTAGTAGTATTCAACTAATCATGGAGTGAACTGAAATGGTGATGCTGATCTACTTTTCAAATTCAGAAGTGTTTGCTACGATGTATAACTTATTTGATACCAACCAACTAATGGACAGTAACATGTCACATCTGACAATTTTATATATGAAACAACATTATCTGCTCTAAATTTAGAAAGGACAACCTTTGGCAGTTTTTCTCCTCAAAATAGAGGTTTGTACCAAGAAGAAAAGCTGAGCTATTTCGATGTTTTTTTCAGCTGGCAATTAAAAGCAACTTTTTTTGTGAAATCAACAATTATCTTATATTAGACCAAATAGAAGATGCACAAAACTCAAATTTTCTGTTCCTTTCTCATCTTTTGAGTTTGAGTCTATTTTTTTCCTACTAAAAAGAGAGCAACAAGAAACAACACTGCCTTGAGTTCTTGCAGATTTTGCATACGCCTTGTTAAGATCAGAGATAGCTTTGCAGATGGAGGCTTTACCAAAAGAGCGAGAAGTGAAACCCCTTATTTTGAAACTCAGCATTGTAATAGCATTTTCTTTTACTGGTTTCTTCCTGTCTCAGATTAGTTCATGGCGCGCTTTGAAGGAAGAATCACACGACAAAAAAGTAATGCTACATTGTTATATTCTAATTTCTGTTTCAACAGTAAACTTTTATATTGGCAGGATGCATTCATTTCAAAACATTGCGACATCTAACTTCCTCGAAAGCTAACATTTGATCAACTTTCGAAGCGATAGCATTGTATTACTAATCGAGCACAACTATAAAATCAATTAAAAACATATGTAAGTCATTTACATTAATAGCCTCAAATTGACAAAAGAACAAACAAAAAGTTTGTAGAGTTATGGTTATGTCAAACTCAATTCGACATTATGTTTATCTTACAATTTCTTGTATTATCATTTTTGTTTTCTTTCGAAGGATGAGGATTTGGAAAAAATCAACAAGGATAAAACCAAGTCCATGTCAGCCTCTTCCTCAGCCAAAAGTTCATCCATCACAAGCATAAGCAGCACCACCTCAGAGCCAACCACAACGAAGGATTGCCAATCAAACAATGATGCACTGTCATTGCCAGATAGAAATCACAAGTCTGCGTCAAAGATACTGGGTCAAAACAAGCAGAGTACCACAAAAGACAAGGAGGTTATCTTAGTAGATGACCAGATAATACAACTAACTGACATGATTGTATCTCTGCAAGCAAGGGAAAAGAGCCTGGAGCAGCAACTCTCCAAGTACCAAGGCATGCAGGAGCAAGAAAACTTGATTAGAGAGCTTGAGAGCAAACTAAAAATCTGCAAATTTGAGGCAAAGATATACAACCAGGGGCGGACCCATGTTGTCCCGGGGGGGGGGGGCAAGTGTCCCCCCCCTGGAAAAAAAATGTACAAATTTTTTTAGTTTATTTGTGCGATTTGTCAAATTTTTTTGCGAAATAACCATGTATATTGGAAAATCTGTGTTATTTTGCCCTCCCCAGGAAAAAAATTATAAATCTTGCCCTCCCCTGACGAAAATCCTGGATCCGCCCCTGTATACAACATGAGAATCGAAACTCTGAAGATCGACAACCAGCGCCTGCAAGTGTACGAAGAGGATACGAAGATGAAAATCAAAACCTTGAAGAAGAAACTGAAAGAAGTGGAGGAGGAAAATGGAATACTCGCAGGTCTTCATAGGAAGGTCAGCATCTTGCATGAAGATAAATTGAGGAAGTTGGTTGATCAGGAGAATAAAGTCGCAACCTTCCAAAAGAAGAATTCAGAGCTTTTGTGCGAGAATTCGGAGCTTTTGAAGAAATTGGAACTTGCACTACAAAGGAGTTCAGAGGTGATTAGTAAAATAGTGGATGCTATTGAGATTATATTTCAATTTTTAGGGTCACCAGTTTAATATTCTGGGAATTTGAAACTCGATTATCCAAACACAAGTAAAATTGAAAAGGTAAAAGAAGCTCAAATGCTTTAATTTATCTTTCAAAAGAATTAGATTAGATCAGCTGGAGAATTTGGTCAACCAGTTTTGTGTCTTATGATTGTATTTATTCTGTAGGCTGAAGCACTAAAAGAGACTGAATGCTCAAAACTAGTTAATGAAGAACTGAGCAAGGATATTGAAATTCTAAAGTCAAACAGTATGAAGGACAATGAGGAGCTGGTCTACCTGAGATGGGCCAATGCATGCCTCCGCTACAAACTCAAAAACTTCAACCCTTCTTCAGGAAAATCGACGAAAGATCTTGACAACAACCTCTCCCAGGAGTCCAAAGAAAAGGCCAAAAGTCTCATACTGGAGTATGCAAGTTCAATTTCTGAAACTGATCAGGAATCTTGTTTGTCTAACGACACTTGGGCAACTAGTAAGCCAACAACACCCACTTCAGCAACTCGTAGACGGAAAAACCATAGCAAAGGGCCTGAATTTTTCAATAAGTTTGCAAAGCTTATGTTGAGGAAAAAGCCACTCGATCATGAAATAATTGATGCAAGTACCGAGATGCGAAGGGTTTCCGCCTCTAGTGCTTCCTCGGAGGAGATCTTGTCGTCAAGAGGGTCATACACGAAGTCATCATCTTCTGGGTCTAATACAGATACAATAGCAGAAGAACAAGTGGATGCTAACGATGCCATTAGAAGGAAAAATGAGGACGGGTTAATAGCACAAGAAGTGGATGTCATTGATGCCATTAAGAAGAAAAAGATAGAGGGACCGAAAGCACAGAGGATAGCTTTGGAATGCGAGAAGGCTGATTTGAGGAGCTTTGCAAATCAACTTAACCGGTCGAAAGCACTTCAATTGTACTGCAAGAAATCTACTTCCTTTTCTACCTAGTGGTTTATAGTGCATTTTTTCTGATAGGTAACATATAGCTCCTAGTGTCAACTGTAGAAACTGAAACTGACACCGACTGCTTGTTCAAATCCGAGAAAATTTCACCTTAAAGCCGAGCTTTTCACACGGAAATAAGTGAGGATTGCTCTGAAATTTTCAGCTCCGGCAAGCTTTATAAAGTGAAAGTCATTGCTTGTATAGGAACGAATTTTGCCCTTTAAGTGTGTATATGTTCGGGGCTTTCTAATTATTTTGTGTATACATCTGCCGCTGAGACTGTAAATATTGGAATATATCAAAGCTTAGGATAATGCCATTTCTACTTCGAAGATTGATATAATTCAAGCAGTCTGTTTTGTATTTTGCTTCAGTATGCATGGGTACATTGTTTATATTACAATATTAAAAGACTTCGTTGTTTTGTATTTTGCTTCAGTATGCATGGGTACATTGTTTATATTACAATATTAAAAGACTTCGTTAATATCAGACCAAATATACCAAAATTATCATCCTACACATCCACTTTATATTTGCAATTCTTAGTAAAAGATGTACTCAAACCAAATCACAGATGTGCTTGCACCAGAACTTTTTTTAATGATGTAATCCACAATAAAACAGAAACATGGATTGCAAGTTACACTGTGAAAAATCTTCAGGAAAATCAAAACAAACAGTTAGTCACTATTCAATGATAAAAAAAAGGATCACATGAATTATTCAAAACTACTGGGAGTTTTGGTTTACATATTTCATCCTCAGACATTGCTTCAGAACCTTATCCAGACAAAAAAAATACTAAGAAAAAAAACCCACAGGCATTATGAGATTGGAACTGGCTCGGTTGCGACAGTGCATGCAGAACCTACATGTAAGAAAATAAACTGCTCAGTTGTACTGCAAGAAATCTACTTCCCTTTCTACCTACTGGTTTATAAACTGCTCATGTATTAACAGGCTCTATGAATGGCAACATATAAATAAATTGAACTTCAATTTCTTCTCTTCTATTTTAGTTTTATTTTGTTTATAGGTGGCATATGTAGTTTATTACATAGCATGTCCCAAGCCAGGAAAAAGGAAGAGGGTTGATGGGCTCGGCGAGCTAAAGTGAAAATTCAGCCATTCATGGAAATGAAACCTAATCAAATTTCAGGACTCAGATTTGGGTTTCATCTATACCCGGATCCATATTTGCTGCCATTATTTCGATGTCAAACGGTGCCATTGCCTTAATCTCAACGGTGTGATTTGATTCAGGAGGTCCCATTATTTCGTGGGGCCCACTGTCAGTGTCTCAATGGAAAATTCCTGCCATCGAAATTATGGAGCAGATGCATTTCCATCTATACCCTATCCCAACTTGTGGGACTAAACGCTTTGCTGTTGTTTTAAAAAAATATATATATAGGGAAAAGTTACAGAACAAGTTCTCCTTAACCATAGGAACTTGACTTGATCTGAGACGAGATAAGTTAGGCTAAGGTAACACATACAACCACAGAAGTGGTAATGAACTAACTGATATGATAAAATATGTTTTACATATATCTAATTCTATCAAAACAATTTGTTATGCATTTACAAAATAAGATGAAGAGTATACACGTTGAATATAATTGTATTAGACCCCCTTCTCCACTCTTCCCCACCTGAAAATGCTACTTCTAATAACTAGAAATCAAACACCGTTCACAATTTTAAGGTGAAAAATGCAGGAACACAAATGCATCAATTGAAACACAGGCAGAATAGAACCAGTTCAACTGGTGATCCTCATTCTACAGGTAATTAGATGCCATACCCAAAACAAATGTGGTACCTGTAAGGTCGGATCAGCTGTGGCCATTGGTACAGTACTGATGAGCGCAAACTGACACAAGCATTACCACCTTATGCTAACTTGGTGCACTTACGCATTGGTAACAGCATTTTCCATACTGGTCGTGTGGTGATTGGTGCAATAATCAGATCGAGACTTAAGACTACACTATTTCAAATTCCAATTTCATAGTTGGGACACGAATAACTGAACCTATCTCTGACCACATAAAATACAAAGATAACAAGCGAAACAGATATAGATAATAAATAATCAAACTAACTTGAGGCACCAATAGATGGAGCAGGCGTCGGATGAGTGGGCTCCTCCTCACCGTAGATCTCGCGGAGGCGGGAGACAGAGATGATCGGAGTGTCAGACTTGGCGAGGCGAAAGAGCTCCTCGCGCCAGGACCACATGGCGGTGGAGGCGGCAACATTGGAGGCACGCAGCGCCGCCTTCTCCGCCTCGAGCGACTCGATCTCCTTCTGCTGCTCGGCTGAGCGAAACCCTAGTGCCACTAAGGACCCGAGAAGCAAAACATGAGTTACTTTCTCACTGTGAGTGGAGAGCTTTGCGGAGAGCGATCTGAAAATCTCCATGGAAGGCAGAGACTGCGGAAGCGAGTATGCGACTAGGTGTTTGTCAAAATGTCATGCGAAAAATGAGAAACCAGAGTCATAATTGCAAAACCTCGGTGAGGAGTTCGGTTCTCTGTGGCTACTTTTGGAAAGTCTCTGTGTAGGAAAGCTCAGCTCTGCTGACTGCTGAGTGCTGAAAGAAAAGAACCATGAGCATTTTCATTCTTTGATAATTTTTTTTTGAAGAATAGATGGGTGATTTATCCATCAAATATTAGTGATCTAAATTTTTTTGATGGACTTCGATTTTCATTAGATTTCTAATTCTAAATTTTTGCTTGAAGTGATCTGCTCTTTTGTCACTAGACTACGAGCAGTTTTTGACAATTTTCTCTCTTATTAGTACACTATATTAATCATGAGCGTTGATAGTTATTGATACTAATTTAATTATATATGTCGTTAATGATTTTATTATAATTTGTTTACATATAGTTTTATGCTACTTGAGTTTTGTTCCATATCAGTGATATTTAAGTTGAATTGTTACAATATTATAAAAAAAGTTGCACAATTGTTTCATTGACATGAAACAAAATTCAATAAACATAAATAATAAAATTGGTACCAATTAGCGATAACGTAATTATTTAGAAATATTATTCTTTAACTCTCTCATAGACAAATTGTGAATTACTAAATAACATAGTTATGTAGGTGCATAATAAATTTGTTTTTTAATTATTTATGAGAATGTATGTTATTGTACTGAATTAGATTATCAATTTCTATCGAATAAAACTCATACAAGCAAATGGAAGAAAATTTCTATCTAATATTTTTGCTCGATACAAGTTTTGTAGATTTGCGCATGTTGGAATATTTATTCTATACAATCACTCTAATCTTATACAAATTATGATATTTGCAATTAATGTACTTGGAGTGATAATTAATTTTATACAAGACATTTAATTATAAAATAAGTGCTCCAAGTAGAATTATTATATTTAAAAATCTAAAAATATATAAAATGCAGCCTGTAAATAAGGATACTATAGTAAAATATTTTACCACTGGAACCATTTGTACTGAATTACTAATGCATGGATTAAAAAGCGAACCAACTTGCTAGTTGCTACACATAAATTCGTTCCGTGTTGGGTGCAGAGGAACTACGTCAACCTAGACGAACCAAAACCCCAAAATTAGTAGACCCACATGTCAGTGACCATTGCTTACCAATAAGGCAATAAAGCATCTGCGAAGAGAAGGAGAGCATAAGAGGTGAAAGATTCGGCGACAGGATTTTCCGATCTTCGTATCTGAGCTCCTCTTCAGTTTCGCCTTGGAGGATTCCCTTAACCAGGTTTAATTCGTTTCTTCAGATTTTATTTTCCCGTCGTTAGATTACTTTGGTCGCGGATTATCAAAGGTTGAAGCTTTTTGCTTATAGATTCGGCTCTTATCAAAATTGAAAGTTAAGTTCTCTAGAATTCAAATGGAAGAGGAGTTATTTGTTGGGTTTTGTGTATTTCAGTATGAAGGATTTCATAATCATGGTTAATTAATTGATATTACAATAACAAAAGCTGAAAATTAAAGATTAGAACCAATTTAACGGAACTTAGTTCGAGGTAATAATGGGCATCTTTTATCTTACACATATGTTAGAAGAGTTTGTCATATGTGTGATGTATATAAAGGCTGTTGGACTTAAGTATGCTTGATTTAGCCTGAATTAACTTTCCTTGTGCAATCATGTATGAAAATTATACAATGTCATTCAAAGAATTCATATCCGGTAGAGTATTCCCTAATACGGAATAGTCATCCAATGATTCAAATTAAATCGAGATTTGTGCATGCGAATCTCGATGTAATGTGAATCATTGGATGACTATTCTGTATTACAGGGGTAACTCACCAGATATGGAATCTTCGAGAAGAGCGAAAAAAACCTCCAACGAGAGAAGAAAATTCAGTTTGCCTTTATGAAATTAAGGGTCTGAAGTTGGTTCACATATAGATTCGGTATTAAAACACAAAGAGAAAAGGGGAAATAAGTACTCTTAGTTGAAACTGTACTGATTGATAGGTACCAGTGTACCACTAGCTGATTGTTACTGTACTGAAAACTTGTTATGCAGCTCCAGTTGAGTGCCATCTTTAAGAACTTTAGTATTAATTTTCTTATTTTTATCAATACAACTGCAAATAATCAGCATTTCCAGGTTATACTTGCAAGAACACTTACCTTATCCATATTTTGCAAAAGCATTTCTCCTTTGTACAATATTGCAAAAGAATCTATGAGGTTGTGGGAAAATTCAATTTTGTGCATGGCATAAGTTTTAAGTCTTTCAACCTTAATTTGTAGCAGAGGAGTTGAGAATGATGAATTCACCGTCTTCCTATAGTCAAACAATAGTCTGTATTTAGATCAAATGAAATTTTCTTATACATGTTATTTTAGTATGGGAAGTATGATAACTAAAGCACTGCAGTATTGGGAAGCAGTAAATCAATAAAGCTCTGAATCGGTGCTTAATTCCTTTTTTAAGGATAAATCTTATTAATATGTCAGCTATGCCAGTAGTGTTAATAAGTGGAATATGGTAGAGACCTTATTTCGAATATCTCAAAAATGGTAGGTACTATTTTCAAAAACACTAAAATAGAAAGGCTTCTTTGCATACTATGATGATGTGCTGGGGGCATTTCTGTAAGTCCCCCAATTTATCAAAGCTTGCACATGACCGTTCTTTATTGTATCAATTGGTGCAGACACAATGACAGTAAATCCGATGGTAGCCATGCGGGCCATACTTGTTGGAAGTATAGCCGTTTTTGCTAAGGTTGGTGGTGCATTGAAGGCTGCCGGTGGAGTCAAGGTAGGGACGGCTGCTGCTGCTGCAGCTGCTGCCGCTGCTGCCATGTCAGGATCCAAGGGAAGTGGTAACAAGGAAGTCCCTTCTAACCAAGGACCAAAATGAAAACTGTTACGTTGTGGATAGTTTGGCAGCTTTTTATGCATTTGCTGTTGATGTTGATGTACCAAACCTTCTCAGACGATAAATAATAGATCAGGAAAAACTTTTCGGTTTAAGTTTTGAAGATGAATTCACAAACTTTTGTTGGCTGTTTGATGGGTTTTAGTTAATTCCTCTTTCACTAATCATTATTTTAATTGCATGCTGGCTTACTGATTGTCAATTATTCATAGAACATTGTTTGAACGATACCTATATAGTGAGAATGGCTAGCGTGAAAATGTTTGCACTTCGGCTGATACGTAACGGTTCAAATTTTGTAACTTTTTAATGTTAAAATTTAGATTTAAGTTGCTCAACAAAATTTTTTCATGTCAAAATATAATAGGAAATTAAATATAATTATTTTAGAGTTTTTTAGTTATTTTTTAAAACAAAATTATGAACAATTCTGTTTAATATTAAAAAATTATCTTTTGAGGCTGATTTTAAAAAATATTTAAAAAGTAGCTAGAAAATTTTAAAAATCATGAAGATTTCTTATCAGATTCTAACATGAGAATTTATTAAGCAACTTAAATTTAAATTTTGACTTCAATAAATTATAAAAGTAGACTTGACAAAATCTGATCCGATCAAAATAATCAGCCCTACAAACTTGACATCTAAACCGACTCGAATCTGTTAAAAGTGGGAAATTACATAATCTGAATTTACTTTTTATTGAACCGAAAATTCAACACGTGAATAAATTCGTAGATATCAAGTATTAAAATAGAAATTATCTGATTCAAAACGACTCGTAACCCGAACAAAAATAGAAATAACGCGATCTGAATATGTATTGTACCAGAATCGGAAATATTCAAATTTGAATAGACCTAAACCGAGAAGAATCGATATCTAACATGTGATATATATTTAAATCATATATAATTCTTGTAATTTGTTATTTTATCGTTATGTGTGTTAAAGTTTAAAGAGACATTATTATTTTCATGTATCTAGATATTTTAATTTGAATATGCCTAAATTATTTCACTTTAGTAAGCAATGCATATATGATACATATCTATGGATTAATCTCTTTATTTCAATTTTCTTTTCTCTTTGGATTGAGGATAATTTCATTTCGCGAATAACAACCAACATAGTTTTTTATATACTTCTCAAACAACAAAATTGCATTCCAACATAGTCTTGTTTTCTTTTATTTTTTATTATTGTTATTGTTATTGTTGTAGTTGTAGTTGTAGTTGTAGTTGTAGTAGTAGTTGTTGTTATTGTCGTTGTCGTTATCATTGTCATCGTCATTATCATTATCATTGTCATTGCCATTGATATTGTTATTGTTATTGTCATTGTCATTGTTCTTGTTCTTGTTGTTATTCTTGTACTAATTCTTGTTCTTGTAGTTCTTGTTCTTATTATTGTTATTGTTATTGTTATTGTTATTGTTATCGTTATTGTTATTGTTATTGTTATTGTTATTATTTCACTGAGAGAATGTACTTAAGGTTTTTTCTCATTTTTTCACTTTTATCCCAAGTTTCTCTTACCTTTCTACAAACCCTAAATGCTAAATTCACATTCTTCTTCCAAAAACTCCCCAAAAAATATTTATTATTAGTTTCTTCACCGGAGGATCTATCCAGCACAGGCTGTATGGTGTTTATTACTTGAAAAACCCTAATTTACGATACATGACAACATAACACTCAGTGAATTGGAGATCGAGCTCTACCGATGGCTGGGAATTTCAAGTTCAATACATGAATTAGAGGTCTCAGTGAGGTTCAATGTGAGATTAACACTCACTCCACAAATAATATTCTATATCGAGTTACAACTTTTGAGTAACGATACTTGGAGACTTGTGGTTGACCATTCGGTTCAATCGAAAAGGTTGGCAATGGTTGAATAATGCATATATTGAGCATATATCTCGTTCTTATGTATCAAACTAAGGTTATGCAAGTAGTAGTCAGCCTATATCCTGTTTCACAAACTCATATGAACCATATGTTGAGCCAATAGCAAGTCGAATGCTTGATGGACCGATCGGTAACAATTGTTATGAACCAAATGCAACCTCAAATAGAAATCTCTTATTTTGTATAAGGTCTAAGTCTAAAACAATTGCGGAAGCGTATAACAATTCTAAGTACTACTTTAGAACCTTAATCACCTAGCTAATATCAAGCAAGGAAGTAATAAGAGCAATTGACAATTCAAGCAAGTAAAGAGAGAGAGACCAATAGAGCAAAGGAACAAGAGAATGCACGATATAATGTGGTTCGGCCTACAAAACATATCAGGCCTACTCCATGGAATCCCCAGATCCAAAATACCCATCGGGATCGATTCCACTAAAAACCAATGTTTTACAATAACGAAGCCTATTCAAAAGGCTCCAAACATTTGCAAGGGGCTACACCGCTCTACAAGAATAAATGGTCTTGATTGACAACACAATCCAAGACAATAATTAACTGCTTGACAACACAATATAGTTCACCAAACTAAATCAACTAAAAAGCTCTCACGAATAGACAATTAGAGAATAAAGCTATCATAAACACACTCAGGTTTGAATGTTGGAAGGAGAAGGCTTTGGTGCTCTTTCTGGTGCTTAATTGAGTGCTTGTAAACTTGGGAGATGCTTTCTTGATATTGCTGGAACATAGGTTCCAAGTTTATATAGGCATAGCACTTCTTGGAGTCTTGAATTCTTGAACATGGCAGCTTGCATTACAGAATCTTGCAACCCGTTATAAAGTTCATTGTGACGGGTTGGCACCTTACTAGTTTTGACCTTGACTACATCTATGGCTGACTTATGGGCCTTTCTTGACAAAAATTCATTGTGACGGACATTGTAGTAAAAAGCGTTACATACGGCCGCATGTGCGCGCGTTCAAGCGCAGGCATTAGATAGCTTGTGTCTAAATTTATATGTTCTTTTTTATGAGCTAAATCAATATAAATTCAGAACCGCTAGAAAGATAAAAATATAACTTCATTCAATGGTCAAAGCTTCAAACAAATGTTTGCCTTTTATAACTTGTTTATGCTTGAGTCTACTTGCATTTTTCTTTAACGCTAAGTTTTGATTATTGGTAGCATTAATTTGAATATTTTGTTAATTAAATTTTGGCATCTATAAATGTTTAATGTTGTACATCTTCGTTACTATAACGGACTAGCATCAATTAAAATGAACTCGCATGTTTGATATTTCAAATTTGTATTGTATAAGGTAATTAAAGTTCTTTTAATTCACTTTTATATCTAGTTTTCATTCTAATTTGTACGAAATGCATACTAAAGCTATACGTTTTACCGCATATTTAAAATCGCATATAAATTCGCATATGCGGTATGCGGTATCCTTCAGCACACATATTTAAATCCACATTTTACAACATTGGTGACGGATTAGGAACTCGTTGTGACGGGTTGCGGACCCGTTATAATGGGTCTGACTTGTGTTACAGTAGCGCATGGCTCTGCCAAACTCCTCATGTGCATTGTCTTCTGGCTCTTCTCCTCTTTAACTTGTTATAACGCCTTGGAAATCTGTTGTGACGAGTTGGAAATCTATTATGACGGGTTGAGAACTCATTATGACAGATTGGGAACCCATTGTAATGGGTTGGCTTGCATTATGGTAACGCATGACTCTGCCTTGCTCTGTTTTGCTTGCTTTCATCTTGACTTGTACATGCATTTGAAGCCTTTGCATTGTCAAATTGTACCTATATAAACCTGCAATTCACCAAAACTCAATTATGCAAGAGTAGGACTAATTTGTTTTGCAAATTGTCAAACTAAGGAAGATTTTAAGCTAACAAACTCCGTCTTGCAAAACCATACGTGAGTGCATATTAATTTTCATGCACTATACTATATTTCTCCTCCTTTTTGCAAAGTTTGCAAAAGGCTCAATTCAAATTTGATTGCTCCCCTAAATATTTGCATGATATTTTAATTACAAGTCAAGACAATTAAGCTTCTCCTTAATATATTCATGATATAAATTTGGCAATTAAAGCACAAGAATTGAGTTATAAACTCTCTCAATTTAACAATTATTTTATAATATGACAATCAAAGCACATACACATAAATTGGAAAGCATGAACAAGAAAAATATAAAACATGCAAGAAAACATAATCATCAAAGCAAATGCACACAACATAATACAAATACAAAACATGTCTCTAATGGAGCATAGCAAATTAAAAAAAAAATTCAAATTTTAATTTTCTAGAAATTAAAAAGTTGTTTCGCTTTTTCTCTCATAGCCCTAAATATTATCACCATCATGCATTGGTCTCCAAATGCCAAATCTTTCAATCCAAGATGCATGATATTATTCTTGAAAAACATCGGTCTCATCCAATAGCGCATCAACTCATCTATAATGTGTCATCTTATGCAATGTAAGCTCATGCATTTATTGAGAGATTTGGTCTACATTCTCAATTGTTAATCTTGTAGGTCTTGGAAACCTGACAACTCTTGGTACATAAGGTCACATTCTATGATAGATTGCCATTGCTAATGCCCTATGTAATCTTGCATAATTACCCAAGGTTCACCATCTATTCTATTTTGCTAATCAGTTTGAAAATAATAAGGTTTTGAGATTTTACGATTTTCATACTTGTTGCAAAATGTGTTGTAGTCCTTGGGAGTTCGGAACAAAAACCAGTTTGAGGATGAGATCTTCTTGGGATCTTGCCTTCCAATTGGTCTTGAAGATTCTTGTCGATTTCTTCCGAAATTTTCTCTTATAGACTGGAGAGATCATTCACACACCATATTAGGATTCTATTTAGACCATTCTCCTTGCTACAGTTGTACCGTCTCTCGAGTAGGATTTGTTCTCTTCTTGGCTACTATTTTTCTAGACCTTGGTGGGCTTAGTGCCATGAGGAATATTAGGGCAATGATCGTTGAGAAAATCAGTTTGGATTGAGATAATGAAGAGGAATTGGTTGAATTCAGATTTCTTGGGGTAGAAGTTCTAAAAAAAACTATTAGGAAGAAGAAAATTCGCTCTAGAGTTGGATTGGTGAAGGATAGAGAAGAAGAAGAAGAAGAAGAAGGGCTTAAATAAGCTTCCAGAAGCCTTTCGTTACAGAAAACTGTTATACATGATTCCAATCTGTTACAACAAGTTCGAACCCGCTGTAATGATCTCTCGCCCCCTTTTGTAACACAAGCAATATTCAAAGCTCCACCAGCTAGTTTTTAGAAATTCAAACCCGTTATAACGGCTTCCCAACCATTATAATGCGTTGTTAACATGTTGTAAAGAGTTGCTGTAACACAAGCAAGATATTCAATTTTGTTTGTGAATTAATTTGTTGTTATGCTTCCAATTTGATCTTTGATATTATTAAGGCTCAATTCATATGTAAATATGTGTTTTGTAATCATGCATATGCTCATACTGAGTAGTAATTTGGATTTAAAGATCAAACAAATTTCACAAAATATATGATTCAATCAAATGGGTACTAAATCATACATTATGCTACATGACTCCCCCTCAACATAATATGCAAATAGAATCAAATTTGGGGATTCTTGTGACTCTCCATACAATAGGTTTAGTCCCACTTGTGTTAGACACATCAAGTGGTACTACATTCTTACCTCTCTTAAAATAACAAAATCATTATTGATGTCCAAATTTCAAACAAGATGAACAAATTATAGTCTTGGAGTTAATATTGCTATGATCATAGTCAATCTTGTTCTTTGGTTCCCAATAAGTCTTTGATCTAAATTTTTTGTTATAACCATTTGAAATATTTCTAGGGTTGTAACATGGTTGAAAAGCATCATTATACATTTTTCTTTAAAAATAAGTACCAAGTTTCTTGTGATTATTTAGCACGTGAAGTCTATCATATCTATCTCTAACATAAAATTTTGGTGGTTGAGCTCTATGATAGTTGGTAATCCTATAATCATTTCTAACTCTAGGTTTGATTACCATATTTCTAGGATTAGAATTAGTGAACTTGATTCTCTTAATGTATCTCTTGTTATACATGTAGGCATGATTTCTGGTTTGAGGTGGTTTGTCATTTGGCCCAGGTTGTTTTTATTTTTAGAAGGTTGTTCATTCACAAATCCTAGTCCAAATTTGTCATGGGGACCTTGACCAATACACATCTTGTCATAGTCGATTTTAGTGCTATTGTTTGATGTCTTAACACACTTAACAAATTTTGAAGCCCAAGAATGTGCTTCTTTCAATTCTTTTTCTTTATCTAAATTGACTTTGGTCTCAAGGTATTTTACCCTAGTTTCTAGCAATTTAATCTTAATTTTAAGTTCATTGATCATAGCATCTTTAACATTCAATGAATTTTTTGGACTCATCAAGTAACTCCTTAAACTTAGTCATATTAAAAGATTCTTGATCTTTATTCAAATCACAAGACTCATCACAAGACTCATCACAAGACTCACAATCATCATAATGAAACTTAGATAGATCAAATTCTACAGTTTTAGGTCGGCTAGGGGCTTCTATATCTTAAGCACTTGTAGTCTTTGTCTTTTCTTGAGCTACATTCTCATTGGCACATGCATCCACTTTAGAAAGACTCAAAGGCTTCTCAATTCTTCTTGAGGTATCAATCTTCAAAAGACTCAAAGGCTTCTCAATCCTTCTTGAGACATATTCTTTTGCAACTCAAAGTCTTCTCAATCAATTTTGAGTTGTCTATTCGAGGGAAGCACAAGGGCATCTCAATCCTTGCGGCTTCTTCTTGTTGTTTGGCATACTCATCATCTTTAGTTTGAGAAAATATCTTGATGATTCGAATCTTCTATGGATCCATGATGTTGCTCTCCTTGATAGCTTCAAGTGTTGTCTTCATACACATCCTCTTAACATTTTCAACTAGGCTTAGTTTACTATCTACTTCACCTCTCTCGAGGTTGATTTTTTATTCTTCATTCTCACCCTCGTAGGACTCACTTATTCAAGTAGCTTGCATTGCCTTCTTGTTAGTTCTCTTGAATCATTCTTCTTGTCCTTTTTCCTGTGGGGGAAAGATGGCATGGTAATTTTGACTACTATGACCTTCTTTGTTGCATGTTAGGCACACCACTTTCTTTCCTTGAGCTAACTTTTCCTCATTCACTCTTCTCTCAAGGCCAATTCCTCCTTTCATAAGCTTGGTGATAAGTTCATTGTCTTTAGAGAGCACTTGGTAGAGGTTTTGATAGATGTCTTCACTTTAGTCAAACTTGTATGTCGAGTTGTATGAAGATTACGCGGATAAGGCAAGTTTTTAGTAGAGGTTGAGCATTTTACTTCTTTATGATTATTTTCATGTGAGCAAAGTTATGCATACACCTCCTCAAGATTATATGTGAGACCTTTATCTTGTAGTGTCTCAATTGAGCTAACTACGAAATCTCATCTCGACTTTCTTGAGACCATTCGTAGAAGTTTACCTACAAAATCGCCATTACTAATGTTAGAGCCCACTTCAACAAACTCATTTCTCAAAGATACAAGTTTAAAGTAAAAAAATTCAAAAGACACATTTTCCTCAAATTTTATGTTCTCTAACTTTGCGGCTAATTCCACTTTTCTAGTATTTTTCATATGTTCATTTTTCTTATACATAAGTACTAATGCATTTCAAATTTCTTTGACATTTGTAGAATGAGAAATAGGTAAAACAATTATTTCATGAATAAAGTTCATTATGATATTGACTGCATTATCATTAAAATACTTGCGTTCTTTGGACTCTTTGGTTAAAGAGATAGCCTCATACTTTGGTGTCCACCCTTGGTCAACAACATCCCAAGGATCTAGTAAACCTAGGTAGTTAATCATACATCTCTTCCAAAAGAAGAAATTCTTGCAACATTTCCAAAGATTGATGATTCTTTCACAAACTTTAATTGTGCCTTTTTCACAAGACAATACCAAGAACTATCAAGAATTTGTCAAAATTAGCTAGGTATGAACCTTTATGCTCTGGTACCAATAGTTATTTTTTAATAAGGCCTAAGTCTAAAATGATTGTAGAAGTGTAAAATAATTTCAAGTACTACTTTAGAACCTTAATCACCTAGTATTATCAAGCAAGCAAGTAATAAGAGCAACTGAACAATTCAAGCAAGTATAGAGAGCAAGAGAGCAAAGGAACAAGAGAACATGTGATATAACATGGTTCGACCTACAAAACATATTAGGACTACCCCATTGGACCCCCAGATCGAAAATACCTTCTGGGACCGATTCCACTAAAAATCAATGTTTTACAATAAGAGAGCTTATCAAAAGGCTCCAAACATTTGCAAGGGGTTGCACTGCTCTGTTGGCACCTAAAAATGTACCATTTATTAGCCTACAAATAAGAGAAAATAAAGTAAGACAACAAGCATACAAAAACAAACATGGGTATTAAATAAATGGCAATTCAATTTCTAAAGATACTAGAGTTCTATGTGCAAAAAGTGCCAAAACCTCACTTTTTGTCGTCAAATGTGATTAATTTATCTCATAATGTCACCTATGTTACAAGGAGTAACATCAATTCTGGCGTCAAATGTGATTAATTTATACAAGGCATAATACGTGTTTCGCTAAAATTCTGGGTACGAATACATATGAAATTTAGTGTGAATTAATTATAATTGTTGATGGACCGATTATGATTAATTCAACTAATGCTAGTGTTAAAATGTCAAGATTATTGTTTGGACCTAATCAATTGATTTGGGACAAGATACAAGACAAAACAAGCTCAACAGAATTTAGTATATATATATATATATATATATATATATATATATAAATCATTTGACGTTTTTCAAATTGATTTATATAAAATGATATAAAAAGGTTTGGCTGAATATTAAAGTTAGTATAACTTTTGGCCGTTGTATAAAAGTTCTTATACAAAAATTTTGGCAGGATGATACTACTGAAATTCTTTTTTTATATATTTATTAATTTTGTTGAGATATTTTTTCCAGAATTATTATGCAAACAATATCAAATTTTGTATACGTATTTACAACAGTAAATATGATAATTTGGAATTTTTTTTAAGAGAATATATTATCAAATATTCCAAAGAATATTTGCTATTAACTACGATATCTTTCTAAGATACGTTTTCACTAGTATAAAAGGCGTTGTGTCTCCAAACAATATCGGTATGACATTCTAGGGCACATGCGCTGTGAATTAGCCTCCACTTTCTCCTCCATTACAGAAAGTTACTTCTCGGTTCATTCGTGACTTTGAAGAAAAGTTTGGAATCGAAAGTTGCTTGGAAGGTCCGCTAGCGTACGAGGTGTTGTTCGATCGTCTTCACCGACTTCTCGATTTACTTGAGTGACACAAGGTGTAAGGCTTTAAGAAACGGTTGTAAGTTCACGCTTCCACATTTAAAATTTAGTCTTATTTCTTGCACGAAGTTTTTTTTGCAATTGATTGTGTAATTTAGGATTCGGTTTTTTGTTCTACCTAAATTCAAATTGCACCAACAAACGATATCAGAGTCACCTCCGTGTCAAGATCTATGATTTTTTTGTTAATTTCTGAAATTGTTAATTTCTGAAACTTTTGGTAAATTTCCGTATATTGGCGCCAAACAAATAATATGTGTTATTTTTTTGATAATATTTTGTTCAACTGGCACATATAATGATTAACAAAATACATTTGGAAAACATGTGCAAACAGACTGACCGTGCATATATATTTTTTTTGTTTGCACATACTATATATACGTGATAACTGCGCAAACCTGCTCTCAAGGTGTACCAATTATTTGCACTTGCCGGCCTTATGAAAAATCTAACCGGTCTTTTGGTGAAATGCACACAAGCCGGCTTATGATTTCTGCCAATTTTTCATAATGATTTGTGCGCCAGTTGTAAAACAAATGGCAAATGTGCAAACGGTTAAGATATGTTTGTTAATTGGGGAATTTTTTTTTATGGCACTCCAAAGTTTGGAATTTGGTGAAATGCCACTCCAAAGTTGGAAATTATTGAAATGCCATTAAAATGATCATTGGATTAAAAGACTGCCATTAGACACATTTAATTGTAATTAAAAAAAAACAAACCTTTCAGAATACCCAAAATGCCCCTGTCTTTTTTGTTTCGGATTGACGCACTCAAACTCCCTAGAATCACACCCTCGCCAAAATCACCGAACCCGCTAGCCGAACTCGCCAGAAAAACCTCAATCGACAGAAACCCTAAAATCGCCTCGCCCGTCTGCCCGTCGCTCCGCCCAGTCTCCATCTCCGCCACCTGTTCTCCGCTCCGTCAGTCCAGGCCAGTTGTTTCGTCAGTCCAGGCCAGCCGCTCCGCTCCGCCAGTCCAGGCCAGCCGCTCCGGTATCTTTCCCGCCAGTCCAGGGCACCTGTTCTCCCCGGTAAAAATTTTACTGATTTTATTGTTTATTTAGCACATACTTGCATATACAGATAGTGGGTAAAAATTCAGAGTTGCCAGTACTTTCAAATTCAGTTTTTGGTTATCTGATTCCATCAAAACAGTGCTCTTCAAGGGAAAAAAATAACTGACTCTGACTCGATTGTTTATTTTTCCACAAGCATATTTCGGCTCTGATTTTATGTTTGATTTAGCATATACATTTCTGATTTTGATACTTTCAAATTCAGATTTTGAATTATCAGCTATAGAATCCGTATGGCATCAGATGTGGTTCGATCGTGGATCCTTCCCATTGGGTAAGACAGTCATATAAGTTTCATTTGTCTTCAGTTATGATTTAATTAAACAATTCAATTAATAACTGTTGGAACTTTGAATTTTTTTTTGGTGTAGGGTTGATCCAGAGACTGCTTATAAAATAGAAGTCAATGTTGACGGATATTGGTACAAGCAAGATGATGGTAGAAAGGTTTATGTCAAGGGTAGGAAATTAAAGTGGATTGTTGATTCAGATCGATTCTCATTATGTGACTTGAGAACTGATTTACTGGAGGAGTTAAGATGGGGGAGGTTTCAAACACCACAAATATGGATATTAGACAAAGATAAGGGCACTAAAGGGGCATTGCAATGCGAGTCACAAATTCCAGAGATGTTCAAGATGTACCAAATAGAAAGAGTAATATTGCTTAGTGTCATTGTGTGTGATACAGATGAAAGTTCTAATTACAGTGGCACAAATATTGCTCTTCCATGCACACCCGTTCAGCCAACTCTGGAATTTGAGATTGGTAGTCAGTGCGAAGTGGGAACAAATATTGATGGTGATGATGGTGAGGATGATCATGAAGATGTGGGATTGCATGAAGAGTACATGTATATTTCTGAGGGTGAGGTTGGTCTTGATCAGGAGGTTCAAACCAATCAAGAACCTATCATTATGTTGAATAGTTTGTTAGGGGAGCCAAGTGAGCCAAGTGAGCCAAGTGTAGATAATGATCCACCGCTAATGACCCAAGATCCTGAAAATCCGAATATAGCGATTGGCGCGTCATTTCCTAGCGTTGATTGCTTTAGGAAGGCACTGCGACACTATGCTATCCAAAAAGAGTTTGAGGTTGCCACAATAAAGTCGGATAGGAAGAGATTCATCGAAAAATGTAAACATAATGGATGTCCTTGAATTCATGCTTCGATGCGCAAAGATGAACACTCTTTCATGGTATGCATTCGTATTTTAGTAACTAACATAATGTTGTCTTATTATTCAAAATGTATGTGCTAACAAGTTTTCCCTTATATAATTGTAGGTGAAGGTATTGCCGCACGAGCATACCTGCCCATCAACGTCAATGGTAGATGGAAAAATGGCTACCAAATCTTGGGTCGCAGATAAGGTGTCCGGTTGGCTACAAAAGAATCCAGCAAAAGGAGCAAAAGACGTGAAAAGCAAATTAGAAGATGACTTCAATATTAAGGTCAAGTATCACAAAGCTTGGTCGAGACGGCTAGTAGCTCTTAACCAAATACATGGGACATGGGAGGACAATTTCCAAATGCTTTTCAATTTCAAGCATGAGTTGGAGCAGACATGTCCTGGAAGCATTGTAGAGGTAGAGGTTGAGAGAGATGGTAGTGAGGTTCGGTTCAGTAGGATTTTCATGGCACTCAAACCGTGCATAGATGGTTTTATTCAAGGTTGCAGACCATATGTAGGCATTGACTCAACACACTTGACTGGTACGAACTTCTTTTATATTGTCCTCTATATTTGTACTTGTTGGTATTTGAACTGAAATATGCGCTAACAAATAATTGCATAATTTGTTAGGTAAGTACACGGGTCAGTTGGCTACTGCCTGTGGTATCGATGGCCACACATGGTTGTATCCAGTGGCATTTGGCGTGTTTGATCTGGAGACGACCAAAAATTGGACATGGTTTATGACCCATCTTAGAAGAGCAATAGGAGCTCCACCGGGTCTTGCAATATCTTCTGATGCAGGAAAAGGGTTGCTTGCTGCTATTGGAACCATATATCCTAATTGTGAGCATAGGGAATGCTTTCGACATTTGATGACAAACTTCAAAAAGAAATTTCACGGGCCAGAGACTAAACACATGAAACCAGCAGCTTATGCATACACAGTAGCCAACTGTCAGAATCATTTGAGTAAGCTTAGAAAAGCGTCACCTAAAGCCATTGCATACTTGGAATCCGAACACAAGGCCCTTTGGTGCAGGAGTCAATTCTCTGAGCAAAGCAAAGTTGATTATGTGACTAACAATATCTTCGAAAGTTTCAATAGTTGGATAAAAGAGCTTAAAGGACTGCATGTAGTTGATCTCCTTGATCAAATTAGGCAACAGTTGTTGGAGATGTTCAACATTAGGAGGGCAGTGGATGAAAAACTTCAATGTGTGATTCTTCCAAAAATAACCAAACTGTTAAATGCGACTAGTAGGAGATCTTGTAAGGTCAGAATCATTAGAGGGGGTAATGATTATGGTGAGGTTAGTGGAGCAGACTCGGCTGGCAACGGTTGGAGGCATGTAGTGTATTTGGATACAAGGCAATGTAGTTGTAGGGAGTGGCAACTTACCGGCATACCTTGTATGCATGTTATTACATTCATTTGTAGTCTTAGGGGATTTCGACTGGAAGACTATGTACATGAATATTATTCATTAGCCAAGTTCAGAGCCGCATACGCGGGAAAGATTCCGGCTCTGACTGGCGAATCACAATGGGTCAAGGTTGATCTTGGGTACGAGGTGCTTCCCCCTTTGATGAAGAGATCTGCAGGTAGGCCTAAGAAGAAGAGAATTCATGGTTGTCTTGAAACACGAACGAAGAAGCAACAATGCAAGCGATGCAAGCAATTTGGACATCAACAAAGAACTTGCAAAGATGACGATCCACTGGTTGCGGCAAAAAAGAGGTATTTAAATTCATGTAAAATTACAGACTCACCATATTCATGTAAAACCTTACACTGAAATAGTTACCAAACTCATGTAAAAATGCACAGTGACCAACCATGTATAATTTAGTTACCAAACTCAGGTAAAAATGCACAGTCACGATATTCATTGCAAAATTCATGTAAATTTACAAAATCGTGCATAGCTGAAATTGGGCACTGAAACAAACATGCATGTATAATTTAGGTGGGCACTGAAACTACCAGTAGCTGATAGTGCCCAAACACTACTAGGCCATGCCACCAAACAGGGCAACCCAAAAAGAGTATGTGAAGATATCGATATAGGTACAAAAATGAGATGTATGTTCATATCTGTATTGATGTCGGTGACTTGCAAAATCCTTTTGTTTGCAGGCAGAGGCGATCCCGAACAACTAGCAACAGCTGATAGTGCACGTTATTTTTACGAATGGATTTGTTAACTTCATTTTGAGGACAATAGCAGATAGATGCTAGGAATGGTTATTCCCTTTTGTGAACTTCGATATGTTTCCTCTATGTATTTTGTTATTATTATGGTACAAAATTGTGACTGGAACTTCTGTTATGGAATGGTAAAGAGATATTTTGACGAATGGTATTTTTGAGCACTTGTGATGTGGATGTTCTTTCTTGGTTGTGCAAATAATTGAGTGGTACATTATATGCTTCCAATTACAGGAGTATCATTATGCAATTATTTGTCAACAGACCTCTATCGGCTAAACTTGAGAGTTACATTCAATTGTGTTGAAATCCTCTAAGACAGACATGAGAGGCAATCAAATTTATCATATGCTTCCAAATACTTCACTAATTCAGTAACATTACAGAACTAACTCAATGCCATTACAATCATTAAAAGATACAATCATTCCAATTACTTCCAAATATTTGCTAACCATTACAGATGCAAACGCAGAACTATTTTACTACCATTACAATCATTAAAAGAACAATACTGACAATAAGAAATTTAATTGTCTTCAATTCTAAAATATCGTTCTTAAATCCACCAATTTCATTCTTCAAATCCTTGATATCATTCTTCAATTCTCCAATCGATCGAGAGTATCCTTTCATTATTTCAGCCATCTCTTTTAGTGATTGTTCGCAATCGACATTGCCCATGACTCCGATGCAACGAAGAAATGTCTCGTAATCTTCCTCCCACTTCCAAAACCGACAGTTAAAATTATTCTACAATTTAAAAACAAGGGGAAATACATATAATTCATACCATACAATCATAGCAGAATCATGCATAACTGATTCTCGTAACATATAATTCATGCCAAACTGATTCATGCCAAACTGATTCTCGTACCAGAATCATATCAGAAATGAACCAAACTGATTCTCGTACCAGAACATCAGCATTTACAGAACACCAGAAAAGAAAATCGAAAAGAAAATAAAATTGAAAAGAAAAAACAATCTTACAACTTGGTGATTCTCGCATTTATAGAACACCCGGCCGGGATTGGATTTTGTCGCGCTGACAAGCCTTTTGACATAAATCCCACAATATGGACATTGGATGATTGGTAAAAATTTACTTCCTGATTGAGCTATGCTGGAAGTTGAGGTATTCATAGATAGATGATAGATGGCGATGCAATTTCCTCTCTTTCTGTCGAGTGCTGCTGTGGTCCTCTCTTACTGTCGAGTGTTGGTGGAAGAGAAGGGCTGAGCCCAGGTGGCGGAGACGAGGAGTCCAGTTAGCGGAGACGAGGCGTCCAAGTGGCGGAGACGAGGACTGGCCAGCGTCGTCGTGTGGTTTCTCTCTTTCTACCAATGCTAGGGTTTGCTCTCCCTGTTTTTCTCTCTTTCTACCGATGGTATTGTTGGTTTCTCTCTTTCTACCGTGCTGCCAGTGGAATGATCGATATGGGAGGGACCATTCAATCCGAAACAAAAAAGACAGGGGCATTTTGGGTATTCTGAAAGGTTTATTTTTTTATTTACAATTAAATGTGTCTAATGGCAGTCTTTTAATCTAATGATCATTTTAATGGCATTTCAATAATTTCCAACTTTGGAGTGGCATTTCACCAAATTCCAGACTTTGGAGTGGCATAAACAAAATTTCCCCTTGTTAATTATACCATGGCTTTACCATGCATGTGGAATTGATTTGTGTATGATATATATGGTATGTGATACATGTGTAGAGCAAATGATATGTCAATTTCGAGAAATTTTCAGATTTGAATATTTTGAATTGCGTCTCTTAATATAAAATCAAAATTCAATGTCAAATTTAAAATGTTAGGAGTAACTATAATTAATTATAATTTAGGTTATATATATAATTTAGATTATATATAATTATAATTAATATAGTTACAAAGTAATATTATAATTACGGACATTTAATCTTTTGCAACTACAAAATTTTAAAATTGTCAAAATGCCACTATCAACCACTTTTTGTATTGAAATCATGTATCCATAATGACATTTTGACAAAAAAATTCTGAGTGGCATTTTGACAATTATCAAGTTTTGTAGTGCCATAAAACTAAAATTTTCTTAATTGAATATAAAATTGGCAACTATTTCAGTTCAAAATTCAACCATCCGAGCCTCCAAACAATTCAAAACTGATTTGAATGAATTAAATTTGAATGTTCAAGCATTAAACAACATATGAGCGCAATTTGGGCCTTTTATGGGGCTTTGGATAAACTGAGCTCACATGAACATAATACGAGTCAGAGGATTTTTCAGCCTCTTGGCTCATGCAAACAAAATGTACACAAAACAAGGGCAAAAATGTCGCTGAGGTTGTGCTTCATTAAACCTGACTTGTGGGCCACATTATGTTAGTGCCTAATCAAATGATGCATGAGACTTAACCCCTGACCTTGTCAGTGACTCATCAAGACTTAAACCTCTTCTGCTCAGGTTCTAAATCCTGTCCAAACCCCAAATTAATGAAAAATAAAAAAGAGAAGATGAATTAACCCAATTAGATTGTGACGCATGTCTTTCTTCTCTTTCTCCTTCTGCTTCCTCTCGACTTAGCGAACTGGAGAGCTCCAATCAAACTCTAACTTTTTATTCTTTGAGAGTTAGTCTGCAAGTTGTATACCGATCGAAAGAGGAAGTGAGGAGATCATCATGGTAATCATCAATCAACCCAAAGTTCAAAGGATAAGAAGAAAAATTAAGCTAAAAGATGTCGGTACCAAATTTAAACTTGCAATCTAAGGTACCAGAGCTTAAAGTAAGATGCTTGGCATGTTCCTAAAGGTCCCACGATGTCACTGGTATACTTGATCTAGCTTGAAAGTGACTGAGGAGGAAGATCACCTTTGAGTTGACTCGAGACCAAAATGGATAATGAACTCGGTCTATTGAGGCTAACTCAGATCAATTCGGGATGTTCTTCAATCCACAACACTTAATTGAGAAAGTGTGAAGTTTAATTGGTATTAAAAGGAAACCTAGATGATAAAAGCCCATTCAAGAATTTGAATGAGGCATGAAAGCACTGCTGGAGGTGTCAACAAAGATGCTGAGGTCAAAAAGGACCTAAAGATCCTTTGGAATTCAATCAAATCAAAATACAAGGATTAAGGCTGAGTTGGCAACATCTGAGAGCACTAGCCATTTAAATCAAAGGCCAAGATCAAGATGTTCTCCACAACTTCTAGAAGATTAAGGGTACCTAAATAACATAATGAGACCCACTTGGCACCCAAAAACTCAAGTTGCAACATGAAAGGCTATACAAGACTCAAGTCTGTAAAGAAAACAAAATGTAATAAAAAAATCATATAGAAATAGGAATTCAATGTGAGGTTTGATGTTAAGCCTATAAATACCCATATAATCTTCAAAGAAAATGCCTTCCTTTTCTGTTCAAATTGTGAGAGTGGCTGAATTTGCTAAGCCTTTCACTCTCATCCAACACATCATATGAAACATGTGAGTGGTGTTGAATTTGGCAGAAAATAGACCATTTTATCTTTTCTTTATGAATTGTGTAAATTGCTTGCTTGTGAAATGAAAAACCAAGTTTGAAGCTCTTTGATATTTGTTGTTTTAGTATATAGATCCAAAATTCAAAATCTTTATGCATGAGAGTCTTTGACGATTGATTTTTGATGCTTTGAATGATTCTAACAAGCTTTTAAAACACAAATTTGAGTTCAAATGATCTATTTTCTCTTTTGAATTCATCTTAAGTCAGATTTGACCTTCTATGCCTTTTCTGATTTCAATTTTTTCCTCTCTGAGCTAAAGACCTTTCTGTTAGAATTAGGGTTGAGGCTTAAAGCACAAGACTAAGATCAATTTACTAGGAGGAAATGTTTTCAATCAACAATTTCAAATTAAAATCTTTTAGACCTTAATCACCTAGCCAAGAAATAGAGCAAGCAATTTCTAGAAGTAATAGAGCAAATAATAAATCAACAAAGAGCAAAGTAATAAAGAGAGAAAGTGTGAAGAGAGAGCAATCAAGAACAAGAGAACACACTATGTAACATGGTTCGTCCTATCAATCAACTTAGGCCTACGTCCACGGGTCTTCCAGAACCAAATCTTTCTTCTGGGCAGATGTCACTATAAAATGAGTGTTCTTTTACAAAGTACAGAGCCGATCTTTGATTTCTTCTAAATAAGCTAGTCAATCTTCTTCTCCTAAACTAATGTATGTGGCAACACCACACTACACGGTAAAAAAGGTTCGATTGACAACACAATCAAGGACATGGATGCATCACTTGACAACACAAATGTGGTGTACCAAAGGCTAAAATCTAGCTAAGGATTTGTTCTCTGATCGACAATAAGAGAATAGAAGCTATCCTAATGCTCTCGAGGTTAGGTAGCTGAAAGAGACTTGAATTAGGCTCTTTGTTATGCTCAATTTGATGTTTGGAAGCTTATGGAGAGTGTTTGATACACTGTCGGTGTTTGTCTGTTTAAAATGTGGGATCGCAATTAACTGAATTAAACTAAATTTCTAAAGCAAAATCTCGCTTTTTTGCAAGTATAGAAATTAGATTTTCTATCCACTCATGTTACGAATAGTTGGTTGTACGAATTTGTTCCTTTGTTTATGAAGGTGCAGTTGGTATGGTGGGCATCAAGCGATATCTCTATGTTAATACCATCTTTAAATTAGAATAAACATCATATCTCGGTACTTGGCTATGTTAATCTAAAGTTATTAAGTTCTTCTTTTCCTAATTAATCTATAAAGTCGTCTTTCATCTTTCGGTACTTGACACAATTTTCTAAACAATTAGGCGAAGTCCGTATAAAACAAATGTCACCTCTCGGTACTTAGCCTATCAAATACCATATTCTTTATGGCCTAGACTTAATATTAAATTTCTCAATTGAAAATACCAATCCTAAAGTTTCATGTGGTTTCGATTAAGTCCTCACAATCAAATACAATAAAAAATAAATCATAACAAAGAACAAGAAAGTATTGAATTAAACCAACTATATCATAACACAAGTTTCAAGTTACAACCTTAATCTATCGTAGAAAGCTTTTAGCCGGACATGGCTAAAGCAAATATGAAATAAACAAAATAAAAGAGTACAAGAGATAGAAAATGATACAATCGAATGACCGAAATCCTTTCTTCTCTGTTTTCTCTTCTCCTTTATTTCCTTGCAAGATCTAGAGTTTTTCTTGTAGAAATCCGTCCTAGCCCTAATCTCGAAAAGCCTTATATATATGAGAGACAAAAATTCCAAAATAACCACCCAAAAACTTAAGATTAGAAAAGAGAACTGCGTCAGTCGCCTTTGACTGCGGTCCCAGTCAGTGGTTACTGTGGCTGAAGTGGTCTTGAAAATCTGAGAATTTGTCTAAGTCCTGGAGAAACTAGCTCTACGTCAAGGTTTACTGCGGTCATAGTCAAAGTGATTGTGGGCGTTGTGGCTAAAAATCCTTCAAAAATTACTAAGTCAGGAAAATTTGGGTCTCTGAAAAGATTGACTGCGGTCGGGGTGAGAATTGACTTCGGTCGCAATTGTTTTGGCTAGTGCGCAATATTTACTATTTTGGCTATAACTTCTTCATCTGAATTTTGATCGAGACAATTCAAAGTGTGTTGGAAAGATGAGAACGAAACCTTGGAATTATAGTTCTTATTTTCTGCATGTCAAAATAATTTTTTGGCAGTAACTTGAACTTTGACAAAAAATTAACCAATCTAGCGTAAAGCTACAAAACGTTGGCTTATTTGCACGTCATCCTAGAGTTTTTTAATACAATTTTGGCTTATCATACTCCCAAATCGCCACAAGAGTATCTTGCGGGTTTTCAGTCAGCCAAATTTATGATGGAGTACCTAAGATGGACATGCCTTCCATCGATATTATTCAAGGCACATCTTCCAAAATTTCATAAAAGAATTTACGAACAAAAAATTAACGATGATTTTGAGGCAAGCAATTTGACAAAATCAAAATTGCACTTTTCTCATGAGGCTGATTGTATTCGCAGAAAATGGTCTGACACAACAACATGGCTTGATGATATCTGTAGGGATCCTAAAGATGTCAACACGAAACAATGGATTGTGATATCATTTATGGGCTCTTTCATTCGATGAGGGATGTCGTAGATTGGGCATGAATACAATAGATGGACCATAGTCTCGTAATAATGTTTTCAAAGAAGCACGTGAGTTACCCGTAACTTTGCTTGTTGAGATAATATTTTACAAGTAGGTAAAATATTTTGCTGAGAGAAGGGCTAAGTCTGAAAAAGTGGTTCAAGACAAATTCCTCTTCTTTGCCAAAAATATTTATTGGAGCAGAGAATCTTAAGGATAAATACACATAAGGTGAGAGTGTATCGGAACGAGCAAAAATATGAGGTTATAACGGATAAAAAATATGAGGATAACAAGATTAAAGAAACTGAATACATACAATTCCGATAGAAGTGCTCGAGGGTACATGTGCTTGTCAAAAGTCATAACTAACTAGTATACCTTGTTCTCATTGTTGGAATCAAGATTTCTAATCCAATAAATATACTTTGGACTATGTGTTATATGATTAATATATCACATACTGTCACTAATATTACGAGGAGTAATATAAGATTTGTCATAAATGTGATTACCCTAAACAAGGGCATAATACATATTTTGCTAAGATTTTGGGTACGAATACATATAAAATAAATATAAATTACTTATAATTGTTGATGGATCGATTATGATAAATTCAACTAATGTTAGTGTTAAAATGTCATGATTATTATTTGGGCCTAATCAATTGATTTGGGTCAAGATACCAAACAAAACAGACTCAACAAAACTTAGTATATATATAAATCATTTGGTCATTTTTTAAATTGATTTATATAAAAGGATGTCAAAAAGATTTGGCCGAATATTAAAATTAGTATATCTTTTGGTCGTTTTTGTAAAAAGTTTTTTATACAATATTTTTGGACGGTTTGCTAAACCATCGGCCGTTGCTAATTTTTAATATAATTATGTTGATTCTTTTCGGACTTGTTGTGCAAATAATATCAAATATTAAGCACATGTTTACAGCAGTAAATATGATAATTTGAAAAAGAATTGGAGATAATTTAATGTCAAATATTTCAAAGAATATTTGCTATTAATTACGATATCTTTCCAAGATACGTTTCACTAGTAGAAAATGCGTTGTCTCCAAGCATTACCGTTATCTATTGTAGGGCACATGTGCTCTATTTTCTTCTCCATTATAGAAAATTACTTCGCGGTTCATTCATGACCTTGAAGAAAAGTTGGCACCGAAAATTGCTTAGAAGGATCCACTACGTATCGTTGTGCTGTGCAACTATCTCCAACAATTCATTGATCAAGAGAAGAATACAAGAGAGACTGTAGGGATGGAAAGTAAGTAAGGCTTTCGTTCTATTTAATTTAATCTTATTTCTTGCACAGAGTTTCTATTTGCAATTACATGTTTAATTTAGGATTTCGGTTTTTGGCTCTACCTAAATTGAAATTGCACCAACACTCATATCTTACAATGTTGTGCGCAATCTGGCATAAGTAGTAACCAGTATATAGTTCATTTTTACCATGCGAATTAGATGATGACAACACGGGCACCTAAATTCGAGCCTTTTGGAAATTATGACACTTGGCATGAATTCTCGCGACCCAAATTAGTGTCAAATTCGACAAAGTATGTTATCAAGAAGGGCATACATCAATATTTGAGTATTCAGAATGAAATAGATGAAGAGAATACACAACAGGCAAACATGTACCGCACCCCCGAACAACGAAGGTAATACTATACTAATTTCTTGTCAAATTAACAATTGTGAATTTCATCACTAATTTAAGGTTTCAAGTTATTTTAACACATATAATTAGCACTGCGCAGATCCTCAAGAAGATGGAGCTTGATTTATTAGAAATTGCATGTGTTATCTTAACTTTTTGTATCAAACTATTTTAAATTGCATGTATTTCTTTATGGAGCTTGATGTAGGATTAAATGTACCATTTTATGAAGCTTAATGTATGATTAAATGTACTCTTTTGTGAGTTCAAATTGTAGGATTAGATGAACTTTTTTTTTTGGTTGAGATAGTCATTTAATTTAGTAATTTAAGATAGTAAATTATTATGATACTAATGAGAGAAATTCATATAGGCTTTTACATGGGTTAATTGTACTAATTTTGACCAAGTTTAGAGTTAATTTAGTTCAAATTATACAGGAGTACACGTTATTTCTCAAGATCTATTGTGTTTCAGGATTTATGCAATTTGGAACACTTTTGAGCACAAATTGGATGATTTGGAGCTATTCTGGAGAATGCACAAGTCAAGGAACTTCAGACCAACGCTTAACCAAACTCTTGGATACAAAACCAAAACAAAATCCAAGTTTCAATTCCCAAAAGGGGTGCTTCGGCCGAAGCAGAATCCTATTCGGCCAAACCACTACAAACTAACCCCAAATTGAAGTTTCTGAAGAATCGGCTAAGTATGAAATCAAAACAAGTACTTCAGCCGAAGCCCATTACATGTTCGATCGAACCAATACAAATTCTTTCCAGAAGTTTGATTTGGAAATTTTCTTAAGTCCTGAACCTTTGTACAAGTGCTTCGGTCGAAGTATAAGTGTTGTTCGGTCGAACCAATAAGTCTAAATTTGGAAAACGATTATGTTTTGTTATTCCAACAGTTCTAAACTTAGGGATGTGATTGCCTATATATATCTGGAGTTCTAGAGACAGTTTATGTACGTTTTGAGAGTCCAAACACAGATCTAACTTATGAGATTCAATTATTAGTTCCAATAGCACTGTTCAGGGTCTGGAGGAGAAGAAGAAGAAGGCAAGATTCAATATAGTGACATGGTTGTATCTCTTCTACTTCTATTTTCTTATTCTCTTTAGTTGGTTTTGATCTTAGCCATGTATGACTAAGTTTGTTATAGTTTTTCTAGGGTTGTAAACTTAAACTCTTGTATAATTTGTTTAAGTATCAATCTATTTGTTTTGTGTTTGAATTATGAATTGCTCTTTTATTTTAATTGTTGTTTTCTAACGACTACATAATCTAAGATGTTATATGTCTTGTAACATTTAGATCTAACATCAAAGAAGTAATCTAATTAATTTTTATGTACTTAATCATGACGCTGTTAATTATGGGTCTTGTCTTTTGATTTAGAGCAGTTGATCTCAATGAGTTTGGTTTAGTATAATTGTAGTACTTAATTGTGACAATTGTATTACTCTGGATATGTGTATGTCCATAGAGAATGTTGGTACTGACTTTTAGCAGAATCGTATCTTCTTTATTCTAACAAAACATCGTTTATTTAACAAACATAACAAGTAGTGGATTGTAACTCTAAGAAAACTAGTTATTTTTATTATATGTGATATGTTTTGCAATCTCTTAGCACTGCATAAGTTTAGTTTAATTACAAAAAGCACCAACCACAATCAAACAACTCTTATTTACTTTTTTGTAGTTTAAATCAATGTAGTTTGCATTTGAGAAAAATGGTTATCTATGTGGTTCAACTCCTAAAACTACGCAATAATTGTTGTATTCTTGCAACTATAAAATTAGTGGAAATTAAAGTATTATATTTATTTCTCGTGACATCAAAATACCATCAGGTACCATAGATGTAAAAAGAGGCATATTGTCCTCAAAAGTGAAAATTTATTACTTGCGCCCCTAAATATTACTCCTAATGACATATCGGCTCGGTGTTGAGAAAATAGAGCGTAAGTAATACATGTTAGTTTGTAATAATCTAGAAGTCAATAATACGATAAATTATCATAAAGCTTTGTTCATGAATTGAGTGATTAATAAACTGTCATTTTGTTACCTTGAGTATTATTGAATTTATGAATCATTCATTTATCTGACTTGAGTCAATAACTGAAATTGTGAAACTTCATAATACAGATGATATATACTCTTAAAAGTCTCTAACCAAGGTAATTAGCAGGAACACTAATTTACCGTTACAAGGTTAGAATGTGGATTAAAAGAGGGTTAAGTTTTACAAACCATAGACATGAGATGTCATTTTAATCACATGAATACATGTTAGAGGAACATGATATTTGACAGACCTCGAATGAAACATTAAATGGAATTGTGTACGTGTCATTAATGTTTTCATTCAGTGTTAAGTTCTAAAGTATGAGGTATTCATCTTTCCTACTAAGAGATGTGTATGTGTGATTGTTATCTAACGTTGTCGGTAAAACGCAGTCATAACGATAGCTTTTCGGTATACATAACTTAGTTGAGGTAGTGATGATTTATTGAAAGTATTATTGTCCCTCGTATCTTGTTACAGTATCGCTGGGCCCCTTGATAGAGTAAGATTATCTGCATGCGGTATTATTACAAGAGTAATTATATTTGATAAGTCTGCTCAAGATCGAGAAAATATTAAGCTTGCAAGGATGACACACACCTACCTTGAAACTAATATGATACTGTGAGACGAAAGAATTAACACGACTAAAATGTTTAGTGGATCGTGATATTGCATAAGTACAACATCGTCTGTATAATTGGATGGTCATAGCACAGATGTCAGATGCCTCCTATGATTATAGAAATTAAAATGGTTTTAATTCTATTTACCAACATAACACAGATCCTATTAGGTCACACCGTATAGGAGCTAAATCAGAGAATCTTAATGATTAATTATAAATAGGTTATAATTAATATTAAAATGATTATAATTAATTATATGCGATATAATTAAATTATATACGTCATATAAAATGACAAGCAAAAAACAAACGGTTGAATTTATAGACGTATACGATACGTTGTATAAAATCATACCGCAACCAAACAAATACCAAACCCTGAGAAATATAATTGTTGAGAATAATTATATGTTTATGTATATTTATATATATTTGATTTAGATTTTAAATATTGATTATGATTTTGAATTTGGGATGAAAGTCATTATCAAATTAAAACCTTAATTAAAAATTAATTAAAATCTTAATTAAAAATAAATAAATAAATAAATATTAAAAAAATATTAAGGTCGGCATGTTTGGATAAAGGAATTTTTTAATAAAAAAATTCTATGTCATCATGCTTATCCTTAAGGGTATTTTTGGAAATTCACTTTTTCCAAGGGTTTATTTGTAAAAATGTAACCTCCTCATTTTCTTATAAATAGAGGGGTAGGGGGAGAGAGAAAGAAGCACCAAAATTGACTCGGACTCGTTAACTTGGATTCGTATCGATAAATATACTTTCTCTCTTTCTCGTATACGGTTGTTTACGGGATTCAGAAAATAGTATTTTTGTGTTAGAGCGGTATTCCATATTTTGGATAACTGCGATTCACGAAGATATTTTATTTAGTCCGTATCTCGGTGAATAGTGTTTTTGCGGGATATCGCGGCTTTCGGTATTTCTGGCAGAAGAAGCCGGTCTCTGGCCGTCCTGGTGGACATCTGGTAGAGGTATCAGACGTCTGATACTCTGGGGAGAAGAGAGTCTGTGATTCGGTCTTCTGAGTCTTCTGCAGTCCAATTCGAATTTGGATCAAGGTATTAATGTTATATTAATCTATTTAATTTGTAAGTAGATTAAAGTTTTAGAATTCAATTAGGGAGTAGATCTGTTTAGGGATTAAGTAGGGTTTTGATGTTAGGGATAAACGGGAGGTGGATATCCTCTGTGGTTTATCCGACATACCCCGCTTAATCCTCGGCTTAAGTCAGACGTAAAATTTTTGTTTTATGGTCTTTCCACTGCTTAGGCCAATTGACAGGTTTTGAACTGTTCGTAACCCAACAATACATGCATCATAAATGCATTTACAAGTTGGAACTTCTCTGGAGTTCCAAAATCAAGTGTACACTTTAGGAGCGCAAGAAAAACTTGCATCCCTGATAATTCTGAAAAATGATCTAGTGAGAATCGAACTCATTTCCTTTCAACTAAGCCCCACTAACCCAACATCTCTCACTAGACCATTCTTATTTCTCGTAAGATATGAATCAAATATTGTACTTATCCAATATTTTGTAATATTATCAACAAATATTATTAATACTTTTCTTAATATATTATTGTATTATTTTTCATTATTAATATTTTTATTAATATGATTATTATTATTTTCATTAAAAATATTAATTAAATTATTACTGTTATTTTTATATTTTTTCATTACCATTATTTTTGTTAATAATAGTTATTACTTTTATTATTATTAAAATCATTATTATTAATTTTACTAATATTAGTAGTATTTTTTTTTCAGAAATACAGTTAGGGGCGTTTTTCAGAGCTGTACATAGAAACACAAGTATTTGTGCAAGTAATACTTATGCCTCTAAATTAGTATACAACTGAATCCCACACCTACAGAAACAAAGAAAAGTGCGTGAATATTCGAAAAAACAGTGAAAAATCTTAGGGCATAAAAAATACGTATGTCCTTAATAGGTAGTAAAATTTTGAGAGGTATTTGACCCTATATGTTAAACTTCACTTTGGATATTTATTTAAAGTTTGAATAATGTTTCGTAGATATTATATTTGATACCGATTATCGATACCGATATTATTATGCACATTTAATTGAGATATTATGCACATTATTTGAGTTATTATGTATGTTATTTCATGTTATTTTTATATTGAAAAAAATATTATGCATGTTAACAAAATAATATGCATAATAACTCAAATAGCATGCATAACTATTTTAGTACAAAAAATAACATGCATAACTATTTCAATGTAAAAAATAACATGCATAATAATTCAAATAATATAAATAATAACTCAATTAAATATACATATAATAATATCGATATCATAATTGATGTCAAATGTCAAATGTGTTATCTACTTGTTACTTATCAGCTCCCTAAAAGCTAAAAGTTTCCCTAACAAAATAAACTCAGCGGAGGATACGGTTCCCTACTAAACTACAAGAGAGCAACAGCAACCTTCACTGTGCCGCCATTTTTGGTTTTCCCATGCGAAATCTCCGATGGACAATTTGCCCGAACTGACTAGCCTATTTTCCAGACTAACCTCCGATCTCCAGTCCTCCGATCCTCCATCCGACGGCCTCTCCTCTCTCGTAACCTCACTCAACTCCGACGATACCGCAACGCCTAGGTCTAGGGTTTTAGACGCCGCTCTCTCTCTTATGTGCTTCAGTTCCACTCAGGTACCTTTTAGTTTTGTACTACATTTGTATCTCGTTTTAAGAATGATTTTAATCGAGCGACGCCATTAGTATTTAGTAGAGTTCTTTAATTTGTTAATTTCTGTGGCTTATTGCTTAGCTATTACATGTTCTATCAATTAAAGAGAATGATTCATATGAAAGAATAAAGCCATTGACTGTTGACTATATACTCGTTCTGTAAATCTGTAATAGTTATGTCCATTAATTCATTTTCATTTCTATTTGTACCTTCTCAACAGGTGTTCCATAGCCACATCAAATACCTTCTCAACACCATTATATCGGTTCTTAATAGTTCAGTGTCGTGCCAGGGTTTATCTTCTGATTGCGCAGAACTAGGGTTTATCAGTGTTGGGAGCTCGGTTTCCTCTAAGGACTGTTGTGAAATTATTCGATTATGTGCAGATGCTATTAGAAGATTGAAGGGGCATTGTGGTAGTCGTTTGCTTTTATTTTACATTCTAGTTTCAACTTATGTACTTCAACGATTTCTTAAATTGGCTGGTAGTTTTCTTTTTTGTGTATTTGTGGCCTGATTAACTCTGAATTGTTGAGTTATGCCTTATATCTTAATTTTGTATTTATTTAAACTCAGGTTGTCAATTTACCATCCCAATTATAGTTCAAAGAAACATCTGTGTGTAGTAAATTGAAAATTGAAATGTATATATCCCACAGAGGAAGATATTTTGCATGCATTTTCAAATGCGGTATTAAAGCTGGCAGTTTCAACATCTCCAATAAAAGAAGGAAAAGAAGGAGAGGTTAAATTGAGTGATCCTGAAATGAAGTCAATAATTTCAGAAATGAAGCATAATTTACTTGAAGTGACATGTCCAATTGAAAATGAAATCCAACTAAGGTATGCTCTTCTCTCATGAAAAAATATAATTGAAGTGCAATAGAGGCATTTAACATCTAATGGCACTGTATCTACCTATCAGGCTTTGGCTCGTGTATATTCCAGCTAATACTTCCATCTAACGCAGTTATGCCATGTTAAACAAAAGACAGATATTTATTTTCTGTTTCATATATTTGTCAAAAGACTCATCTCACAGTTGTGCTATCAGGGTTTCTCTATGGTACCTTGATCCATCAATCCTGAAAAGTGAAATCTCAGAAATTCTGAATGAAGCAATGCAGCGGCCATTTATCTGTTTGAGAAATGAAATGCATGATCGGCCAGCTTGGCGGGGTCTGATTTTATGCTTGATTTCTTCTCCATTTATCCTCATGGGAATCAGGTCCTTGCTTCATAACTGGTTTGTTGAAACGTAGGTACAATCCTCAAGCATCAAATTTTTTTCTCTTGTTAATGTTTATCGTTTTGGTTGAACTCAATTTAATTAGGCGACAAACTGCTAGCTAAAAGGGTGGGTAAATTGTTAATATTTGACCAATAATCATTAAATTGGTCTCAAGTTAGTTTAAGTTTCAAATCCCTTGAATAGTTTGCAAATATAATGCTTACCATATATATGCAAAGTATAAAAAACTTGTGTTAATTTTGTCAAGGACAGCGAGCTCATATTATTTCATTGATTTCATTTTATTCTAAACAGGGGTCTTGGCACAATTTTGGAACTTCAAAATGCTATTGTATATTCTATATTAGACGTCTTATTGTGGCCTATGAGGTGGGGTGTACGAACTGAAATGGGTTTGAATTACCCATCTACATGTACGTATTTCCCTGACAAGAACAGAGAGCTACTTGCTGTACTAGCAGGACCCATATCTTGTGCAGGATTCCTTGATTTATTTTCTTGTGTCAACTCTGAGATTGAGCAGGAAGCATCAGCTGAGATGGTAGATTATGACTCTCCCTGGTAAGATACTTTTGCTATCTATATTTCTTGCACAGTGCAAAATATTTATTATTGCTCTTTTGCAAAATGAATCTCCAAGAGATGGCAAATTACATTACCAGTATAGCATATGCTACTTGTACCCTCTGACATATTAGTGTGGTAACAGTAACATTTGTTTGTTCCCCTCTTAATTGTAATCTATTGCTTAATTGCCTGTTTCTCAATATTTTTTTTTCATGGATAATACCAAATTAGTGATAATGGGTTAGCTTTGAAAATACCAATATTATGATGCACCACTCTTGAATATTGAAAAATGGCGTACATAACTCCACTAGACGATGAAGTATCCTGCGTATTCCTCTGTAAAACTTGAAAAACAACTGTTTTCTCTAGAAATGTAGATATAACTATATAAGTGCTTCTGTAGAAATTAGCAGGGAGGTACTTCTTATAGGGAAATTCAATAATACTATCTTTTATGTTTTGCAGGGCTTTGGTGGTTAATTTCCCATGTTGGTACTATTTTGCCACTGCCATACTCTTCAACAGAGATGCCACTGAAGAGTATATTTCTAAATTTATACGTGATGAAATATTAATTGAATCAATAGATGAAGCCAAGTTGATCTACACAGCCTGCCAATATATAGCTTGGATTTTATGCCCAATAGACAAATCCAAATTTACTTCTCTTGTAAAACAACTATCCATTTTGTCTAAATCTTGGATTAGAAATGCAAAGACAACTAGCAAAAGACCTTCGTATATTTCCCGCACCAAGAAGTTAAGTATAAGCAAAGTTGGTGAACTTGAAAAGCCCAATTTAACCACATGGCTTAAAAAATTTCAGAGACATAGTTTTGACAGGAATTTACTATATAGTAAGATCCCTCAAGGTATCCTAATTTCTAGCCATGCATCCTTGGATCAAAGTGAGTTTGAATTACTACTACATTATGCCACAACTGGTGAAATACTTGATTCTAGGAATACCCATATGGTGTTTTTGAGAAATGATTCTGCTTCTAGAAAGAAGGCCATTGATGGAGCTAGGTTTGTTTTAAATGTTTTGGATTGTATTGAAGAACTTTCAGTATACATATTTGTATGTGAGGATGCACGTCTTCTTTATTTGAGCCGACTTAGGGGAAATTCCGGCGTTTATTTGTTTAGGTGTGTGAAGTTTTTACTAGGGCTTCCAGATTTTGATCAAGTAAACATGGGGGATCTTTATGTTAGGTTGGTGCAGTGGAATGATAGTGGCGCTTTACATGGATTCAATGATTTTGAAAATATGTTGAATTCCATTAGATTGAAATATTGTTTGTAAATGATACTCTTGTCACTTTTTTCTATTAAACAAGAAGAGAAAAAAAAATCACATATTCAGTGTTGATAATATATTCTTGACAAGTAGAATCATTTCAAGGTTGTCTGTTTTGAACGCTTGAATGGTTTTGGACTTTCGGGCCTAGTTATCAACAATATGTATTTCGATCTGATAGTATAAACAAATTTGGTTTATTTTATGGTATGACTCATCTGTTGTTGACTCATCGTTAAAATCTGGTTATAGCTGTAAACCTAATTACTTTCAATATTTGCATGCACCCTGCTATGATAATCTAAATGAAAGCTAAATTTAGCAAGTTACAGGTAACAGCAACAACCAACTTCCATTGCACCTCACAATCAAGTTGTGTCTTTGTTTGCGCACTCCCCTCTGGCTCCTGACATTTTCATCTAACACAGAAAAAAAAAGTTCAAGTGGGGAAAAGAAGAAACGCAAAAGGAGAACCAATTTCCTATTTTCTTTCTTTTAAAAAAATATTTTTCCCTCTTTTCTTTCGATTTCAACATTCTGTTTTGAAATTTGGGTTTAGCTTGCTAAGAAACCATGGCAAGATGGCTTGAGCCACTTTTTCCACATTATGGGGCTCATCGGAACATACACAATGTTCTCTTCGTGTCCTTCACGGTCGCCTGTGTCGCAGCAGTGGTCGCAATCATCTCTGCACTCTGCTCTTCATGTCACAAGAAACCAAAACAAAAGAACTCGGCAAAAGCACCATGTTCAAACAATTTATCTTCAGAAGACCCTAAACTCAATTCCGAATTCCAAGCAGCTACCGCTCAAATACTAGAACTCCAACAAAGCGTAAACAAGAACAACCCAAGTGCACCTCAAAAAGAGGAAGCCAAGGTGGTGGAGCTAACACCTGATGTGGCAACACACGGGCCGATCCCGCCAGCAGTGGTGGTACCACCATCCTCGAAAAGATCAATGTCTAAAAACCGGTTATCGATGAGTCTCAGCAAAAAGATGCCTAATTTATCGATCAGTCTCAGCAAAAAGATCCCTGATTTAATGCGAACTAGTAAGAAGGATAAGCTGGATCATGCCGAGCCCGGAGAGGATATGATTTGGAAAAAAACTATTATATTAGGGGAGAAATGTAGAGTGCCGAGTGATGATGAAGAAGAAGGCGGTGCCAAGAACTACCACCCAAGAACACCAAGGTCACGAGCCATGTCACGAGCTAATTCCTTCTCCAACCAAGATGTGGAAGCTCGAACGAGCTCTGTTGCTCAGGGTGATTTGAGTATTGAAAGGAAGGAGGGGTGAAGCAACACAAAAAAAAAGAGAGAAAAGTTAGAAAAGGAAAAAAAATGACAAACTTTGGTGAATTATTTGTATATATATGTATATATCTGTGCCATTGTGCAGATTATTTTTTTTGCTATATATTTTGTTTTTTTTTCTCTTTCTAGCGAGCTGTTTTTCTTCCAAGCAAATTTGTACGATGCTTGATTCGGCATCAGTTTTGTCCCATCTTTTCTGTTCCGATAAGGTTCGAGTTCGGATATTGTGCCGCGGCGGAAAATGTGAACCATTCAATTGCGTCAAAATTCGTGTAAATAAATTTAAAAAATGCAGACCTCTTGAATCAATTTACGACCGTTCGTTACTTACAACGCATTAATTTATGAACGTCCGATTCATACGGAACGGTGCTGCGCGGCACCAGATCCATTCCCGATAAGGTTCCTATCTATCGGACATGATCGATGTCATATCACTGAAAGTACTATTCCAATAATTCACTCAAATTTCACCTTTTAAAGAGTTAATCATTTTGTACCTTTAAAATCATGCTTAATTCACATATTTATGAATAAAAATATGAATTGTACAATCAGGGCCGACCCTGACCCAGGGCAGGCTGGGCGATCGCCCCGGGCCTCAGATTCAGAGGGCCCATGCCAGAAATTAATAATTGTTTATTTATGGGCCGAAAAATTGTTTTTTGGCAGGCCCGTCACTCCCCTATTCCCCTGCAGCCGAATAAAACCTAACCTTTATTCACTCCAGCCGCATCGCAGCGGATCCGTCTAGACACGTGTCCCTCAGCGAATGTCATAATCCGCAAAGCTGCTGTCCGTCTTGTTTTCTTCTCCATTGAACCATTAGGGTTTTATAGCGCCGTCTAATACTCGAAAAAAGGGAAAAGAAATACAGAGATTCAACTATGGAGACCACATTTATCATAATTAAGCCCGATGGTGTACAGAGGGGGCTCGTAAGATCTCTTTCTTTCTTTTTCTAATTTGTTTACTGTTTACCTTTTCAATCGAATTTGATGTGGGTGTGATTTAGCTTTGAACTGTTTGTTCTCTTGAAATTCTGATTGATTTTTTGGTTGTTTGACAGATCGGTGAGATCATTTCCCGGTTTGAGAAGAAGGGCTTCTACCTGAAACGTATAGACTGGAATTGTGTCATTTTTCTATTTGCTTATTTGATTATGCTTGTTTTCCTTTGCAAATTTCATTGGTTAAAAGGACTAAAGTCCCTGCTATTGTGTAGTTTTTTGTTGCAAAATTTAGTGTCTATTTTTTTAGATCAGTTGTAAAACAGTAGTCAATTTGGACATGAAAGCCACATACAATATCATCTTAGTTTCAATTGTTTTTTTATTCTGTCATAGCCCTCAATTATTGGTTTACAAACTTATTTTTTGTAATTAGAAAGGGAAATTATTAGGAGTAGCGCCTTACAACTTTACAAGTGTTTTGGTGAGGAAGAGACAGAGGTTGGCCCATTCTTCATTTTTGTATCAGCAATTAGAGTGATTTTGTGGTGGTCCAGAATTCTTTTTGCAGTCAGATATAATGGTCAAAATGTACCTGTAATTAGAAATGTCTCTTCCTCAAAATGTTGTATTTTGAGGAAGAGACATTTTAATTAGATGTTGTATTAGCAATGTACCTGATATTTTGAGGATATTGTTGCAAATGTTATAATTTTTTACTGCACTGATATTGTTGCATACTGATTTTTTAATCCGATTTCTGATTTTTTTTAATTTTTAACAGTTAAGATCGAGTCACTGAGCCACTGAGGACTGAGGCTTTCAAGTCAGAGGAGGCTTTCATGTCAGAGGCTCAAAGATTAAAATAGTCAGGCTTTCGGAAGCTGATTTGTCAAGAACCAGCAGAGAGATAGGTACAACATAAAGACTGGTACGAGTATTGAGATGATTTTAATGTTAAATTGTCTTGTTAGGAGATTTGTTTAGCCTTTGGTATTTCTCGCAAATGACTGGTATGGCTATAAGTTTGATTTTAATGTTACTAAGTTTTGATTTTTTGCTGGTTTTGGTTGTTGTAAGTGCCTTCTTTCGCACTTGCTGGTATGGGTTGTCGGTACGGCTATGTTGCTGTGCTGATCCCACTAGTATTAGGTGTGTTAATGCTAGTGCTAGGGTATGGTTGGAATTTGGTTGAAATTTGCTACTACAACTTGCTGGTTCTGGCTTTGCTGTAACACTCCATTCGAATTTGTTGTTGCTGGTTTTGGCACTTGTTGTTTTCATGTCAATTAGTTTGGTTCCAATAGTGTTTGTTTTGTTTTTTCAATATTGTAGCAACATGTTATTATGCAATTACATTATGTGGTGTTTTTTCTCCTTTATTTATAAGTGATATTTTAACAAAACAATTTTTCGTTCCGGACCTCAAATTTCTCAGGACCGGCCTCGTGTACAATTTAATTGCCCATTCTAATTCATTTCCTTTTGCTATAAGCTGAAAGCGTGGAAGCAGTTTTCCGGTCCATGCCCATCGATCGTGATTCGTTAATACAATCTATTCATTCCATTTTGAATTCCTGATTGCAGGATCTCGCTGCACCAAAATTGTACTGGACCCCACCTAGGCTCCTCTTCACTCCAGTCCATGATTCTCTCCATTTCCATTTCCATTTCCATTTCATGACATCAAGCTGAATAGTGGGCAATTTAACAAATTATCTCACCTTCCAAAATTTGAAACAAATTACTATCTCACGAAATTTCAACAAAATATTCTTGTGAGCCTCTTTTCGATTTTTTGCCTCCCATCTCCTAAATTTCAACTTACTCTCTAACTAAAGTTAATGATGAAAGAAATATTTACTACATAATTTATTTAAATAATTCAACAGAATATTAGTATTAACAGTATTATTAAAATATTAAAATTAGAAATAATTATTTTAATGTTGACTTACTCACAACCATAATAAGCACTTGTTTTTTGTAATAGCGAAAGCCTATATAATTTTTGTTAATTGTCATAAAAATGTTTACTTCAATTAATTGATCCAAGTAATTAGTTCAGTCATGAAAACATTTCATCTTATTGATCTATTATAAAATTTCCTTTAAATATTAATTTATGAGCATACAAGTTAAAATATTGTTGTTATAAATTTAAAAGATATGTAATACCTACTAAAAGAAATAATAAAGCTTAAGTAGTTAATGATTTGAGACAAATTACAATATATAATTAGAAATTTTGAAAAAAATGTTGTATGATTTTAGAATATATTTGAATGTTAAATAATATAAATAATTAGTTTCTAGTTTAAAAAATTAATAATATTGTTAAATGGTAATATTGTGTAAAATTATTTAATTAAAAATTATTAAATAAATATTTCTTTCACCATTGATTTTAGTAAGAGAGTAAGTTGAGATTAAGGGCTTCAGACGTAAAAATGGCCTGACAAGCACATTTTGTTGACAAATTTAATGAGGAACCAATTTGTTTCAAAAAATTTTAGAAACAAATTGCCTCAATAGTCTCCGTCTACTGGAAATCATCCCGCTCCAATCAGGCGTCCGATTCCATATTGAACGGTCAAGATCTCCTAAAATTGTCAACCGTACCAACTTAATAAGTGCCGAATCGACTCAAACCAAATGTGAAGGTTGCAGCTCGCAAGTGCGAGCGAGAACGAAGAAATCGATCCATTCGCTCAAAATTCAAATTCTCACACTAGAATTCAAGAATTTTACAAAACAAAAAAAATGTGAGGAGAGAGACGCATCGACTGCTCCGCCGCCTTACAGCCTCCGTCCAAGCCTGTTCATGCTTGACTAAATTCTCTTCTGCGTGGTCGCGTGGATATCAGACCTGAATCGCTCCAGAGACGAGCTGGTAAGGGCTGTACTTAATTGTTACCAAAAGTTTTGTTAAGTTTTAGTGCCTAAAACATCTGAATAGAATTTTATCTGTAACTACTTTTATTGGTTAAACATTTGAACTTCTGTAATTTGGGAAATGCCCTGTGAAAATCTGTTGTGGTAGTGGTACGGTCTCTGGCAGCCCCAATTGTGTTAGCTGAAAGTGTAGATATTAGGATGTAATGTAAATATGCAATGTGTTGGCTGGACCTGACAAGTGACAACTGTGCCAAGCTGGTCTACAACACCCTTGCTGATGCTGTCAAGCAAGTGTCAGAGTATGAGGGTTACATCTTTAAGAGTGGCCAGGAATTGACATGTGTCCTATTCCACCCACGTGTGTGTCTGTTTGGCACACCCAATCTATCATTGTGCGTAGGAAGATATTGATGTGCCAAGGTCAATCATCACGCGGGTCCCACCTGATGGTGGGTTATGGAATCATGGGTGAAGAAAAAGTGGTAATGCCTAATTTATTTAAGCACTGAGGAATTGATATCTGTTTCTCTATAGTGTTTTTTGCCTCTAAAGTGTCAAGGCTCTGTAGTATAGAAGCTGTTAATTAATTTATCAGTTTGATTTTTCATACCTAACAGAGCGATTTGTATTTTGTCAGTTTTTCTTTTCTATATCTACTTGTGTACTGGCAAATAAAACACAAAACAGTTGTTGTAAGGATAACTGTTCACAAATAATTTAGTAAATCATGTAGGATGTACTAATTTGCTGATTCGAAAGGTTGAAGCAACAAAGGGTTAAAGATACTAGTTTAGATCATGAGGAACATCCCACAATTTCAAATCAGCCCTTGCTCCCCCCCCCCCCCCCCCCCCCCCACCCAAATTCCATTGCTCAAAGCCCCAAACAACAAAAGGAAAAACAAAGGAAATGTAATTAATTGTCAGAATTAGAAAATAGAAACCAAAACCTTTTTCATACTATTATACATCCTTCTAATTCTATCAGGCCAAAACACCTTTCATCAAAAACAGAAGCCTCTCCTGATCTTTTGTGTCAATCAGTGTAGTGCCTCATGTTGCAGTAATGCCTAGAACCAGTATTGGCCAGAACTAGATGTTATAAAAGAAAAAAAAAATAAAGGATGATGCCCATCATTATGTATCCGATGCAGTTCTAGCAGTAGAAGACTTGAACACAAACCTGGATGTTAATATATACTTGTTAACATGGTCAAGCAAAGAAATCATAATAAGAAATTCAGAATAGGAGCTAATACTGACCTTTACTACATCACTGCATGAAAGCCATGTATCTTAATGTACCCACAACAGCCTTTCTATCAGGAAAACCACTGAATGATAAACATAAATATGGATTAGATATAAGGATCGGAAGAAATCATAACCAACCATTAAGTTCAGTACCATACTAACATGGTCGGAATGGGTGCAGTTGACATATACCATACTGGTACTGCACTACCAATACAATTGATAACTGGTTTATCTATTGATCCCTTCTATTCCTTTAATACTGATACTGAACCCGAATTGTATAATACATGTTAAAATACCAATCCTTAATAACTCACTTCAGGAATCAACGGGTGAAAATGCAACAGTAGAAGTATGATTTCCAACTCGCATTTTGCTGTACAACTGTTTTCTCGGATATTGGAGTCTCAGGAAATGGCGGCTCTCGGAGTGATTTGTCTTTCAGTATTAGCTGATGCATCAAATCATTGCGTACTGATTTGCTCTTTGTGTCCTTGGTTAAACTGAGATATCAACAAATTGTAAGTTTCTTCAGTAAAAAAATATTATAGAAAGCTTATTTTGGTACTTATAAGGAGCTCTTTGTTTTCCCATTACTGTTTTTTTTATGGGAAGTTAATTACATGCTCATAGTTACCTTGATAGCAGTTGGTTCCATACACTACACACGACACAGCTGTTATGTACTCTACTACCGGTCTTGAGCAAAACTTGACATAAACGGTTTTGCTCCTGAAATTGTGCATGAAATTACTTTTTCCCTTTATTTGAATGATCTCTTTGCCCTCCCAAACTTCTACACGCTACAAATTTTGCTATTTTGCATATGAACATGTTGTCAAGCCCAAAATCATATATAATTGAATATTAGAATATAGAAGAAAAGTCTTACACTGGGAAGGCGAAGGAATTGTGACTAAGGGTAGTAGTCTCAGAGTGCCGACCTGACATTCCTGATCCAGGGCTCTCACATGGGGTAGTGAAAGCACTAAGATTGAAATTCAAATTCAAATTCGAAGTGCTGCTCAAATTCACATCTACCTCCAACTTCTCCTGGAGATCACCATCCTGCTTCTCACTCTCTGCCTCTATCAACAGCCCATTAGTCCCCTCTTTTAGACCCTCAATTGTCTCCTTCGGCAGGCCCGTTTGGAAAGTTTCAGGATTGTCTGTAAGAGCATTAGACAAGTCGCTTGGTTTAGCAACATGGATGCTAAAAAGGGATTCGTTTGACGTAACACTCCATTCCATCTGGGCTGATTTTGAGTTGGTGCAAGCAAAGACAGACTGTGGGATGCGTCTCGGGTCGGGTACTTCATAGGCCTGGTTCATGTGCTGAGCTGATGGAAGATTGATCAGGTTGGTAGATTTGGGGAGGTTGAAGATGTGCCCAGGGGAAGAAGAGTCATTGGTGGAGACTGTGGAGTAGGAATTGAATTCGGTTGCTGAAGGTGAAGTTGCCGGTACAGATTCCTCTTTTCCTTGTAAATCCATTTTTTTATTGGTTTTCACTTTATCCTCTAAGCCTTTTTAAAACAAATTTCTCTAACAGAAGGCAATAAACAAATAGATAGATAGATAAATAAATAAATAATATGAAAATAAAAAATATGTTGCGATCTTGGTTAATCTAAAATTTCTGGATTACTTTTCTGTCTCTCAAAATAAGAGGTGAATAGATTAAGCAAACCAGAGCTGAAAACTCAATTTGACACTCCAACTGTGTATCAAGTAATCAAACATCTATTTTATTGTGTACAAGGCTAATTCTGTCTATGTTTTACATAACCGGTTCCAATTCCGGAAATGAGAGTTGTGATAAACTTGACGAATCAACGTAAAAAATCAATCAATTTTATGGAAACAAAATCTAATATGAACTTCATTTCTGACCTACTCTAACTTGTTTGCGACAAAAAGCTTTGTTGTTGTTGTTGTTAGTGTTGTATGAGGCTCAACTTGTACGACATTGTAGAAGAAATTGAAATAAAATTAGCTTGGATTCCTCAATTTATTTTCCAAGCATTCTTAGCAGAAGGTTTCCTAGTTCCTACCCAAATAACTTTTCATAACAGAACCAAATTAACAAAAGAGCCTCTTATTATGTGTACCTTAGTCGAGAAGACAAAAAACAATACCGAGAATATCCCTTGTTTTCCTTTTCCTTATTTTCTCTTTGATTACTCTCAGCACTAGCTCTCAGGGAAAACTCAAAAGAACCAATGGTCTGTGCTTGAATTTGCTCGAGTAAATAAAGGAAACAAAAGCTTAGCATTTTCGTTCTGAAATTTTACCATAAATAGTGCAGGACAAAACCTCTTTGAAACTTCTCAGTTCAAATCTTGTTTACTAATCAAGTAATTTAGCCATACCAGTTGCACGCATACCTCAAAATAATTGAGCGGGGTTTGTTTTCTGTTAGTGTAGAGAGACCCCACAAATTAGTGTATATGTACTTCGAGTTCCAGTGGATAATATGCCTGTTTCTATAGTATATTTATATACGCCGGATTCACTTTAGCTTTTGGTTATTTTGGGTAAAAACTAGCCAGTAACTTTTTTGGTTGCAAACAAATTTTTATGACTATATTTCCTTGAATTTGTTCTTTGATTGACCCAAAACCATTTCCAGCTGTGATTTGAATTTGATTTGATTTGATTTGATTCTCATGTCTGTTAATTCATATATACCCGGACCTCCCTTGCTTTGACCCGGTTGGTTGTTCAAAACTTATTTATATATTACTGTATTTAAAACTTCTTATATATTTTGATGTTTTTGAGGGATATAAATGAAATTTCGCCTATATATTATTGTATTATTATTTATTAATAGTTAGAACTTAAAAATAGTCCAAGTAGGAAATTTTTTGTACAACGTGCTATCAAGAACAGCCAAAAGTTTTACGTTGATTCAAATTTTCAAATCCGACGAAAATTTTACAATCTTCGGTGGTCAAATTATGACAACAATAACGAAAAAAAAAATCGTTAGTTCCAAATAAACTGGAGTAATGAAAAAAGGAAAATGTTTCCTAAATATCATAATTGATACTGACTGTTGATATACATTTTATTATACACATTATTTGAGTTATTAACTTATTATGCACATTGTTTGAGTTATTATGCATATTATTTTTGTACTGAAAAAGTTATTACGCATTTTAACAAAATAATATGCATAATAACTCTAATAACATGCATAACTATATTAGTACAAAGATGGAGATCTTGACAGCGATAAACCTGAAATTCTTGATAATGATATTTAAATTATATCCAAAGAATATTTAAAAAAATGCATAAGTAAATTGTTAAACTTATATATTAATTGTGTTCAAATTTCATACAATTTCAAGTATCTTTTGATGTTCTATCCAAGACTATTAACTTAATAGAAATACAATTACTTTAATAGAAAAGTTAAAAATCACACAGTGATCGATCAAAAATGAAAAATCGCCAAGTAAAAAAAATTAAAAAGTGTCAATCATTCGGCGAAAAGTGTCATGGCTGATGAAAATTCTTTGGACAATAGTTAGCAAACCCCTTAATCTAAATGTATAGTATTTGATCGAAAATATTAAAAAGTGCGAAATTTTGGTTTATTTTTTGGTACAAAAACATCTTATTTCCAACGAAATAACATTAAAAAAATTTACTGTTCTGATTTAAATATATCTATCAAAATTAAACTATATAAGTATCTTTCTTTAACACGAATAGTTTTATTTTTAAGGAGCTGATATATAGATATTTAAGTCTGACATCTTCTAATATTTTGGTAAGTGTTGTTATTTGTGCATGATTATTGAATATTTTAATTAAATTACAGGCCTTGATAACCCTCATAATTGGAATTTCAAATCTTGGCAACCTCCAAAGTCCAATCTAAAATTTTGACTCCGCTCTGTTTATAATTTAAATTAAATGAGTTAATATTCATGTTAATGATTTTTTATGCAACTTATTATTTTTATTTTTTTATGTATTTTATTTAAATGAATTACTATTCCTATTAAAGACGCTTAAGATGAATAATAAAATAGTGTTCAAATTAGTTGCAAAATAGAATCAATGACTTGAATAATAACTCATTTAAATTAATTTAAACATAAAGTCGGCATGGACGTAACTTTTAACTTTTTTGGTTTAAATTAGTAAAATTGATTTTGTTTGAATTATTGTATGACGCAATTGAAAGAGAATTATCGAAAAAAGAACTATTTTACCCTACCTCAGATGCTAGTTAAAAAAATTGACTAATTTTGCTATTATCATAATTAACTTATTTACCGTGATAGTAAAATTAACTTAATTATATAATTATTGATAACTATCGTAATTAATTTACTTTTAAAATCTTTGTGGACGGCACACTCGTTCGAAAATATTTACCAATTTCGTACATAAGTTGACGGAAAATAACTTTATCCTTGCCCTTCTATTATCCTATATCAAATTAAATTCGGGTAAACTAGTAAAAATGATCGTCAACACTCTACACTCACCAGAGATAAATCCGAAAAGAGAAATTTAAGTATATGTCACTCGATAACAATTCAATTAGGAGAATGTTACTCGATAATCGAAAATTAGTTATATGCTACTAAATTTTGAATTAGTTTATAATTATGCCATCAACTGTTTTTTCACAGATTAAAAAAACAAATTATTTAAAGAATATCCAAAATACCCTCAATTTACCAATGCTGACATCTAAATAAAGTATTCATTGTGAAATTCGTTCTGCATTTTCATTGAAGTGTGTTGTAGCCTTTCACTTATTCACCACATTGCAATTTCTGAAATTGAAATAAGAGGAGTGCAGCTGATGTCATCCACGTACTGGGCATTCTCATTTAAGTGATGATTGCAATGTGGTAAATAAGGGTCCGAATCTGCTGCTCCTAAAATTCCTGCTTAGTTTCTTGCTTGTCTCGATTCGACCGTCATAAATCGATCGATCGTTACGGACGGCTGTGATTTGATTCAGGAGGCAGATGCTTTGGCCGTTAGATGAGTTTTGAACGGTCCAGATCGAAACAAGCAGAAAACAAGCAAAGATTTTACGAGCAGCAAATCCGGTTCCGATGAATAAGTGCAACAGAGGCGATTTCATAGCATATGCTCAGCCCAGTAGTGATTTCTCACAATGAAGTGCAGCAGGTGATTTTATTTGAATCAATATGGAACGGGTTGAATGAAAAATATTAATGACAATAGGGTACAGTAGAGGCGATTCTCACTTGAAATGCATCAGGAGCGATGCGCCGATCCGGAGGCGGAGCTAGGCAGAGGGGCAGCTAGGCGGAGGTGGAGGTTAGGGTTCGTCGAGTGGTCTGTTGAGTGAAAATAGGTACATACGAGTCTCAGTTGGGTTCGATCCAATAAGAGTCGGAATATAATCGATAAAAAATGTTGGGAAATTGAGAGTATCTTCTAATTGAAATGTTATCGAGTGACATATATCTAAATTTCTCATTAGAAAAATTTATATTGTTAAATCAGAATCGTTAATTTTTAATTCGACAATTTACAATCTCGTCGTAATCACTTCAATTTACAAACTGAATCGTTGTATTAAATTTGAACGGATTTTTTATTTTTATAAGACAGAGTCTTTAAAACCTAATTGATGATCATCCATTCATTCAGATCTAATGGAACGAGAATAAACAGAGAATACGCAGAGAATACGGTTCCGTGCGGTGTTCTTATCGCTCAGTTCTACCTCGTCACCAGCAGAATTCGCTCGTTGTCGCAGCGTCTTTTCCGACGAGCTTACCACAATCGCCTCTCCATTTCCCGCACTTCATCCTCTTGTTACCACTACTATCTCGTATCTTCTCCTCCTCCAACCCTAATACTCCTGGCCTGCATTGTGACGCCGCTTCTTCGAAGGATTGCTTCAGGCTTATTCGGTTAGTACTCGACACTTTCAAATAATCTATTGGTCATTTTGCGCCAGTTGTTCGCCTTTTGGCCATTTAGCTGCATAATTTGGTGTTAGTTGAAGTAATTTGTTTGAAATTGAGTGCGTCTACTATTAGTTGCACAATTAGAAAAATCCCGAGTAAGTTGAAATGATTTACATGAAATTTAATTTCACATTTTGGCAGGTTGAAGCTTTCATTTCTAATACTACCACTTTAGGAGTTCAGTGACCATGTCTTTGAATCTGGTTCTGGGTAGAGTTCACTGCCTCCGTCCATCTCTTCCCGTTTGTTGGGGTACACCATCCGCCACCTCCAATGCCCCATCTCAAGCTTTGCTTCCAAATCCTCACTTCACCATAGATTACCTCGTCAAATCATGCAGTCTTTCTTCTGAAGAGGCACACAAAGCATCACAGTATATTCAACACCTCAAGTCCCTCGATAATCCTGATTCAGTGCTCCGGTTCCTTAGAGAAACCGGCATATGTGAATCCGACATAAGAACTGCTGTATCACGGGACTCTCGCATCCTTTGCTCCAATGTGGAGAGAAACATAAGACCAAACATCGCAAAGCTACAAGAGCTCGGCTTCTCCATCAAAGAAATCTCCTGTATCATTGCCGCTTGCCCGCATATATTTCGGTTGAATGTCGAGTCAAAGGTCGACTCCTGGTTGGGGGCTCTTGGTTCAGCAGAGTATTTACGGCGGGTCCTGAAAAATGATATAGCAGTCCTTAATAGCAGCTTTCAAAATGTTATCATGCCCAATTTAACTTTCCTTAAAGAGGAATGCAATTTGACTGTTCGTCAAATTGTCCGGCTGTTGACTACGTGTAAAAGATTGATTGCACGTAGGACTGAATATTTGAAGATGAAAGTTGAGGAGGCTGAGAAGTTAGGTGTTGCTCGTTCATCAGGATCTTTTGTGTATGCATTGATTGTTGTATGTCGGGCGAGCCGTCCCATTAGAGATGCAAGGTTAATTAACTTTAGAAATCATGGGTTTTCACATGAAGAAGTAACACGTATGATTAGTAAATGCCCCTTCTTGTTGAGTAAATCGGAGGCGATAATTGACAGAAATTTGCAGTTTCTGATAAAGGAAGCAGATTGTAGTATAAATGATGTGGTCCGAAATCCTTCTTTGCTTATGTACAGCTTGGAGAATAGGCTGATCCCCCGGAACGTTGTCCGGAAGCTTCTGATTTTGAAAGGACTTTTAGAGGCTCATAGAGCTTTTGCTTCTTTTACATGTATAACTGAGACTCAGTTTGTAGAGAAGTTCATTCTGCCAAATGAGGATGCTATTCCAGGGCTCCACCAAGCATATAAAGATGCTTCTGCTGGTAATATTGTGGACATTGAATGTTCTACAGGCATCTCAAGTTAAAGTTATTTCCTGTATTATGTTTTACCTGGCTAGGTTCGTCATGGTTTTATTTCTTTTCTTTTATAACTTTTAAAGCAAGCTTTACTTTGTAATGATATGAACAATTGATTAAAACGGAGCTGCAACATGAACTCTTTAATTTCAACTAAGTTGTACATTTCTTCATTATTTATCAATCCTTCTTTGATTTTGAACCTGCTTTTCATCATTTCTCAGTCTAGTTTTGCCATTACGATTGTAAAACTAATGGGTATTGTTCATGAAACAAAAAAGTATATCAAGTTACTAGTAATTTATTGTTCTTGTTATTTACTTTTACCCTTGTGAATTAGGAACGGGATCTGGTGCTGCGCAGGACGGTGTAACACAGCATCTGAACCGTCCGATTTTCACTGATTGCATCAAGATTCGTGCCAAAGTATAAAGACCTTCTTGATTTCCATCTCTGGAGGTCGATCGCGAAATTGACGGTCGATCCGGACCATCAATTTGCTGTAGCGCGCGCTACAGCAGATCCGGGCCCTGTGAATTAAGGGTTACTTAGGTTAGGTGCGACATGCCAACTGGTTAGTTCCTCATTGACCAGTTTATGCTTATCTGTAGTTTTATTTTTGTAAAATAAAAGCAAGAATAATAACATGAATTGCTTCAAAGTAAATAACTTTTTAAGAAGCATCCATAGATATTTCTATAAAATGTATTTGTGTGAATTGAAGTACATGTAGTCAGTCATTCAGTAGACCAGTGGCATTACATACAATGCAGTGATCTTTTGACGACAATTTACATGATGATTACTATCTGGAATTAAGTTCAGACTGGAAGTTTTAATGACATTCTTATTCTATGAAAACACTCACAAGAAGCAAACGACAAGAGGATTCTGTCAATTCGATGATAAACATAATAAAGCAACATTGTTTATCTTGATTCTGTTTTAAATGTGAAATGAAATTTGCATGAAATAGAGAGGAGGTGGTAACAATAGAGGCAGCTATTTATACTCTTAATGACAATGGAAGTGAAAAACTGCATTTATATGCTGCCATGTCGCCTCTTAGTATCGTTCATCTGAAGCTATGAAGCTGTAAACAGTGTGGTGCTTCTAGGAGCAAACTAATGTCTTTCGTATTTTTAACTTAAAAAACATTTTTAATTACTTGTAATTTTGATTTATCATGTTCAATAATTTATTTATATCAAAAATCATTTAGGAGACAATTTTAATTTATTTTGCAGAGGTTTTTAAGAAAAACACAATATCATTCGACTCGTATCTGTTAACTCAGGATTGAATCGATAAATATATTTTTCTCTCTATCTCGGTTACGATTGTTTACGGGATTTGAAAAAATATATATTTGCGAAAGTTGCAGTATTTCTATTTGAATAACTGCGAGTCGTAAATATATTTATTTTGTTCTTATCTCGGTGAATAGTGTTTTTACAGAATTTCGCGATTTACGATATTTCTAGCAGAAGAAATAAACCGCTATCTAGTCAGTCCTGTGGATTACCGAAATCTGACACGATAAAAAGGTCGAGCCGATTCACTAGACAACACTAGTGAATTTACAACTTCAATATTAATCTCGCTTACACACACCAGGAGAGCATCAACCCTACTCACACAATGTCAAACCTGATTTCACTTATACACATCAGTGGAGCACAAAGTCAACGGAAAACAAAAGATTCAAAAGAATGAACGTGATAGTTGATAAGAGAATAACTCAACACAATCTCACTAAGAGTTTAGAATAATTTAATCAATGAGATTGAGTTTTTGAGCAGGGTTTGACAATGTGTTCCAAGCACAATAATGATGAAATAATGAATTTTACAATATATGATGGTTGTAGAAGAAATGGTGAAGGAATCCTTTTTATAAAGAATTTGAAACGCTTGCATTGTTGTTTGAATTCCTTACATCGTTGTACAACGAATTATAACGTTACACAACGTTGTAGGAAAGTTTTTGACCGTTGGAGCTATTAGAAATTAGAAATTTGCTTGTTTATTTGGCATTTTGATGCTACAACGTTATATAACGTATTATAAAGTAACACGGCGTTATCTAAATTTTGTCAGAAACGTCGTACAATGTTATGAAATTTTCTGTAATGGTTTGGCTTAGTTGGAGTCAGTGAGCAGCAAAAGAAATTTTCTACAATATTATATAATTTATTATAATGTTACACAACGTTTGGGATGTTACAAAATTATATAACTATGTAAAAAGTTATATAACAATACAAAACATTGTATAACTATATAAAATGTTGTATAACTATATAAAACGCTATATAATTTTACAGCTTCAGAATTTTCATTTTTTGTTGTTTTAACTCAATCTCATTAATTTAAAATTATTGTAAGCTCAAATAAAATAACCTAGCATCTATATTATCTTGAAATCATCATGTTTGATGTCTTGAGCTTATTTCTTGTTTCTTCTTTTTTCTTTTTGTTTGAATTAAAATCTAAACAAAAGCTGATAAGAAATATGTTAAATTTAAATATTAATTTTGCAAATTGATAATTCGATATATTGTTTGGTACAACAAAAAATAGAACTATGACTATCAAATTGTTGAAACCACAATCACGAATGTAATTCTTATTTTTTTAAGAATCCGACAAAAAATAGTTATTATCAACATATATAAAAAAAGAAATGCATGCAACCAAGATTTCTTTCCCGTACTGGTGAATCATGCATTACTATCTTTATTATTATGATGATAAAGAAAAAGAATAAATTGTTCTTGTCCTCGTGAATCATGCATTGTAGTCATTGTTATTAAAATATTTATGGTCAACACTGAATTTGTTGGGTTTCAGTGTGTGCAGCACCTCGCACAAAACACTACATGCATGTATCACGCCGATTTTTTTAATAATAAAAATTAAATTAATTAATTTAATTTGAACATAAAAATTATCTGAAAAGTTTTAAAAATAAAAAATATCGATATTGACAGTACTGATATTTTGGCAAAAATCAAAAGGCCAGGATTTTCTACCCTAACCTCTCACTCGTATACATTTTGTGCAACTTTTTTTTCGATTTTTTTTAATAAAAATATTATTAATTTAATTGATGATAGATTATATTTTAGATATTTTTATAACAACTTCGGCTACGCTCGTAGATATTATAGATAGTTTATTTCTATCGTCACAAGTCATCGAGCTGTAGGTATTAGAGTCTACTTCTATAGTGTTGAGTTTGATTTTCGATCGAAGAAACAAGTAATTCAAAATTACTTCAGACGCAAACTCATGATAAAAATGACTAATTAAGACATAAGTTGAACATTGAGTTAAATTTGAGATGCACATTATTCCAATCTCAAATCAGACTCGACGGGATAGATGTAGGCTTAGATATCTACAAATCGAAAGGCTTGCGACGAAAAAAAGTTAATTACGATCCAGACGAGCGTAGCCGAAGTTGTTACAAAAAATATATAGTATAATTAACATTTTTTTCTACAAACTTCAGCTACGCTCGTCGAGACTGTAATTAGTCTTTTTTATTGTGGCAAGTCATCGAGCTGTAGATATTCGAGTCTACTTCCACCGCGTCAAGTCTGATTTGCGATCGGAGAAACGAGCGATTCAAAATTGAGTCTGACACAAACTCGTGAAAAAAATTACTAATTAAGACATAAATTGACGATGAAGCCAAATTTGATATGCACATTCTTTCGATCGTAAATCAGGCTTGACGAGGTGGAAGTAGACTCGAATATCTACAGCTTGATGACTTGCGATGATAAAAGAAACTTAATTACGGTCTCTTCGAGCACAACTGAAGTTGTTACAAAAACTTACTTAAATACAACCCAACTCATAAATTAAAATATTAACATTCACGTACAAATGTTAAAATATTTTTATTACTGGCCTGAAAAAAATAAAGAATAACATTTATAACCCTGAGTTCAAATCTCTGACAATAATGACTTTATTTTTAAACGTTCATGTTCGCATGTTAACATCTAGACGCATGCGTTCATATGTACTTCAAATTTCTTTTTGTTCTGTTTGAATTTCTAAGTAAATTCCGATTGCATGAGTCTAAATAACACGTCTTAACGTAAATTATAAAATAGGATCGTTATCGTCAAATATTTAAATTCAGGATCATAGATGTTATTATTTATTTTTTGAGGTCAGTTTTAAAAATAATTCATATTCAAATAAAAAAATTGAATGCGAATAACATCCATTTTGCATTTTTTGTTACGGACGGTGTTTACAACACACTTTTTCTATTTTTAAAGCTTCTCAAATACTCTTTCCGTTTAAAAGTAATTTATTTATTCAATTTCTAGTTATAAAAGAATCGGTGTATCACGTCGTTCAACATACAGAAAAAATATTTATATCTTAAGATTAAAAAAAAAACTTAAATCATCCCACCAAGTGAAAGAACGGACAAGTTGTCCCTGTATACAATATATATACATGTATGATGCATGTCAATAGTCGAAGAAAAATAAAATAAATTGCTATTTAGTTATTTAATTTGCGGAAATTATTCTTAAATTTTATATTCGATGTCTCAAAAGTATTTTATGTAAAATCGACGAGTTAATAAATATGCATTAAAAATATGTATCTCTATTATACAAACTATTTAACAACTTAATTTTCAAAATAATAAATAAAATCAGATAAATTTATTTTTATTAAGAAGTGAACATAATACAATTTTTGTAATTTCTAATCTTAGTACTGTTAGATATAAACACTTTGTTATCTTGTAGGAATATTTTAAAACAGATATATAATGCATGTCGACTGTCAGAGTTATCTAGATTATTTAATTTATATATTTCATATGTCTGATTTTTATAATTTTAATTTTAATTGTTCCTTAAAATAAAAAATAAATATTTAAATTTACAACAACAACAATAATGATAATAATAATTACAACAACAAACAAATATGATCATCATTATCAAAATAAATTTTTAAATTTACAACAAGAATAATAATTGGTCCTTAATTTACGCGTTCAATGTACAATTTTTGTATTTGCGTCATCTTTATGTTTTTAAAGTTGGTCATTATACGATTATATATACATCTTTTCATGCAATTGAAGTGTCTCTTTTATACTGTATCAAGATCAATAAGTTTAAATATAATTTTCAAATTAAAGAATTTTAACAATTAAGTATCAAATTACACTTGAATTAAATTGAATTTGAAACTCTGGCTAGCTACTAAGGTGTATTTGATATCATTCATTTCTTTCAAAAGAAGACCACAAATTAACTCCTCAGATTATTTGTTTATTATCATTTAACTCATATAATTTCTTTTTCTTTCAAATATTTCCACCAAATAATATTAAAATATAGTGTAAGAAAATTTATTTTAGAAGATCATTTTTTAATTTAATTCCGAAATAAATGAGTAATAACAAACACACCTTAGTCCATACCACTGGACGCATAGGGATTTCCACCAATGCATGCATGCAAGTGCTACACCTTGACTAAATGTTTCTTCGCTCATGTTGGTCAATAATATATGTAATTAATAGATCAAGAATTCATTTTCATGTAAGTTCTATCTAAATGTATATAAGGTACAAGAATTTTATGAAAAATTTTGGAGTTCAGATTTCGTCAGAAATTACTTTTACGAAAAATTTCAAATTTATTTTATAATTTGTCTGTAAATGTTTTGTAAAACTGCGGAGAATGAATAAAAAAAAGTTCATTCGCCTGGCCGTAAAATACTAATTTTCACAAAACAAATATTAAGAAGCTCCAAGTGGTACCGCATTAGTTGTTCTGCTCTATAAATTTGAAGCTGAACCGAATGTTGATGGCATCTTGATCCAACTAATAATTAAAATTTGGGTACACAATCTAATACTTCATCATCATGGATTTGCAACCGACTGTGAAGATATTCTGCGAATTGAGCGAGGACTACTCGCTATCCATTCGCAATGGAAAGGTTGTGCTGGCTTTTGCCAACCCCATTGATCCCTTCCAGGTTTGCATGCTCTGCCTCTGTCTTGTTTTGTATATATTACCTTTTGCTGTTACAAAAATATAAACAAACCAAAATCTGATTTCCTTTTGCTTTCTCTTTTATATGTAATGTGAAATTCATTAGCACTGGATCAAGAAGGCGGTGGGTGGTGGCTTCATACTTTTCAACAAAGGCACCGCTCAAGCTGTGAAGCGCTCCCCTAAAGCTGGATCAGTGAATGAACAAGTCATCGATGTCAGTTTTACATTTTAACATCAGTGCTGCTGCATGCATGCTGGATACTATGTATATTATTCATTGTATATGCTTGACGAACATCCTATATTAATTTATACTTCATTGTTGCAATTAGTTGCTGCTGACATCGATGGCATTCGACTCTAAACCTGACCCCGATGCTGTGTGGACTGAGTCAGACGCAGGAGACAATGCCATCTCCAATGCTTCTGGAAAAGGCTTCCGATTACAGCCGCATTCCCGGCTGATCTACGATGGCAGCATCGTTCTTCTGTCGAGCACGGATCCTGGACCCTATCAAAAATGGAAGATTGTGCCTTACCAACAGGACAAGGTGGTGTTGCCCAAAACATTCAAGATCAACTGCGGAGAGAAGCCGAACTTCAATCTCACAATCCGTAATGACACTGTTGTGTTTGCTCCAAGTGATCGTGCAGATCCATACCAGGTAATTAATTTGATCAATTAATCATTCATTGTGATATTTGTTTCTATTTGGTTAATTTTTTAAACATTTTTGTTAATCTTGCATTTGTTGGGTTTTGGATAAGTAATTTAATTAGTTTCTCTTGCATGTTTTATTAAATTTTTGTAGCATTGGAAAAAAGAATCAGCCTATTGTCAGCATCTCAAGGACGAAGAGGGTGCTCGGGCCTTTTCGTTGGTGAACGTTGCCACCGGCAGAGCTATCAAGCATAATATCGACCAAGTTTACGGTTATCCTGTATGTATCCCACATATGCTCTACCTGATAGATGTGATAAATTAATAACACTGAATGGCCTGCGAGATTTAAAAAGCATCAAATTGTTTCGATTGAACGACATTCGCGGGAGATTTCAAAAAGTTCGAGTTGTCTTTGGTTGAACTACACTCTGTTTCTCAAGCCCATAATTCTCAACACATCAATATATAGTTTTACTCTTTGCTTTTCCTAACGCACCTATAATCATAAGCTCACCGAAACAGTTGCAAGTTTAGCTGTAAAATTATGAATTTCCAGGGCAAAATTGTAAAGTATTGAATTCATTATTATAATGTTAAGAGGTCAAAAGGTGTTGCAAAAATGAATGCAATGAGTTTAACTTTGAAATCTTCATTTTGTGACTACTTGACGTTATATATATTGAATGCATTTTATGATAATATTGTTATTAATGAACATTAGTAGACTTTCCGGCTGCTACTTCAAGAAATTATATATATTGAAATCTTCATTCTTTTGTTGTTGAAAATGTTTTAGGTTTCGTTGGCTCCATTCAATCCAACATATTTGGATGAGTCATTTTTGTGGACTGAAGGCAAGGATGAGGGTTCCGGCTACACGAAAATTAGATTACGGAAGTATATAAAATACGGCCTTGATGCTTTGTATGACAAGGAATGGATGTCTGTGGGCTTACAGGAGGGGATGCGTCTCGGGGTATGGAGGGATAATGCACACCTTAGTCACCAATGGAAGATGGAGGAGTTCTCTTAAGAGAAAGAGCCCAAGTGACTGCAATGAAACAATGAACTGGATCCTGATATGTGAAATCATCCAGTATTTTGTTTTCTATATCAAATAAAGTTCGCTTGTTTGATGAGACTTTAGTTTGTGTAGGAAATGTTTGTCGCAAACAACTCTGGAGAATAAGAAACTTTTATTTGAGTAAATTAGAGTATTTACACCTTTAATTAAACCACATCATGTACCTGTACACAATACCAACCATTTAAAAATTATCATATATCATTGCATGCAATGTTAATTACATCATCAATATAACTAAATCTTAACGACACCGAAATGTGGTAATGTGGATAGAATTAATCAATAACTTTTGAAGAATCAGTCCAGCCCGTCCTAAGGTGCTATTGAAATAAAGTGTACTTTCTCAAAAAAAAAAGTTCAAAAAGTTTTACTAGAAACACTCAAAGGTAAGATTATATGTTATTGAACACAGGAACTAAGAATTTTGATATATATTATTTTGACTTTTTACTCTTTACTCTGTAGAATAATGAGTATGAAACAACATTTATCAATAAATAATATACGGATGAAACTATTTTACCAGTACCCTTGTGATTCTGATTAGCTAAAGAAAACAAACTGGCTGCAACGAAATAGTACAGTTCATACATTCAGTAAGGTCTACCGTACGTAATAAATTGAGTTCATTTGGAAATTGCTGATGAACAGCGTTGCTGTGAAGTCCTCACACATAGAGAAAAGAAAGGCAAAGAAAATAAGTAGCTTTCCCCTGTTAAATCCATTGTAACTACTTTTTTTGAGAAATAGATGAGTGATCTTTGCCCTCAAATATTATTCAAAGTGATCTAGAGTCTTCCAGTGGCCTTTGACTTTTACTGGATTTCGAACCCGGAACCTCTACTTGGAGTCCGTTGCTCTTTTGCCACTAGGCTAAGAGCAGTTCTCTCCATTGTAACTACTTAGTTACCAGTATCATAAAGCTCAAGTTTTTGATGCAAAATAAGTGCATTATAGAATTGGTTTAACAAAGAATTTTGTTTTTAAAAGGAAAATACTAGGAAATATGCAAAGAATTGCATTGACATGATACCAAAATTAAACTAGACCAGATAGATGATCTCTGTCTGGAATTACAATAGAAATTTTAATGTGCAGCTCAAACATTTAAACTGTGGCGCCAAGCCAATATTAGGATTTCCCCAACTTTAGGTTACTCTCTCATGCAGTTTTTGACCGAAAGTTAACCAGAGAGTATATATGGAAAACTACAACAGTAAATTACTGAATTGAATATGCGTTATGTAATAGTCAGAGTTAACAAGTAATATGATTATGAGCTATTGTTGCTTATGGTGTAGAATTAAAGAAAAGGATATTCTCTTCTACTTCAACCTCAAACTTTCTAGAATGTCTCGCATAAATGCTTATGCTTGTGGAAATGGCCTGTAAATTATTTGAGATAAAGAAACACCAGGGACGAATTCGGTAAATTCATATTGAAAAAATAGCTATGTTTTCTTTACAGTGCAGAATTGTCAAATTATTCTTCTGATGCTTTCAGGTTGAATTTAGGTTGTTAATTGGAATTGTCAAATTATTTTTAGGTTGAGAGAATATATTCTTGAATGTTATATTGATCTAATTTTTCAAAAAATTATTAACTATTTTTAATAATTTCACATGTTAGTTGCAAATAGCAAATATTTGCAATTATTTTAATGGTCAATACCAGTTGTTTTCTGAGACAGTTGATTTGCAATTTTTTAATGGGATGAACGTTGATGATTTTTCAGTTTAGGATAAAATTATAGTGTGATATTAATCATGAAAACACCTCTTTTTTCTTTAATTGATGATTTAGTTGAACTGGATCTTCCTTTCCTTATAATGCTGTTTCTGATAACAGCTACTTACCAGGCATGAGTCTTAGGTTTGTGGCTTTTGTAACAATATTTATTTGATTTTAGAAGGAAAAGGATTTGGTCAATTTGACAGTAAACTTTTCTATGCGACTTCGTAACCTACATATTGGCGATATTAGATTGGTTAAAATGATATTTGAAGAAAGTTGATATATCTAGTTTGCATTAACTGGTATGTTCTGTTGGGGATAATTTTAGATGGTACAAGAAGTAAATTGGTAAACAGAAGTACAAAACCTGCATGCATACTTGTCTAATGTAGAGAGTGAATGTTCAATTTGATCTTATTTTGATTTTTTTTGCAATTATAGTCCGACGTATTCTTGAGTTCCCTGATAAAAATAATGAATATTTCAGTGGTAGCTCACAAATTCGTAGAACCACTAGCAAGTTGAAAAATTCTTGTATTACAATTTGCAATATAGTGCAAGCTGGTTTTAACTCGTGTAAAAAAAATTTAATCAGTCCCTTCTTCAAAACTGCTCAAGTTTCGCCACTGAGAGAAAGTAAAAGCTTAACATAACAACAGCAACAATGACAAAGCCTTCAATCCCAAAACTTCACAGACAAAGAGAAATTTCTTTCTTTTCTTTCAAGTAAAATAAAGAGAAATTACTTATTTAAGTCCCACACCAAAATAGCAAAAGCTGCAAAGCACTTAATAAAACAAGAAATATAACTACAACTTAACTTTACATGTCTACAGCAACATATCATGTAACACTCTATAAATGGAGCAAGACATGCACGCAACTTTAAAAGTGTGTAGTTTCTATGTTTCCATAAATCTCACTTTGAATTCTAGAAAATAATAGAAATTCCAGCCATAACAAGCGACTCAGCGATAACTTTGTTTGCTGCTTCTGAAGGATGAACGCTATCCCAAAACACGTAACTTGTGGCATTCAAGCATGTCCTGACTGATTTAGGTTTGCAGAGTACTGATGTTCTCACAGATCTACCCGTTGTGCAACAGCCTCGTCTTGCCTCGGCAAATCCTATGTCATGTATTCATGATTGCATTAAACCTTGATCATTTGCATGATTCTTTTCTCTTATGTGCATACACCCATAAATTTGCAGAACTGGAATGCTAGATGTACTTGAAATGATTGATGCATTAGACACTGATCAGTATATAATTCTCTTTTCCCTTTTCTACATAAACAATTTGTGCAAAATTGAAATCCTAAAAGCACTTGTACATATTTAAAGCATGTATTTTCTTTGTATTCAATAATAATATCCATTGCAATACCACTTACCATTTTTTGAAGGTGCGGTTACAAGATCGTAGACTGGTTGATAAATATCAAAGACAGCTATCTTAAGATCAGGATATTGCTTTGATATGGCAAGTACAGTGTGATTCAGCTTTTGATTAAATGTCATGGCATCCTTATTGAAGCGTGTCACACATGTTTTCCTGCCATGACCAAATACTTGAATGATTGCTGGTAGACAGCCTAATGGCGATAATGAACTCACACCAATTCTCCTGGCTCCCAAACTATACAGTCCCTGTTGTATTATAAAACAAAAGGATGGTTTTTTTAGAGAAAGCTTTTGTTTAATTTGTTAAGGAAGGTTACATATATGAAATCATGGGTTCAACCAACATCAAAGCCCGTATAGTGTGTATAAAAGTTCAAATAATCCTTTTCTTTTCTTATCTGCCTGAAGAATTTAAAAGAATGTTACATCAATGCTCTATTAATTAATTGTAAAACTTAGCATGTGCATCCTAACAATCATGAGACTTGAGTTACGCCCCTCCAAACTCGAGTGCCATAAAAAATTAAAACCTCCTTTCCATTGTTAAAATGTGAAGATGAGTGCAAAAAAAAAGAAAAAAAATAGAAAGGGATTTGCTGTTTGAAATATAGTACTTTTGAAAACAGCATATGTTTATGTAAAACTGTATAAATCTATTTCACATAAATCCACGCTTCCTAAATTTTGTCAGGATGATTCGTATTTTCGTGGACTACGTACATGGAATGCTTTTCTTGTCAGTTGTCAGTTCAACAAAAAAAAATTGTGCCAGTAGATTGCACTTTACACAGGAATTACAAACCTTGAGGAACTTCGATAGTTCTTGCACAAGGAGGTCAGAAAATGCATCAGCCGAGTATAATTTGTGGATATCAGAGTTAATATAGTAGTTTTGCACATAATCACCAGTTCCTGTGCCCAGTACGTATAATGCACCTCGAATAATACTGTTTGCTTTGTGGCGGCCGACCAACTGTACCAGTTTCGACTGGTACTCCTTGAAGTACTCTAGTTGTTGGGATAACGAGATAGCATGCTGTTCCAATGGAAAAATTCGATTATTTTTGCCCGATTAATGTAACCAGTATAAAAAGTTTCTGGAATGATTTATGCAATTGAAGGGTATGTTGGTGAATTTATCAACCCTAAATTAAACTCTAAGGGAACCATTTGTGCAGAAATGAACTTATTTGCAAAATTAACTAACATTTTCATCTTTCAAACGCCTTCTAAGTTCTAACTGACGCTCATGATCAGTATCTCTGACTTGACTATATGTATTCATTAAAAACTAAATTAATATCTTTAATATATATAACACATAGTAAATAAATTAATACTCACATATAATTTTGTGGTTTGATCCAAGTACCCGGATCCGGCAGATGCAAAACCTGTTCCAATCAGCAGATTCTTCCCTGTTGTTTGGGGGCTTAGATAAGGAAGTAAATAGGTTTTGAATCCCAGAGTTTCAGCTACAACAAAAAATACACAAAAAGAAAGAAAAAATAGTACACAAAAATATCAGCTGAGACCCATCTATATAATGTAAGTAATAATTATCTGACAATTGTCCTATGTACATTTCATGATAAATTTGTAACCTGTCAATCTACTAGACTTGAGAGGAGAAATGATGATCAATGCACAAAGAGGCAATGCATGTCTAATAAAACTCACATTAAGACCAGAAAGAAAGTACTAAATTAATAAAAAAAAATCAAGTTTTTAATTAAAAAACGAGACATTTAATTTCTACAACTACAAAATCTATACTGTGCCTATCATACTATCCATTATTCGTGTTTAGGATAAGGGGAAAAATATATTCTTTGTCGCATCTACTAAACAGATAAGAATTTGCTGGTGGCAGGTGGGTCAAATAAAAAATGTAAACAATTTTTACTGATAAGAAGCTACTTGCAATTACTTTTTCTGGCATGGCGCAGAAATTCTACTTGTTTAGTAAAATATTCCTACCTGCTTGTAAATATTGCATTAATTATGAATTTATGATGGATCATAAATAAAACCATCCGTACCATTTACCAAACAACCGCGCGCTCATAAGATGTAAAAGTGTAAAACCCAATCCTCTGGAAAATATAATTGAATGGTTTGATGTGGGACAGATCATGTTGGTCAAATATTCAAACCCTCGTGCTAAAATAGTAAAAATAAAAGCAAGAGCCTCGTATTTATTTTGTTGAGACGCAGTCATACTATTTATTAAACTACGGTGGCCTACAGAGGAAACAGCGACTTCAATGTGTAGGCAGAACTCATAAATGCAAATGTACTATTTTACACGACCGCACAGCATGTGTTTAAGGTAAGATAGGGATATGTTGTAAATATATATCCGGTAGACCTGAAATTTGAGCAAATTTTATGAATTGTTTTGTGAAAAATATATGAATTATATACATGCGAGTTATATGAATTATTTACGCGTGATATGAAAAATAAAACATAATATAATTTATAGTTTATGTAGCATAAAAATTGAATGTGAGCTACAATTATCCCATAAGTTGAAACAACTTCTTAAACAAAACTTATAACTGATTTTTTTCAATAAGCAAATCTCAAATTAACAAACTTGAGCATAAACATAAACTAAGGAACTAAAGTTGAGTAGAAAGAAAATAATTAAAACTTTATGAATTATTATATAAAAAGAAAATCTGGAACAATTTGTGGAATGAATCAATGAAGTCATGGTAGAGGAACTTCTGAAAAAAAAACTGATTGCATATATCCTGTTATTGAAAGAATATGATATACCAATGTTATTATTGAGTTTCTAAGTTACTAGAAAATTGGTTTCATATATAGTCCGAACACCCTTAAATAACAAAACCTTGATATATATAAGTATATAACCTCTGAGGTTTTGTCCTTTCAAGAAATGCAGATATATACACACACACACACACACACACATATATATATATATATATCTGCTTTGATATGCATATGGGTGTTTGGCAATATTTTGATAATAAGGAAAACCTATTAGCAGAAATTAAATTGAGATAAATTTTGCAAATGCATTTCAAGTATCAGTAACTACATACTAGTGATATCAATAGGAAGTTTGCCATTACAAAACCTCCCAGTTGCTGTGTGGTTCATGAAGTCCTTCCCGTAAGGCGGGAAGTTCGCCTTGAAGTCGCTATGTCGATAGTTATTATTGCCGACATCCATGGTCGAATCTCCGAACGCAAAAACCGCTGCTACAAGTGGCGTAGATGATTGTGTCTGTGTGAGGCCTTGGTTTATCATTCCTAGAAATATGAGAGCTATAAAGAAATTTGCACTCCCTTCCATTTTCATGTATGCCTCTCTCTTGTTTCTTTCACCACTCCTCTAGCTCATCAATTCAACATATATAGGTGGAGAGAGTTATATGAGATTAGTTTGGTGCACAGCGTCTAAAGAGACGCACAGCCTGCCTTACCTGCCTATAAGTAACAGTATTAATAATGGAAAAATATAGTTTAGTGTCCTTGTGAAGTGACACTACCAGTCTACGGAATTCACGTTTCCGGAAATGGTCAGCAGCAGTGGGCCCTTCTGCATTCTTACCGCTGCTACAGCGACGAGTGCTGTCCGCACAGTATTTTTGCTACAGTACAAACAAATTTACAGCATAAAAATACTGTCTGCTGACTATTTTGAGACCCGCAGTATTCCGGGGATAAGGATTTCAGTCTACCACCTTAAAAAGTGACATGCAGAGTCAAGATTTTATTTTCACTGGTGCCAAATAAGAAACCTTCTTAAGAATATTTTAAATAAATAAAGTATATAACTTGAAGGAAATTTTTTGAAGCTTTCGTGGGGTCAATTAGCCAATCACCCCGTCCTTAATTTGGCTCCCAGCCTCTGGCAGACTGGCACTGATGGGGAAATGTGTTAAGAGTATTAAAAAAAATAAAATTCAATTTCTTGTAGGAGGAAGATCATAATTTTTATTTCCCTCTTAAAACTGTTATCTTATATTAATATCAATAATTCAACATTCATATTTTCAACAGAACTTTTGAAATATATTTATTCTAATTTACCTCAAGAGTAAAATATGCATTAATTTAATTACGTCAAAATTAATTCATTTCAGATTTTATTTTGTATATAATTAAGAGGCTGAAAAAAAATTCTTTGTGCTTTAATTTTGTATTTTGCTTATGTTTACTTTTGTATAGTATATATGCACTTAAGGAATGGAAGCCTCCATTTATTTTGTATAGTTATATGCACTTTTGAGATTTAAGTTGCTCAATAAATTCTTCATATGAAAATATTGTAGGAAATCAAATTTCGTGATTTTTAGAGCTTTCTTGCTATTTTTAAATATTTTTTAAAAACAGTCCAGATTTAATACTACAAAAGTGTCATTTCTGGACTGTTTTTAAAAAATATTTAAAAAATAACAAGAAAGCTCTAAAAATTACAAAATTTTATTTCCTATAAGATTTTGATATGAAGAATTTATTGAGCAACTTAAATATCAATTTAATGACCAAATTAAATATAGACAGAATTTCATATAAATGCCTCTAAAACTTCAATATTACATATTTAGCCACTGAAATCTCATAATTACATATTTATCCATTTAAAACACAAAACGTTTCATATAAAGGCCTCTAAAACTTCAATATTACATATTTAGCCACTGAAATCTCCTAAATACAAACTCAACCCGGCCTGAACCTTAAGGTCGCGACCTGACGGCCCGACCCGAGGCAAACCCGTGCGGACCCATAAAAAAAGCGAGGGTCGAAGACGGATAGTGACCATACTTCTTGGAAAAAATTTGTGTTAAAATTGACCCGCAAACCCGTCGGCTCGACCAACTCGTCCAAACTCGATCCTGCAAACCCGTCATCCCGGCTAACCCATCGACTCGGGCGAGTTAGGCCCGACACGTTTTCAATCCCTACCTCTATTAGTGTTTAGAGTGTCCGCACGAGTTTTAACACAGGTTTTTTCCAAAAAGGCCGGTCACTACCCGTCTTCGACTCTAGAGTTTTTTGGACGAGTTCGCACGAGTTTGCCTCCGATCGGGCCGGGTCAAACACATACGAATTTTGTCAAATACCTAAATAGAGGAGAGGAGAAGCAGTGTGAAATAATGAAGCTAACGATTATACCCTTCTTCCCAAACCTGGCCCGACAAACTCGTGGCCCGACCAACCCGTTGACGCGGACGAATTTGACCCGATCCGACCTGGCCCGACCCGTTTTCAATTTCCTACCTCATTTAGTGTTTTAGAGTGATAATTACCATTTAATTGTTAATTTACATTAAATATGTTAATTTGCAGTTATGCTGGACAATAATAAAATATTTTGTGTTTTACTTGAATAAATATGTAATTATGAAATTTGAGTGGATAAATATGTAATATTGAACTTTTAGAAGCCTTTGTATGAAATATTTTGTGTTTTAAATGGCTAAATATGTAATTATGAGATTTTAGTGGCTAAATATGTAATATTGAAGTTTTAGAGGCCTTTATATGAAATTTTGCCTTAAATATAAATAACCGCATAGTACGAAATGGAGTGTACTATGCATATTATTTTACCCATGCTCTATATTGAATAATTCATAAGCAAGTATATTAGTAGTTTAGAAGCATAAAGAAAAAAAAAATGAAAAAGTCACCTAAAACTTGATCTGCTAAAAAAATAACAATTAAACAGCAAAAACAGCTATATCACCACTAAAACCGCTATATCGCCGCTAAAACGCTAAATCGTGTCCACTTTATCGGCCGCTAAAACCGCTATATCGCCAAAAACCGCTAAAACCGCATTTTTCAATATATCTTGCGTTATAGCTCCAAAAAACGCTAAAACTGCTAAATCATCGTTTTATCGCCGCTATTTAAAAGCTTGATAAAATATTATAACACCTACAAAATAAAATCAAGTTGACGGTAAATCAATTCGACCTCTAAGGAAAAAAAATGGTCCCTAAAAAAATTATGGCTGTTAGGTTGATAATGATCTTTATCTAGATAAAATTGACACACACGATCTTGCTCATTTGAATTATATTGAGATAGAGATGGTCTTAAATCAGAATTAGGAGTCAAATCTACCAAGAAGAGATCGAAATTCCACATTATCTGATATGTTTTCTCAATTAATTGTGTAAGTTTTCTGAAATTTGTAAATAAGTAAAGACAAAAAAATTATGTAATATGTGGGCATATCATGTATGGTTAGTATCTGTCATTTTTTTGTCAATTTACAAAAAAAACTTTGCATTTTTCAATTATGACAAAATTTTCAAAATCTACCTCCGTAAAATGTAAAGTTACATATTTGTTCTACTAAACGTGTAATGTCATATGTACTTCAAAATACAAAAACTCTCATATTATGAATTTAATTTGTGAAATTTTTTCGTAATCTATAGATTGTATGTAACTTTGAAATTTTAGAAGAGTATATATAATTATGCTTTAATTTATACTTTCAGATTTGGTACAGATCTGACATGGAGAATAAGTGACAGAATTCAGATTTAAATGATAACAAGCCTTTGAATTTAATGTCCTTTACAACTATATAGGCTTCATTTTTATGTCACAAGTGTAGCACGACAAATTCTTCTAAAGCTATGTACTATTGTATTATATCATGTCAACTTTGCAAAAGAATAATCAAACAAAATAAAAGAGAGATTACGAAAACTTTTAAGCCACAAAAGTCTAAGTTCGCAAAATTCTCCTAAATCTCTTTTTTTTTTTATTGAATGTCTGTTAATTTGTTCTATCATATCCTTCTTGTTCTCTCAAGTACGAGACAAAAAAACAGAAAAATAATAATGAGAGATCTACTTTTCTTTTGGCGCAAAACACAACCAATTCAGGGTTCAGAGTCAGACACAATTTCATTCCATTGTAGGGCACAAGTATTAAGTTTCATTGGACATTTGAACAATTGCAAAATCCAGTGTATTACACTTGTCCTATCCTGGTATACTATGGATCTGCCAATATGGAGAAGTTGCTCTTGAACTGTTGCAGTAAGGATTGAATCATGATTGAGTTACTTCATGTGATTATAATATCATCAACATATACTAAAAGATATAGCACGTGCTCTTTAATTTTGAGAATAAAGAGAGAGGGGTCAGCTTGAGAGCAATGAATGTTTTGGCTTTGGAGAATACTTTTCAATCTCTAAAATAAGGATCATGGAACCTGTTGTAGGCCATAGAGGAATTTGTGTAGGAGGCATACATGGTCTAGAATTGCTGATTAAGAGAACCTTGATGTTGTTTCATGTAAATTATCTCATGTAGGTCATCCTGCAGAAAGGCATTGTTGGCATCTAGTTGGTGAAGAGATCATTGTTGAGAAAGAGCAAGAGTAATAATCACTCTTATAGTTGTTGGTTTAAAGACGGGTAAGGAGGTCTCAAAGTAATCTAGACCTTCTTCATGTGCGTATCATTTGGCTACAAGCCTAGCCTTGTGCCATCAACATGTCTTTTGGTTTTGAAGATCCATTTATAGCCAACAACATTAGTGTCTCGGAAAGCTGGTACAAGCGACCATGTTCCATTTTGAACTAAAGCATTAAGTTCTTGAGCCATTATCTGACACTAAATATTGAACTTCACCTACTTGAGTAAAACAAGAAGGATCAAAATCATCATTGTAGGATCGATTTGTATAGCATGGTACAACTAATGATTTGGAAGCTGCTTTGACTTGAGACTTGATGTTTTATGCCTAGTTATCAGTGAATGAGATGAGGTGGAGGTTATTGCTGAATTTGGATGAGATGGAGAAATTTCTGATACATTTTGAGGTAAGATGAAGTAGGCTGTGTAGGTAGAGTAAGTGGTAAGATTGTAGGACCAGCTGAGGATCAATGATTAATGTTGTGTCCAGAGGAGACGATGATTGTGAAGAATTGGAAGTTCTAGTGGCTTTGACAATAGAGTAATGTAGTTATTGAATTGTACATGCCTCGAGATATAAAGTTTGTTTGAGGGCAAATGCAGACATTTGTATCATTTGTACAAGGAAGAGTACCCATGAAAACATATGATAAGGACCTCGATTGAAGCTTATGGTCATTGTAAGGTTTTCGTAATGGAAAACATTCACAACCAAGAATCTTGAGCATTTTGTAGTCTGGATGTTGTTTGAACAATACTTCATATGAAGATGTACTGCCAGCAGGTGTAGAAGGCAATATGTTGATAACAAACAATGTGCTTTCAAAGATTTCATCTTAGTATTCAAGTGAAATTTATTCAAGTGAAATTGATGTCTGATAAATGACTTTTAAACCAAGTTCTACTGTTGCTTTGAACAAG
>CAXKVX010000814.1:0-50462 GCA_964058865.1 Eleocharis quinqueflora
CATCACAACGGTTCCAAAGGCATTGTAAGGGATCTAATTATTAGATTAAACTCACATCTTGTTTGACAATTAGCAAAACAATTAAGTACTAACCTTGCATATGAGTTTTGATGAAGATGCAGGTTAAAACAGGTACATACTGATGTCAAAAAAATGCTCAAACATGTCCTAGACAAGTCAAGACATGTTCAAATCATCAAGGAAAGGCTTCACAGTGCCAAACAGAGCACAACGTTACCAAAACGCTCCAGAACCCGTCACAACGGGTCTGCAATCCGTCATAACGGGTCAGGAGGAGAGAGAGGCAACAACAGCATGAAGTTTCCCGAGCGTAGCGTTACAGTAACGCTTGGCCAAGGCGTCATAACGCCTCCTAACCCGTTATAACGGGTTCTCTAAGCGTTTTAACGGGTTCCTGCAGAGATTGACCCACATGACAGTTGCACAAGATAAGAATGGCATTTCTGGAAGTTGCTCAAGGTGTTATAACGCCTTTACCAATGCATTATGGAGTATGTGTAACGCTAGGGAGTTATTTGAAGGTTTCAAGATCTCAATAAGTGTCCAGCCTATATAAATGATGCAGAAACGAACCAACATGGTATCAAACACTCCCCCATAAGCTTTCAAGCATCAAATTGAGCACAACAAAAAGCCTAATTCAAGTCCCTCCAGCTACCTAACCTAGAGAGCATTAGGATAGCTTGTATTTGTTAGTTTGTAATAATTTAGAAGTCAATAATACGATAAATTATCATAAAGCTTTGTTCATGAATTGAGTGATTAATAAATTGTCATTTTGTTACCTTGAGTATTATTGAATTTATGAATCATTCCTTTATCTGACTAGAGTTAATAATTGAAATTGTTAAACTTTATAATATATATGATATATATTCTTAAAAGTCTATAACCAAGGTAATTAGCAGGAACACTAATTTATCGTTACAAGGTTAGAATGTGGATTAAAAGATTGTTAAGTTTTACAGACCATAGACATGAGATGTCGTTTTAATCACATGAATACATGTTACAGGAACATGGTATTTGACAGACCTCGAATGAAACATTAAATGGAATTGTGTACGTGTCATTAATGTTTTCATTCAGTGTTAAGTTCTAAAGTATGAGGTATTCACTTTCCTACTAAGAAATGTGTATGTGTGATTGTTATCTAACGTTTTCGGTAAAACGCAGTCATAACGGTAGCTTTTCGATATACATAACTTAGCTGAGGTAGTGATGGTTTACCGAAAGTACTATTGTCCCTCGTATCTTTGTACGAGTTACAATATCACTGGGCCCCTTGATAGAGTAGGATTATATGCATGTGGTATAATTACAAGAGTAATTATATTTGATAAGTATGCTCAAGTTCGAGAAAAAATTAAGTTTGCAAGGATGACACACCTACCTTGAAACTAATATGATACTGTGAAACGAAAGAATTAACACGACTAAAATGTTTATTGGATCGTGATATTGCATAAGTACAACATCATATGTGTAATTGGATGATCATAGCACAGATGTCAGATGCCTCCTATGATTATAAAAGTTAAAATGATTTTAATTCTATTTACCAACATAACACATATCATATTGGGTCACACCGTATAGGAGCAAATCAGAGAATCTTAATGATTAATTATAAATAGGTTATAGTTAATATTAAGATGGTTATAATTAATTATATATGATATGATTAAATTATATATGTCATATAAGATGACAAGAAAAAACAACGGTTGAATTTATAAACGTATACGATACGATGTATAAAATCATACTGAAATCAAACCAATACCAAATCCTGAGAAATATAATTGTTGAGAACAATTATATGTTTATGTATATTTATATATATTTAATTTAGATTTTAATTATTGATTATGGTTTTGAATTTGGGATGAAAGTCATTATCAAATTAAAACCTTAATTAAAAATTAATTAAAATCTTAATTAAAAATAAATAAATAAATAAATAAATAATAAAAAAAATATCTTGATGTCGGCAAGGGGCTTTTTTGACATTTTACCTTTTTGGATATTTTGTTCCTAGCCGACTTCAAGGAGGGTATTTTGGTCATTTCACATTTTCAAGAGTATTTTTTGTAATTGACAACCTCCTCATTTTACTATAAATAGAGGAGTAGAGGGAGAGAGAAAGGTGCACCAAAATCGACTCGTATTTGTTAACTCAGGATCGTATCGATAAATATACTTTCTCTCTTTCTCGTATACGATTGTTTATAGGATTCGGAAAATAGTATTTTTGTGAAAGAAGCGGTATTTCATATTTGAATAACTGCGAGTCACAAAGATATTTTATTTAGTCCTTATCTCGATGAATAGTGTTTTGCGGGATATCGCGGTTTACGATATTTCTGGCAGAAGAAATAAGCCGCTCTCTGGTCATCTTGGTGGACATCCGATAGAGGTATCAAACGTCTGATACTCCGAGGAGAAGAGCTTCTCAGATTCGGCTTTTCGAGTCTGCTGCAATCCAATTCGAATTAATGTTATATTAATCTATTTAATTTGTAAGTAGATTAAAGTTTTAGAATTCAATTATGGAGTAGATCTGCATAAGGATTAAATAGGATTTTGATGTCAGAGATAAACGGAAGGTGGACACCCTCGGTAGTTTATCTAACATACCTCGTTTAATCCTTGGCTTAAGTTAGACATAAAAATTTTGTTTTACGGTCTTTTCGCAGCTTAGGCCAATTGACGAGTTTTGAACTGTTCGTAACCCAACAATATTCTCTTATTGTCGATTCGAGAGCAAACCCTTTGCTAGATTTTAGCCTTTGGTGCACCACATTTGTGTTGTCAAGTGGTGCATCATTGTCCTTGATTGTGTTGTCAATCAGACATTTTTACCGTGTAGTGTGGTGTTGCCCCATACATTTGTCTAGGAGAAGAAGATTGACTAGCTTGTTTAGAAGAAGTCAAAGATCGGCTCCGCATTTTATAAAAGAGCACTCGTTTTATAGTGAAATCGGCTCGAAAGGAAGATTTTGTTCCAGGAGACCCGTTGACTTAGGCCTAAGTTGATTGATAGGTCGAACCATGTTACATAGCGTGTTCTCTTGTTCTCGATTGCTCTCTCTTCACTCTCTCTCTTTTTCTTTATTACTTTGCTCTTTGTTGATTTGTGAATTGCGATTTGCTCTATTACTTCTAGAAATTGTTTGCTTTATTTCTTGGTTAGGTGATTAAGGTATAAAAGCTTTTAATTTGAAATTGTTGATTGAAAACGCTTCCGCCTAGTAAATTAACCTTAGTCTTGCGCTTTAAGCCTCAACCCTAGTTCTAACACTAATGCGTCATAACACATCTATAGAAGCTGGGCCCAGAAGTGAGAATGTCTAGAGCTCAAGAATTTGGCTAAGTGTAGAAAAGTCCGAGACATGCGTTGTCGTAACACATGGGACAGGTGTTATAACACATTCAGACACATTATAACGAGTCCCATGACGTTGTAATGCCTTCCTACAGGAAAGAGCCTAGAAGTCAACTGCAGAGAAGACCAAGAAATTTTTTGGAAAGATCCAGAGGCGTTATAACGCCTTATAGAGGCGTTGTAACACATGGAAGTTATTTTGACGCCTTGAATATTCGTGGAAGCCTTGTGCCTAAATATACATCCATGTTTCTTCCAAAAGATCAATAAAGCATTCCCCTAAGTTAACAAGCAATTACGAGCACTTTTAGAGCACAAAGACCATGTTGTTCAAGCATCGTAACCTCAGCCATTGTGAGAGCTAGAATTTGTATATGATAACCATTGTTAATCATCTTGTAGTGACATCTTGCAAGTTTTGTTGTGAGTTGCAAGAGTTTTTGTTTGATCCAAATATTGGATCATTTGTTCTGTGGATAAACCTTTTATAAAACACTTTTGGTATAGTGTTTGATTTCAGCCCGGTGTGAAATCAGAGATCTCGTAGATGTAGGCAAGATTACCAAACCACGTTATATCGCATGTCACTTGACTCTTTCTCTTGTTCTCTCTCTTTATGTTTCCTTACAATTATTGGGTATTCTTGTTGCATCTTTTATTGTATATTTGAATTGTAAGAATTGTGTGATTGCTAAGTAGCTTAAGGTCTTGTTGAGTAATATACGCTTTCGTATAAAAAAACATTCATTCTACCTTAAGCCTCAATCTTAAGTAAGAATTTTGGTTTCTAACAAGTGGTATCAGAGCTCACATGTTCAAACTTAGCAATCTTGAACTTTCTTGAGTTCAAAATGACCCTTTGAAAATTGTCAAATAACCTCCTGTTGGAATTTATTCTAATATATGGGCAAATATGTGATATGATTATATATTAAATTATCGACTGTCAAATTGATTTAACACTGATCTAAAAGTGATCAGAATATTATCAAGTGATATGTGTCATGAAGAAGTGGACCTTAGATGTGTAGAATGTATTGGTAATTTATTATTTAGTGATGGTCTAAATTTAAATAAATTACAGAACAATATTTATATCGCTATTGGTCCCCGGAGAACACGATTTATTGGCACATAATCTTATTAAAATAAACCCGTTACTAAATTTTATTGAATATGCTTGAGAGAGATTATATAGTTCTAATTATATGTGCATTGTTATTTATGTAATTATTTAATCAGAATTATCAATTAATTAATTACTAATGAACATTAATTTCAAGAATGTGCACTACTTTACTGGATGCGTTTCCTTTCGCTTGTCCACTTAATTTTTAATTAATACAAAGATTCAATTTTTTATAACCTACCGATTCTAATGCATGGCTTTTAATTGAATTAGCTTCCTCTTCTGTTAAGGAATAAGATAGATCTAAAATTTCTCTCTCAAGCTCATCTCTTTCTCCTATGGCATTATTGTGAGATAGAATAATTTATTTAGATTTCGGGTTTATGCATAAGAAATTGTTGCCACCGCTCTTCTTGATCTATCCATCGGATCTAGAAGAAGAACGTTATGTTGTGCTTAAGGGACAAGCGTTCAATGGGATCGTGTTTTCTCCGGAAGACCAACAAGCAACCAATTGCGCACACGTGCATCGAGTATGATTTCAATCTTCATTTATTAATATGATTAAGGTACGCTTCCTCTCAATTTATAATTCTCTCGAGTAGATCTTGGATTTAGAAATCGGTATTAGATTTCTAACACCTCCAATTTTTTATGTAGGTTATAAGGACTTTGCTCATTAGAAGAAGTGTATGGTTAACTATCTAAATTTGATTGATTTTTAGAATATTATTGAGAAAGGTTGGATTCTCAAATACGAGGCAAATACTACTACTACTATCACTAGTGAGTATAAGGAACACAAGTTCAAAAACTATAATGTCATTAATACTATCCTTAGCTCCATTCATAAAAATATTACTCCCTCACTTGCTAACACCACCAATGCTAACTTAATGTGGAATTGCCTAATCCTTAGTTATGAAGAAAACAAGAAAAGTAGAATTAACAACAAAACTAGAAAATCTCAAGTTTGAAGAAGATGAAACTTTAAAAATCTATACTTTAGACTTGTTTTTTTTTACAAATAAATTTATAGAAGTCGGATCTAACATTAAGGATGAAGATTTTGTAGGAAAGCTATTTAGAATGGTGTCAAAAAACTGAAAAAGTCATCATGGGGCTCAATTGAAAGGATGCAAGCCAAGGAGATTACAAGTAATGACTTCTTGTGATTTGTGTTGTGTTGCCCAATTAATTGATTGTGATTATTTGACGAATGTCCTTCTGGTGTTACACAATCTTAATTATGTAATTATTGTTAAATAAATCTAACCTACAATACTAAATAAATAATACTTGCTCGATCAACAATTGTGTACGTACATCCTATATTTAATTAATTTGTGATTTATTAAATTATCTTGATAAGATTTGTAACATGATTAATTAAATAGATTTTAATAAACATGAAGCTTACATTTTATATTATTAACTATAATCAATGTCATTAACCGCTCATAATCAAATTATGACAAGTTGAATAGTTCAGCAACATAGGTCTATGCTGAACTATTACATAATACAAATTAAATGTGAGTTTTGTAATTCTCAACCTGTACAACTAATTGGATATTTAAAAGGATAATGTTTCGTAGATACCACATTTGATACCAACTATTGATATCGATTTTATTATGCACATTTAGTTGAGTTATAATGCACATTATTTGAATTATTATGCATGTTATACCATAACTATTTCAATACAAAAAATAATATGTATAACTATTTCATTACAGAAAATAACATGCATAATAACTCAAATAATGTGCACGATAATTCAACTTAAAGATGCATAATAAAATCGACAACATGTATAACTATTTCATTACAAAAAAATAACATACATAATAATTCAAATAATATACATAATAACTCAACTAAAGATGCATAATAAAATCAATATCAACAGTTAGATATCAAATATGATATCTACGTATCAGCTCCCTCCCAGTATTTATATTCAATAAGACTATGTTGCATAGCACACGAACTCAATCACCCAATGAAATACCTACCTCCTATCTCATTCCTTCCAGCAACTCCATCCCGTTGTCTATTGTACGTCTAAATCTCACGTGACATTGTCTTGCTTGTCCAATGAAATACCCACTACCTAGCATCACGTAATCCTCGTCTTTGTCGTTGTTGATGTTGTGTTGATTGTGATGATATAACGTAATAAAAAGTCTGGAAACTTTAATCACATATATATGGTATATATTAGTAGAGAAGTGTGTCCATAAGATAATTGAAATAAGATCCTTTAATGGCTGAACGTGTCTACTAATTGCATACAAAATGGTGTATTCTATCAGATTTGAGCACATACGTTATGCACAAGCAGGTTTATAACCACCCGCCAACAACTAAATTAAGTCCACATTATCAGATTTGAGCATTGGCTACTTGTTTCTGTAACTAGAAAACCCACAACCAGACTGACTTTCCTCATTAGGTACTACTGTAAGCAATTCTGCTTCAGGGAAGGATGAGTTGCATGGTATATCAAGGAGCAAGTCTTCATTTGAAAATTCATCACTGCATTCTATTGGTAAATCGATAACCTTCCTGTCAGGTGAGGACCGGAAAAGACTGCATTGCTCTTTACCAACATTGCTTGGATTTGGTTGGAATAAAGCATTTGGATCAACATTTGTGTTTTGCAGGATCCGCTTAGGGCTGTGCATCATACCACCACTAGGCCCTGAAGTCCACAGAGGAGTAAAGAATCACTAATTTTTCATATAACTGATATAAGATGGAAACAGTATAGTAGCATAGTACGCTTTTTCTTTATTTATTTTCCTTTTCTGGAAGGTGGGAGGGTTGAACCTGAAGTGTCATAATACATTATATTACGTGGCCTCTGGAGGGATGTCATGCTTGAGCCTGTCCCACTTGCCAGCAACTTTCCTGGAGTTATCCCATTCTTTTGATCTTTTTCCTAATAAGATAAAGGCAATAATAATTAATAACCAAATAGGTAAAATGCATCAACAATAATAAAAAAAATTGATACCATAATATGTTCATAAGAGTGGACCCATTCAGATTTCACAGGGTTGTTTAATACAAGCCTCCTGAGAGACTTCCACTCCTCCAGATCTATCCCTGAGAGGCTGGGATTGAAAAGCTCCTCTCTGACAAGCTTTTGGAATCTATTTAAAGTTTCTTTGAAATGTGTAGAACTAAACAAGCTCCTTAGACTGCATTTCATTAGATGAAAAAAAAACTATGAAGTTAAACAACAAAATATTGGTGTGAAATTTAGAAAACTAAGTTGATAAGCTGTACTAAGCTTAAAAAAAAGGGCAGTCCGGTGCACGGAGCTTCCGCTTGTGCGGGGTCTAGAGAAGGGTCGGACCACTTTGGGGTCTTTGTAAGCAGCCTTTCCCTGCATTTCTGCAAGGGGCTGTTTTCACGACTCGAACCTGTGACCTCCCGGTCAAAAGACGACAAATTTACCGCTGCGCCAAGGCTCCCCTTTTTTACTGAGCTTATCAACTAAAAAAGGAAAATGAGAGGTACTTCTTATTGGGTTTCTTTTTCTGTTTAATCGAGGTACAATTTAGTTCTTAACTCTTCACATCATAAGAAATGACAAAGAGCTTTTTTCTCCAAATAAAGTTTGCAGCACTGCAAAACATCAACATCTCATATGAAAAACAACCTAACACCCATCCACAGAAAGTCAATTTAAAGTTGAGACATTGTGATATACGTAATACGTAGATGCATTGCCAACAATTCGATGGTGCTTCCAGGACGACTAGTAACACAAGGATGAGCATGAGGAGCTAATTACCCCAAACCGATAATGGAAGTTTGCCCTCTTCCTTGGTTATCGTACATTGAAGCATAGATAATATTCCAAACTAGATTGATATTCAGACGAAGTAGAAAGAAATTCAACTTTCAGAACTATTTCAGAACTTAAGCCTACACAGACCTAGGCTTGCCCATGCCAACTGCAAAGATCGACCTCATAAAAGCCCAACACTGCTGGAGTAGTTGCATGTTCAGAAATGCTCGGCAGTAACAAAATATAAAAATAATAAAGTCATGAGTTGATCTTACCCTGGAGCTTGCAATGAATCGGCAGGAGAAAGATACTTGTGCAGCTGCCTTTGCTCATCATTCGTTAGATGTTTTGAAAAGCACTCAAAATTTATAATCTCCTGCCAAAAATAAAAGAATTCACATAAAAGACCATTCCCAGGAGAGAGGAGGGAAGAAGAATGTTTTGAACTAACCTTCAAGTCAAGTGAAGCAAGTGATGAGGCACATGCAACATGAAGGCTACATTGTTTAACGCTTTGGAGTAAATCCCTACAAACAATAAATATCTCAGACTTTCCAGTCGTATATGTTTTCCAATTTTAAAATCTCAATAATGTGGTACATAAAGTGATACCAATTTCTGAGGTTTGCACTTGTTAAGTAAAATTTGCAGTTGTGCAGCTAATACCCAATTGTTATGTATTGACAAGTTTCACAATTAACTATCATGAGCTTTTTTACCTAAAATGATTGACATGTAATCAACTCAAGCAGATATAGATATTGAATGTTATATACAATATATAATATAATAAGGAAGAGATTTGGCTTAACAGGAGGCAGACGCTAATTGCAAAATCAGTTTTATACCTTGGTCTTGGTTTAACCTCAGGATAAAGTACCCCTGATCGATTTCCCTTTTCATCAGGGCTCATGAAGCTAAAATGGACAACTTCATTTTTCAATTCTCTATTATACGCCTTAGAAGACGCATTACAAGCTGTAACACATGACCTCCCATTGATATTCACATCAGCTGGCACAGAACTTGCCTCTGATTCCTCGTCCACTAACTTTGATTTTAATTCCGATTGTGACTTTTGATTTGAGTTCAGGATCAGGATGCTGCCAGATCCAATCTCAATTGAGTCAGTAGAGTCCATTGGGTTCAGGATCTCAGCTGGGTAAACAAGGTCTTCTTCTGATGTGGCAGAGAGAACAGATCGAGGTGTCTCATGGAGTATTGTGTAAAGGTCCTTTGTAAGCTGCTCGACACGGGTCGGCTTTGGCCGTGGGATGCACGCTGTCTGCTTCTTTGAGGGTACAAGTGAATCCCACATGTTTGACTGTGAAGAACCTGAAAACAAATTATCAAAGGCTTGATTTTTGTTGCATAATGTTTAAAATTGGAAAAAATGATATACATCAGAAGAAAGGCCTGAGCTATAATCCCACATAATCCCATATAATGTTTAACTTCTAAAAAGGTACAGCCCCAGTACATCAGAAGAAAAGATATACACTTGGAAAAAATCTCATTTAAAGTACAACTATCAATTTAAGTTGGTAAATTTATATTCAAACAGAACATGATTAGCAAAACCAACTTCCAGGAATTAGAAATCTTTCTCCACCTTGCTCCAAGTACATGGATTAAAAATTAGTCTCACATAAACAATTAAACTAGTTAATTTTGTAATTTACTATATGCGTTAATAGATTTGATAAAAGGCCTGAGCTAGTTAATTGCATATATTTATTTTTATGTACAGGGTCGAATATCTTCGGTTTCAAGGCCTAACTTAGGTGTTTGGGAGGTATATGGCTGCTATGGAAGCTCCAGTCAGTACACTAGAATATTCAATGCCAATGCAGGCAAGTAATCCATACAGGATGAATGGCATGCCTGAAGTTCGTGTTCATATTTCATCAAAAGGAAGTAGAATGGCTGTTATTTCTTTATTATAAGCAAGTTATGGGTATGATATAAAGAGCTGTGCTATTATGATTCATGAAGCCAAGATGTGTTTTGGCTTCATATTCAAATTTAAATTTTCAAAATTCAAATTGCCGATTCAAACCGTTCAACGTGATCTCCATATTGAAATCTCGCTAGAGACCAAATCTCACTAGAAACCAAACCGTCCAACGTGATCTCCATATTAAAATTTCACTATATTTTAGAGAGATGGAAAATCGGTAATATTGGATGGTCCAAAAATCATTAAATTAATAACTTTTACACCTCTCTAAAAATAGTAAAAAAATCAGAAAAATGTAAAATTTGGTCTATAGTGAGATTTCATTATGGTGAAGTTGGAAGGTTTGGATCAATAATCTGGATTTAAAATTTTGAAATTTGAAGTGAGGTCAAAACTTGAAGCCAAACTTCAAGAAGCATAATAGCACAACTCATGATATAAAACCAAAAAGGCCAGGCATATAGCTACAAACTAATTACATAAATAAAAAAGGATCAATCTTTGAAAACAAAAAAAAAAAACAGAAAACCATACCAGTGAACTCGCTTCCATCATATTGTGCACAACTTTCAGAATATGAGGTACCTGACCCAGAATATGAGCTCGACCTGGCATTACTATTCCAGTCAGTTACCTCACTAGCTCGTCTGAAGTTCTGATCCGAGAACGAGTCATTGCTCTCCACCAAAGATCTAGGTTTAGGATTAGGTTTCTTCTTGGGCACCTTATAGGCTTCCTTCTGGGGCTTGAACTGGGCAGTTTTTGATATCGGCACTGCCACTCTTCGTGACTTGACGGGCTGAATGTCATCTGACTCAATTGACTCTCGTACATGCAATGGGGTGTAGTTTGCAAGAGAACCCTTTGTACGCCACCTTGACCCACAGGCATTGCACAGTACAGGTTTTTCAGGAGGCCCATTTCGCCAGAGAGGTGTACCTGTTGTCCCAGGCATACCAGTCTTAGTAGTGAAGCATATTCAATTGAAGAATTGAAATAGTGTTTCCCTACAAAGGATTACAGTCACCTACTGGTCAGGAGGTAATAGTATGGGACATAGCAGACTGGTATCTGGATGGTATACTACCTCAGTTACCTGATTCTGCTCTCCTACAATTTAAAATTTAGATACAAATATATTGAGGCAAGCTGGTACCACATTATTCATGTTATAGGACAGTAAATTGGGTCTAATATAGACATGAAGCATTACATTGTTTTCTTACAAATAGCTCGTAATTTCTTTTATGTAGATAGTTGAATATATATACTCTGAAATCCGAATTATGATGTTCATAGTACGAGTAAAATGAATATTGAGATTTTTTTTATAAGTTGAATTTGATACCAATAAACTAAGATAATTTATAAGAAATTCAATCTGAATAAACTACAGATATAAATTAAAATTTGAAACTAGTTATACACACTGATTGTGAGAACAATGTAAGATACAGCTATCTGGCACTAAATTTAAGGTTAATAGCTATTTATAGAATTTCCCAGAACAGAATTTTTTTTTTGAGATTTTCTTAATAGAAAGCTATATTAAGATTATAAATTCTACAAACTAGAGACACAGAATTTTCAGACATAGTTGGATATACTTGTGCTCTACAAAGACTGCTACAGAAATATTTCTTCACATCATAAATTCCGAATCCCTTTTGTTTAAAGTAGTACCAGTACAATTTTCCTTCACATCTGAGCTCAGCTCATAAAATTTAGAAAATTAGTAGATTAACAAATTAACATCAGGAAAGCATCGAACAAAACAAGCATACTAGATAGTAACATTTCTAACCAAAACCATTGAATAATTATAGTCTCACAATTTTCAGTGAGGTTCGTCAATATTTCAAGAGGAATCTACTGAGTCAAGTTATTGCTTGACATCTCAAACAAGTAGAAGATTTATTTGGGTAAAAGATAAAACGGAGAAATTCGTCTCTAGATGTATACAAGTAGAAGAAATTACGAACACAGTAGAACCGACAAAAAATTTCTTCTAATAATAGTGACAAGTTTACAATAATTTAAGTTCATAAAAGTAAAATTAAGAGGAGCTCACTTGTAACTCCACAATGACGGCACGGTCCTTGCTTTCCCATGAATTAATCGCCAAAAAGCAAAAGAAAAATATCAGAAAAAAGGAAAAAGCTCGGCGTGCAAACAACTTGAGCAAATTGAAAGAGAAATGGAGCTACGACTTCTTATAGCACCCCATATGAGAGAGCGTACAAAAGTAACCTCCAACAAAACGCCAAAACAATTTTTGAGAAAAAAAAAAAAGAAATCTCAAAAGAAGATTATTGTGCTTGTTTTTGTTTGTCTAATGTTTTTTATTCTCTTTTTCTTCTCCGTTTTCATTCTTCTCTTTGGAGACCCAAGGAAAGAGAGAAAGATAGAGAGAGAGAGAGCTGCGTAGAAAAGAAAAAAGCGAAAGAGATGTTGAAGGAATAAACCCCAAAAAGAAAAATATTTTCAAGGTTAGATGCGAGGGTTAAGTTGAAATATGTACAAGCGTAGGTCAGAGATAGATAATTATTTCATTAATCAAAATTATTTACCAGTAAATAATAATAAATACAGGGCAAAAGATAGTGGTAGAGAGGATAGAGTCCGTATCTGCTGTTATTCTGAGGGAATAACAGGCTTATGTTATTCCACTTGACCGCTTCTGATCGTACGATTTATACGAATTGCACAGATGAACTGCACTAGATTCATTGTATTATATAAGTTATTTATTAGATCGAAAATAAACGATCAGATATATATAATAACATGGTCCTGTTATTCTCTCGGAATAACAACAGATATTAAATCGAGAGGATAATAGGTATGAAACGATATACTCTGCTGCACTTTTTTTTGCAGCAAAAAAACTGCATTTTAATTTCGACCGTCTAATTAACGATTTTGATTTAATAACATAAAATTATCTAAAACATATCAGTACTAATACAACGTTGATTTAATATCACGATTCAAATTAAAATAAAGTCTTATGCTGTACAAAAAATGCAGCAAAGATACTATTCGGAATAGGTATGAGAAGAAGTTTATCTGATGTCGCGCGATATCATTCAAGAGCTGAGAACAACACTGCTGCGCGATACCGACGCTCTGGATTTGATTCAAAAAGGTTCGTATTTTCTAAATTTTATTTGCACAAATCTTGATGCAAATGAAGAATCCAGATCTCCTGTGTGGCACGTACCGCGCAGCACAAGATCCCGTTCCGGTATGAGGTGGGGCCGTGGGGGCAAGCCGGCAAGGCTTGCAGAAATTTTCTTTTCTTGATTTACTAATTATTAAATATGGCTAATTAAACCTTAGTTAGTGCTCTAAGTCTTTGTGTATTTCCGAGATCCATTTCTTTCTCATAAAGTCATAATGTTTATTACAGAGATCGAATATTAAAGATTTTAGTTTTAAATTGGTGTTAATAAAACCAAATCTCAAATATCATCTTAGTACTTTAAATAAGATGTATTATTTAATAAAATATATAATACATGTCATGTATTATGCACATATACTATAAATTACACCATTGCTGCTTTATTTTGCTATGTGTCAATAAATAATTAAATTAATGGTTCCAATTTTGACAACTTAAATATCTCCTTGATGACTAACAAAATAAACGCAAATTTCCATGATTTTATATACATATAATTGAGATAATATAAACAAGTAATTTTTAAATTTAAGCAAGAATCGAAGTGTTGACACACTGTTTGGCACTAATTACAATTGACATCGAGTATTTTGACTTTTATATATAATAAAATAGTTCGATATATTTTATAAAATTATACTTTTCTGATAAGAATACAAATATAAAATCAAAATAAAATATCAAATATCTGTATGTATTTTGAATATCTAATTGAATGCGGCCTTTTAAGTTGCTAACCTTTTACAAATAAAAAATCCATAAATATAAATTATATAAATGTTATATGGCAAATCAATGAATAGCACTAGAATAATGATAAAAGTAGAATAGTTTTTAAAATAGTGTAATTTTAAAAGAGCGATATAAAAGTGTTATTCTTGTCATTTGAAATAGTTGAAACCGATGCTATGGGCCCATTAAGAACCATTGAGGCTCGAGATCCCAACCGAAATACCAACTTAGATAAGGCCCATTTCCTTGTTATTCAAACCGACACTATGGGCCCATTAAGAGCCATTGAGGCTCGAGATCCCAACCGAAATACCAACTTAGATAAGGCACATTTCCTTGTTATTCAAACCGACGCTATGGGCTCATTAAGAGCCATTGAGGCCCGAGATCCCAACCGAAATACCAACTTAGATAAGGCACATTTCCTTGTTATTCAAACCGACGCTATGGGCTCATTAAGAGCCATTGAGGCTCGAGATCCCAACCGAAATACCAACTTAGATAAGGCCAATTTCCTTGTTATTCAAACCGACGTTGTGGGTCCATTAAGAGCCATTGAGGCCCGAGATCCCAACCGAAATACCAACTTAGATAAGGCCCATTTCCTTGTTATTCAAACCGACGCTGTGGGTCCATTAAGAGCCATTGAGGCCCGAGATCCCAACCGAAATACCCACTTAGATAAGGCCCATTTCCTTGTTATTCAAACCGACACTATGGGCCCATTAAGAGCCATTGAGGCTCGAGATCCCAACCGAAATACCAACTTAGATAAGGCACATTTCCTTGTTATTCAAACCGACGCTATGGGCTCATTAAGAGCCATTGAGGCCCGAGATCCCAACCGAAATACCAACTTAGATAAGGCACATTTCCTTGTTATTCAAACCGACGCTATGGGCTCATTAAGAGCCATTGAGGCTCGAGATCCCAACCGAAATACCAACTTAGATAAGGCCCATTTCCTTGTTATTCAAATCGACGCTGTGGGTCCATTAAGAGCCATTGAGGCCCGAGATCCCAACCGAAATACCAACTTAGATAAGGCCCATTTCCTTGTTATTCAAACCGACGCTGTGGGTCCATTAAGAGCCATTGAGGCCCGAGATCCCAACCGAAATACCAACTTAGATAAGGCCCATTTCCTTGTTATTCAAACCGACGCTGTGGGTCCATTAAGAGCCATTGAGGCCCGAGATCCCAACCGAAATACCAACTTAGATAAGGCCCATTTCCTTGTTATTCAAACCGACGCTGTGGGTCCATTAAGAGCCATTGAGGCCCGAGATCCCAACCGAAATACCAACTTAGATAAGGCCCATTTCCTTGTTATTCAAACCGACACTATGGGCCCATTAAGAGCCATTGAGGCTCGAGATCCCAACCGAAATACCAACTTAGATAAGACCCATTTCCTTGTTATTCAAACTGACGCTATGGGCCTGAGCTAAGATCTCTGCACCTTTGTCTAATCTCATCTGCACTGTAGTGGTTACTGGTTACTAATACTACTATATTCCTACTCAATTTAAAATGATTAAATAAATAGATGTAGCCTAAAGAATGGCTCTAGTTCGCACCTAGACCTACTGCTGTGCAATACACACAACCTCAACAAAAAGTTCATGGAAAATATACAATCACACACGTTAGCTAAAAGCATTTAATTGTCAACTATCAAGTGTTATGAATATCTATAAAAAAATTTGCAAAAAATATATAGCAATATGATTAAAATTATTGTATTAAATAGTTGGCAAGTATTTATATATTCCCGTTGACAAACGTGTATTGCAGTTGATAAATAAAAGTTCATGCTGGCCCAAAGCAGGAATTCACATCCGCTTTTATTCTTCCTTCTGTTATCTCTGTTTTTCTCTGATCAGAGCCGTCAAATCCGTCTAACAGCTCAGATTTTGATACATACCTCTGCAGTTCATGTGATCTGTCCATTTTAGATCTGACGGTCAAGGACAAAGGAAAACAGAAGGATAACAGAAAGATAACAGGAAGGGATAACAGCAGAAACGCAAAAGCAGTTAGACGTTGGATATGACTCAAAAAGTTCACACTGGCCCTTTATTTGAGGAGCGACAACTAGGGGAGTCAAACGTTCAGAACGACACGACAATTAATATTGCGGTTAACTGTTTCATTTAGAGAACGATACAATAATAATTGTTGTTGATCGTTTCGTTTTAAGACGGAAACAAATTTCGTTCTGTTGATCGTTTCGATCTAACCAATGTCAAAAACGTTCAAAAACGTTTCAATTTTTTTTAACTGCTAAATTCATGCAAACAAACAAATAAGAAAATTTGAAATAAAATTACAACATACATCAAACAGATAGCAAAATTTATAGTAATTTTTTTAATTGCATAATTTCAAGCTTGATAACATATTAACATACATCTTAAAGTAGCAAATTTGATAACATACATATTGCATAATTTGAAATAACATTAACTGTCTGAAAAGTTATCAAAGTCATTACAACACATCATTCATTTAAAGTATCAAATTGCAACATGAACTGTCTAACAAGATTCAAACCCAAAAGTTCCAGTATGAACTCAAGCTCACAATCTAGTTCTCAAGCTACTTTTCATATATAACCAATCTCAGTCTAAAGCAAAAAATATCATCATAGAAGATCCTGGCTTGAGAATGAGCCAAAGAGCAAACTAGCGCTCCAGGCATCATCTTGAATTATCCCTACATGCTACAACCTTAATTGACAAGCAACAAGTTGCCAACACAAAAGCTAACTAGCCAACAAGCTCAAAACAAAATTACCACTATCCAACAAAATGTCATGCTCAATTCAACATATAGAATCACCAACTTCATCACTAGACCATAGTGGAGCACCAACTTCTTCACCAGCCTCTGCAAATTAACACAACAAGAAATGTTAGTATGTAAGTAACTAAGGATAAAAGAAGAATTTGTTAATCTGATAATGGAAGAGAAACAAACATGTGATCGAAGCACGCAATCAATCTTGAGCACATATGAGTGTTAGATTAAACTCTTCTTTGGCTTGACAATTTGCAAAATAAATCAGTACTAACCTTGCACAATTGAGTTTTGGTGAGTTATAGATTTATATATGTACATATTGAAGTTGTAAAGGCTCAAGCATGCATGTACAAATCAAGATGATCACATAGACATTAATAGCAAGCAAGTTGGGCAAAGACAGAGCCCTCACAGAGCCTTGCGTCACCATAACGCAAGGTAACCCGTCACAACGGGTTCCTAACCCGTCATAACGAATTGCCTACCCGTCACAACGAGTTACCAATCCGTTGTAACATATTGAAGAGGAGAAGAGCGAGAAGACAAGTTCAGAAGAGGATTTGGCAGAGCCTTGCGTTATCATAACGCATGCCACACCCGTCACAACGAGTTACCAACCTATCATAACGGGTTCCTCACCCGTCACGACGAGTTCCTATCCAGGAGGGCCAAGAAGTCCGCCAGAGATGCATTGAAGGGAAAAAATGAGAAAGGAGCTTGCTTGTAGACTGAACCACGTTACATAGCATGTTCTCTTGCTTTCTCTTGATATCTTACTCTTTACTCTCTCTTTTACTATATTTGCACTTTATTACTTGAATTGCTCAATTGCTATTAGTACTTGTTTGATTGTAATTTTAGCTAGGTGATTAAGGTCCAAATATTTGAATTAAAATTGTTAAAACACTTTCGCATATTGTGTTTGACCTTAGGTCCCCGAAATAATCGTTAATTATGTAATCATGTCTCATTATTTGTACTTAATGGCCTTTCGGCTACGAATAAGCTATATACACCACCTATCTCTCCTTTGTAATCATCTATCATCTCTCAACATGTACTACAAACAACTATTATTCTATCATCTTCTACACCACTTTATAAGATTATTTTATTCGGATTTTCTCTTTGTATTAAATCGTTACACAATTACTTTGATATCCGATCATTAGTAATTCCTAAATAAAATTGTATAATGTCTATTAATATTATATATATATATATATATATATATATATATATATATTTAATGGAGTATGGCTAATGTGAAAACGTTTGCACTTCGACCGAAGTGCAAAAGTTTCACATTAGCCAACTTTTTTTGGTCAAAATTTAAATTTAAGTTGCTCAATAAATTTTCCATATCAAAATCTTGTAGGAAATCAAATGTCATGATTTTTAGAGCTTTCTAGCTATATTTTAAATATTTTTTAAAAATAGCCCTGAAAAGGTCATGTTTTTTAATATTAAACTGGACTGTTTTTTAAAAATATTTAAAATATAGCTAGAAAGCTCTAAAAATCACGAAATTTGATTTCCTACAAGATTTTGATATGAATAATTTATTGAGCAACTTAAATTTAAATTTTGATCACAAAAAGTTGGCTAATGTGAAGCGTTTGCACTTCGGCCGAAGTGCAAACGTTTTAACATTAGCCATACTCTATTTAACGAGTAGATTTTCATAAAATACGTCATAGCATATACTTTAGACATAATTTTAAATTTTTTTAAAGTCAACTAGGACTGCATGCTTCATTTTGCCAAACTTTAATGTTCGCAAAAAAATATTTTCTGATAAAGTATATGCAAAATGACCCATAAAAAAATTTAAAATTGACGTACATACAACAAAATTGTTGACTTCTTACGAAGGAGGGTTAACTTTTACATAAGTTGTTGAGTACATGAAGGTGCATAAAGAAAAGTAACGACACACTATGTGCTAATGAAGTCTAAGAAAAACATTTGGGATTTGGTGCACCTGGTCCGTCTGTGACCCACCTCCTCCACTTGACTCGTTCGGTAATTAGTACGTGGATATGTTGATCCCAAAGACATAAAAACAAAATATTCATTAGGGAGTACTTCATACACATTAAAATACATAAAGATTTTTTATTGCATCGAAAGGTGTGCCACGCTAGATGATATTTTGATTTAATTATGAAATTAATGAAGAAATCAGAGCTATCAAGGTCTTAGATAGATTTTAGATTTATATTAAGGATTTAAATCGCGATGGTTAGTTTTGTGATTAGACACATATTTTAATTAGGCTTTAAAGTTACTATTATTATGCATAGAATCAACGAGGGCAGAGAACCCGTTGCTGTCTCGGCTCTGCTGCTGGAGGCTCTGGGGAAGTCAGAATAACCGTTAGGTTTCATGTAATCATTAATCGACCCAATGGAAGATAATGATTATTGTAATTGTTGACTATCATGATGGTTGATTCTCTGCATAATAATAGTAATAGAAATGAAGCTGTCCTCCTCTCTTATTTTATGACTATATCTTTAGTATGCTGATGATTAATAGTTTTCATGTGATAAATTACTCAGCCCAAATAAAGGATAATTGATTATGTGATGGTTTATTGTCGATACTTAATTATTATTACAAGATATGTGGTAAATGATATCATTCAAAGATGATTCATTAAAGAAATTAAATATATTATTAGAAAATAGAGATAAAATAAAAGGTCCTTAGTTAAAATGGTGTGTGAAAATCGTGCAGTTTAAAATTTTTTTGTTCGCTAAATTGAAAATAACATTGCTTAAGTTGAATGAATAAGAAAAATGATATATGATCATAATTTTGTTCAACTAAAACAATAAACTTTACTTCAGCATGAATTATAGTGAGAAGTAATTAGAAAATAAATGATCACATCATTAAAGCGTGAATTCATAATTGTAAATTTATGTATTATTATTGCAATGGGCATGATACTTATCTCACTAATGTTTTGAATACGAGTATATATAGAACTAACTAAATAAATTATAATTGTTGATGGATCAACTATGATTAATCTAACTAATGATAGTGTTAAGATAATTGGTAATATATGATTTGGAGATGATACATATCTATAAGGAAACAATACAAATCAAACGAGCCATTGTGCACATTCTTTGTGGATCGCAACAAGGCTTTGTGGGCTGCAAAGCAAGCGGCAGAAACAATAGCGGATCGAGGCACTCCTTGTGAGTTGCAATGCATTCTTTGTGGGCCGCAAGAGAAGATTCTAGAAGCGTGAATCTTGTCTTTTTTGCCATGACTTGATACACAAACAATACCATATCTTATGCATACCCACATTTTGGAAAAGGTTTAGGCAGTTGTGCACACACCATGAATGGATTACTGACATGATATCATAATATAATCTTTGTATTAATGATAGGATCTTTTCTAAAGATCATATGACTAGTATTTAAGTAACTGCATTTTCAAGGCATGCTAATGTAACGTTATGTGTGTGCATGTGCTGCACATTAGCTCTCTATTTGCTCCCCTTCATTAAGACAAAATACTCTATTATGTGTTCATGAGATTAGAGAAAAGTCGAGCATTAGCAAAACTTTGGAGAAACTCATAAGCCAACACAAGGAATATGATTGCAGCAAGGAACGTATTTCTTTCATCTACAATAATTTCTTTGACATTGCTTGAGAGACAATAGACAGAAGGATTAGAAGATGGAAATTTAGTTTTTTTTTTTCACAAAACCTTTTGCAATTATTTTATTAGAATTTTGTTTTGATTTGACTTGAACCTAATTTGAATTGCACCAACAGGTTCAACTTAAACCTGCTCTGACAAAGTTTAGTATGTTTACTGTCCAGAAGTTACATGTTACACAACAAAATTAATGCATCTATACATGGTAAGTATGCGATTAAGAACAAACAGCATTTGTGAAACTACAAAATGTGATGGATTAAGACACATAATCAAACATGAATTACACTAATGATACAACTCTCATTATTTGTAGGAAATCTAATTTTGATCTGAAAACCAAGAAACACATTAATTAAAGATGGTCCGAGTTATAAATAGACCACAACCTAGAAGACCTCAAACACTCTCTGCAATCAACTACTGATTTTACCGTTTCCGGTCAAACACACGGAGTAAATTTCTATCAGTAATAATGGAGGTTATTACTTCCAGCTTCTAATTATATTTTCTAGCGGGAAAGAAGTCTATAGGATAGCATATCTTCTATACGTTGTACATCTTCCATTAGTAGCTCTTGCTCTAGCTGACGTCTTGTCGATTTCATCACACTCTGAGCAAAACAAACATTTGTATACTAGTTAAACAAATTCCAATTCATACACAAATATACCGAGTGAGACTCCAAAATTTATTGCATACCCTGCAAAATATTCCAAAAAAAATGATGGGATCTCCTACAAAACTAACCTAAAATCAACCCTCTAAATAATACCAACATATCATCCATTGAACAGATTTGTCAACTGATGTCAAACTTACCTTGTCATAAGTTAAATTACAAAAGATGCATTTTCCAAGTTTAGCAGGTGTACACATGACATTTTGGGTAAGCTCGAAATTAAGCGATAAGTAGATGTGTCTGTTAGCTCTCAGAATGTTCAGAGATCAAAGGGGATTTGAACTCGAATTTGCAAATCAGAATGTTCAGAGACCAAAAGGAATCTAGCATTCTTCATGGAATGAAATAGGTGATGCTTTCACCACTTGACATGGATTAAAACACAAAAAAAACTGGCATGGATTAACAACATTCTGAACTCTTATGAGAAAAGGGGGAAGAGGGGGAGGGGAATGTATTACATTGAAGTCCATGTAGGAGGCATGCATGGCAAGCCACTGCTGATCCATCAACTTGAAGGCTATGCAATACAGCATGTCAAAAGCACGCTCATTCTCTGGAAATATATACATCACAAATATCACTTCGATAAGATGAGGACTTTTGCCAGTCATAATACCAACTTGATACAACCTTAAAGTTGGTCAGATAAGTTACGTAAAATAGTAAAGTTTAGTGTTACAACTTACAAGAGAGCCAAATTCACCAATCAACCTTCACATAACAAAAAAATTCCTGAATATGACAAACAAACAGGGGCATCTTTTTTCTTACCAAAAGGAAAAGGAAAAGGAAAAGAGAAATTGGTATAAACAGGGAAATTGAGGCAACAATCTAGAAATGGCTGCAAACAATCTAAAAGATCTAGAAGCTTAGGATACACCAATTATGGACTTAAAAGAGTTAAAATTACAAGAATACAACTACAGTAATGAAGTACCTGAGAGAAGCTTCAAGAAAATTGCGCCAAGCAATGTCCTTGGTTTAACTGTAAAAATGAAAATACTAATTAAGTTTTTGCAAAATCACTTAATAAGAAGGCTACGTTAGCACCAAAGTAATGTAAGGCCAGAGAAGGACAAATATAGCCTTGTTGCAATTTTGATTTTTCTCTAAAAGATCACATATATAAATTTACAGCAGGTGGAAAGAAGGATTAAAAAAAATAATAAGGGAAGAAATAAAAGACGGGAAAACCATTATACTATATACCAGCATGAAGATCAAGCATCTGAATAAGCATGAAAGTAATATTTACACCAGCCACAGCAAATGGATACTCCCATAATGCTCTATCTCCATTTTGTTTTTTAAGCAGCTCTTGAAAAGATCTCTAACAGAGAGAGAAGACAGACAACAAAAAATTCATCAGGATAGGTTTGGTGATTTTATGTCGCATGGGTACTGGTTGTAGACTGCATTTCTCCCTTAACTACAAACTGGTAGCCGCACCAAGATTTCAGTCGGGAAGAAAGAAAGGGATGATAAACAGAAAATCATGTACAAAATCTACTAAATTTTATTAAACAAGGATTGTTATACTGATTTTGCAATTAGGTAAAATTCTGCTAAATTTGTTATATTACTATTATCTACATTGGTTTTCAGGACTCTCCGATTTGGGTTTCATGTCCAGCCTACCTCAACTTGCTTGGGACTAAAGGCTTTGCTTTTTTGTTGTTGTTGGCTGTTGGTGGTTGGGAGCAGGATGCGCATATTGCAGTACCTGACTGGTACAGAAACTGATATGCTATATAACACCGTCTGGCATATACTGGCACAAAGTAAACTGATATTATTGGGTTACTGTGTGAAAATTATCATTACATCATCAAACTAGCAACGAGAGAGAGAGAGAGAGCTCACAGAATAGGTCTTTGCAAAGAACAACAAATTCTCCAAGGAAATGTACCCTCCTCCTCTGCAATGCCAGCACAATGACAATGCAAACTTCAAATTGTAAAATAAATATAAGGTAATGGCAACTACATACTGATGAACAAGTGTATGTCTTGTGTGTGTGTGTGTGTGTGTGAAAGAGAGAGAGAGACCTAAAATCGGTGGAGGGGTCTTTTCCCTGCCATCCCATTTCCTTCCATTGCTCTGAAATCAAACCCAGGAGCTCAGTGCCCGGAAAAGAAGCATACCAAAGAGACTTGAGCGAATCCTATTAATGAATAAAACAGAACATGATAAATAATTAATTACAACCCTAGACTTGAGCGAATCCTATTAAAGAAAAAAATGAACCTGATGGTCCTTGTTTGTACTATCATAAGTAACTTCTATACGATTTTGCAACCTCTGAAGGCATTCTTCCTGCAAATAGAAAAAAAATATGAGAAAAAGCAAGAACATCTGTTCACTGAGGGGACATTTTCCAGTTTGTGCAGCGAAAATTCTCAGAACATCCCACATACCCAGAAAACATAAGAAATAACTTTTGTTGTCTTCTAAATAAGAGATTCCGCCTATCTAGTGTAAAAACATATCCTGTCGCATGCGAGAAAAATGGAGGGTTGTGATAGGTTTGACGAGCCAAGGTAACAAATTCAGACATTCTAATGGAAATGAAATCCAATTTAGTAAAGGGTTTCACTCTAGGCTAACCCAACTTGTTTGGGACTAAAGGCCCTGAACTTTCATATCCCAACAGGCTCTCCAATCCTACTTAAATGCACTTAACTTTCATATCCTCTGTGAAATAGTGAAAAGAAGTAGTGTTTTGGTCACTTTAAATGATTGCTTCCATTTTTACCCAAGTAGGTTTATTTTCTCATTTTCTGATTTGCTAAGTATTCTAGATGATTTGGCACAGTCAATTAGCTCTCTAGTGATTTGGCACCCTCTTTCTTATTACTAATTGATTGTCCAAGGTTTTGCTTTGAGAAGAGAAGTTAGTTTAGACACATAAGAAATAGTTTTGTTCCTTCACTTGAACAGAACAGCACAGTCAATTAGCTAAGAGCTATAATCTTATTCAGTGAAGTCAGATCTTTACCCATAGATATTAAATTTTCAACTAATGTTTCTTAGGTACCAAGTCTGAACATATTATTTGATTGTCCTTCAGTTGAACCATCCATTGCAATTGGCTACAGCCCCCTGAGTTCTGGATGTTGATTCAATGTGGACCTCGAGTTAAGTAGCACATATTCTCCTCTATATCTTTTAGAACTGGCTTCTCCAAGGTGGGGGCTGCCAAAATGATGGATTCCTAATGGATAGCCTTCGAGCCATACAATTAACCGAAACTATGTGACATATGTTCACAGTTAAACTAGGGGTGGTTCTGATTGAACAAAAAATAAAAAAATAAAGGATATCAGGGGCCCTGATTGAACCAAGTGTAATACTTCATTGGTGAACATTATTTCCTCAAAAAGAAAATTATTCCCTATTGACAAGGAACCAGATTTTAAGAAAAGAGCACAGTTTTAGTTCCTCGAAAGTTCCTTCTGATGTTATAATGTATATGTTCCTAACAGCACCTATGATTTTAATTCCAGAAGCAATGGAATATAAATGCCAAAATAGCCTCTTTGCCCACTTTCTTTAACTTATTGATATATGTTCCAAAGTGCATAAAGAGTCCTTTGACAAATCAAAGGGGCATTAGTTTTTCTCAATTTCTATTATTGCTGTTGATGTGGCTACATGAAGGGGAGCCTTGGCGTAGCGGTAAAGTTGTCGTCTTGTGACCAGGAGGTCATGGGTTCAAGTCGTGGAAATAGCCTCTTGTAGAAATATAGGGAAAGGTTGTGTACAATGACCCCAAAGTGGTCCGACCCTTCCCCGGACCCCGCGCAAGCGGGAGCTACGTGCACCAGGCTGCCCTTTGTTGATGTGGCTACATCCTCCAACAAAGGCAGAAATACAGCACTTAAGGGTCTGAGCCCTATGATAAGCGCATTTACCAGAATTTGAGAAGAAAAAAATGATAGAAATTCACAAAATTTATTACCTGAGAAGGTGTCATGTCAAACGAAAGGCGCGCATCACTATCTCTCCTTTGAGCACAAACACAAGAGAGGCCCCTTCCTAACCATGCTGTTGATCCCGTCACAGCTTCAGCTGTATGAACAAATAAGATCATTTTATCAGAGAGTAATTATTTCTGAAAACACAAGTGAATCATTTTTGACATAATAGTAGCAAATCATTCCAAAAGTAATAATTATAATAGCACAAAGTCATAATCTTCTTTACTTGGAAGACAAAATTATTTTTTGTAAACAAAATCGTAAAGAGTTTACAGGCATAAGGACCAGGAAGTGAAGAACAGAAATAGGAATTGTAATAATTAATTGCAACTACCGACTCTTTTACTTAACCTCATTGCTAAATATGACATCTTTCAAAGGTGCGAACAGATGATTCACTGGACATGGATATTGAGGTTGCATATACCAGATTATGTTTAGCATCATTAATGTTAATTAATGACCTAGGAACTGCCGTATCCCAACCCTCAAGATGCAAATACATACGCAAAGAACAGTACTTCTGTAATACTGTATTGGGTAAAAAGCTTCTCATATCTGTATGAAGAATAGAACCTTTACAGGAAGCTCTCCATTTACATGTTCCCTACTCGTGAGCATTTTGAAGCAAATTACTGACCAAAATAATGGCTAGGATTTTCTCAGAGAAATTTTCATTTCAGAAATAAAGGAAATAAAAATCAGCATACTCATAAAACTAGACGTTACTATGATTAGGAAGCAGATAGATTCCAATCAAAACCAATTAAGAAATGTCTTCACAGAAAACAAAATTATAATCCAAATGACTGAATGAGCAATTTGGTAAAGAAGCCTATTAAAAATATATAGGTGTCTCTCCAGATTGCAGACAACTGGAGAATATAAATCCCGAAAGGAACTTCAATGGAAACTAAGTTAGATCCCAAAATTTACTAAGCTGAAACAAAATTAACTGTAACCATACAGCACGCTTCAGGTCTAGGATAGGAATTTACAAAATAACGCAGGTTTTTAAACTATCTGTATCCAGCACCGCACAACAAAATTACCTAAATTTAGTGATCAATTCTACTCAATCCACTAAAGCAACATAAGTACCACAAAAGAGACTGCAATTGCAAAAGGGTATAGTTACAATCTTGTAAAAAACAATGAAAAAGGGGATCTGATTAAATTCCTTACCAGGAGAAGAATGGCAACCGGTACTTCTCTCTGATCCATGTGAAAGCCTCCTGACAGCAACAAAAGAGCCTTCATGTTCCTCCATTGCTAACTCCGAATTTCCTCTTATCATACGGATAAACCCTTCATTCCAGTCAGAGTGAACTAAGAAGATCAAACCCTAGGAATTGGCTATCTATCCCAGAATCAGAAAACTTCATCTAGTAGCATTCAACACGCCTCAATTGAACACCAATTTCACAGAAGAAACCCAAAATAGCGCAAATTTCCACTTAATGAAGTACTTAATGCGGGGAAAGCCTATGTATAGCTGGGATGAGAAGGAGAAAGCGACCTAATTTCTTTGTTAAAGAGAAAGGTGCAAACTTTGCATTCGCTTTCAGTGTTCTGTAATTTGAGAAATTGTAGCGCGAAACGGTTGGTGAAGGTTTCTCTCTCTCGATTCCCTCTTTCCCCTTACTTTTTAGAGGCCTTTTGGAGCTCTCTCTCGTCTCCCTCCTTTGTCTCTCTTTCTCTGTTTAGAAAGGATGACGTTGTAAAATAATGCAGGGATTTGATTGGAATTAACAACATTTTAGTGGGTTTTTAGAAGCTAAACAACAATTTACAGGCTTTGAATAATTAATTAGTTTTAATTTAAATCGATTTACAGCGCGCAGTAACGGAAACATATGCACCTGTCGGGAGGTTCTTGTACTAAATTCAATTATTTTCTGCATATAGAGTTTAATTAATATAATATCAGCTCAGATTCTCTCTTCCTTTTCTCTTTCTCAGAGAAAAATAACTTGTTCACTGGTGAAAAGTCGTTGAGAGCACTTTTAAGTGGTCTTGGTGATCTGACCAGAGATCAAATTATTTAATGAATATGGCTTGATATGGTTGTTTATTTTAGTGGTACAATATTTGAATCTTGGATCTTATTAGTTATATTTAGATTACCAAACTTAAACTTCTTTATAATTATGAAATACATTTTAGTATGAGTTGTGACTTGTGACCAACTGTTCGGCCTAGCCTACATGCAACTTGCTTGTTTTTGCAAAGTTACCTTAAAAAATTCATTTTTATGTTAAAGGAACTATGGGTATTGGTGGAATGGTGGTCTGTGGTCCTTTGCAATAGACCTTTTGAATTATTTTGCTCTTAAAAAGGAAGGGTTCATAATTTTAGCATAAAAGAGTGTTATCATATGATTGATTATTAAATTTAAGAGAGAGAGAGAGAGAGAGAGAGAGAGTCAGGTTTGTGTTTTGCTGCAATGCTGCCTGAAATATTCAATTTTGTTCTGACTTTGTAAAAAAAATTTAGATAAAGATGGACGGTTTAAACCACGCAAATTTAAATGACTTAAAATGCCCTCCAATTATATTTCAAAATCGTAACCTCTGATTTAGCTACATAAAGGAGTGTTGCTCTTGATTTCTTCATTGAAAGCCAGTTTTCTAGTTTTTTAAATTAATATTGTTTTGGCGCAATTATCTTATGATATCAGGGTGTTGATCGACTGAAAATTATTTTTAAATCTCGATTATTCGAATCAAATAGTTCATGTGCTAACCGAACAAAATAAATCAAAACTAGATTGAACTAGATTAGATATTGAACGACTAAAAATAGACAACATATTTGAAAAAAGAAACTTATAACTTTAAAAAAACATGTATATTTTTTCTATTCTTAGCTTTTGTAGCAAGGACACAATTACTAGTATATACATAAACTACAATACAACTATTAATTAACCAAGCAGGGATTATGAGTTCTCAACCATAAACAGAAAGGAGTAATGAGAACTTTTCACCAACCCAATTGCATTCACCACCAAAAAGACTAACAACTATACTGATCTGAATCTGAACCACACCAACCGTTTGGTGAGCAGAACTTCAGAACCAACCTCATCAGACAAACCCAAATGTTTTTTTTTTTTTGAGAAATAGATGAATGGTCTTTGCCTTCAAATATTATTCAAAGTGATCGAGAGTCCTCCAGTAGTCTTCGGCTTTTACTGAATTTCGAACTCAAAACCTCCACTTGAAGCTCGTTGCTCTTTTGTCACTAGACTAAGAGCAGTTCTCAAACCCAAATGTTGTCATCTCACCGTATCATAGATTCAATCAAGGATATCATATCAATTACAATTAGCCATCAAATCCTAAAAGAAAAAGACTAATCTATCAATACTTTTGACCAAACTTTATAAATCATGGACCAAAGTTTGGTGGGGCCGAGTACTATACACATTTAGGGGACATGGGTTCAATATTAGGGTTTAATATGTCTCCACTTTTTTGTGTGTTCCTTCGATTTAATTAGATGAGAAGTTGATAGAAGATGGCCAAAAAAAAAAAAAGAAGATGCTTGCGTTGTGGGCAAATGTGTCCTATGGTAGGTGGGACCCAGTGACAGATGTTTTAGTAGTGTTCAATATTTTTATGCAATTCTTACATGCATAGTTTATTTTTGGATATATAGGATTTTCAGTCTTTATTATTGAAGATCTCTTAACGAAAATCAAAACATAATTTATAAATGTCATATGCATGTGCAACAAGATATGCAAAATTGTATTCTTAAAAAAGTAGCAAAATTTGCCAACAAAAAAAGTTTCAATATTTTAAGTCAACGTTAAAAGTACAATAAACTATTGTCATAATTTTAATTAGCATATTTTATCATATAAACTATATATGCTTTAAAACATAAATTATAAAGTAATGAAAAATAAACATTTGACATTGAATATGCAGTGCATGTGGAGGTGAATCATCAACATTTAATAGATGGATGTCAATTGAGTTCTACTGTTTAAAAAGTTTCTGAAATTATATATCATAGAATTAAACAAAAATGCTTTAAATATTTTAAATGACCTCCGTATTTAGAAACAAAACTTATGCTTGACTCTCAAAATTTAAAATTGTGCATCTGTCCCTTAGACCTTAGTACATGCTCCTTTAAATGTTGTCATAGTAAGGACGGAGCTATATAGGTTCAGAGTGAGTCAGCTGATCTATTTTGGAAAAAAAATTCTAAAATTGATCATGTAATTAGAAAAAAATTCTGAAAAATAAACTTATAATTTGAATATTTTTTAAAATATTCATGATTTTGAACCATCCTGAAAAAAAATCAAAATGTCGAACCACCTTTAAAATTTTCCTGAATCCGTCCCTGATCACAGACGATGCAAGCATATGCGATAACATTTTAAAACACGGATGATACACTATTATTCCACCTCATAGTGATATTGCATTGTATCTTTGATTGTATATTTGTATTGTATGATTATAGATTCGTTTTCCCTGTTACTCTTAACATGAGAACAAGGATTGTTATTTTCACGTTTTGTGTATTCTATCTATCTACAATTTATGAATTATCACATCAAAACACCTCTGACCTCTCTGAAAAATGACGCCAATTGATTCGGTCCGTTCATATAAACATGTAAAAATGAGGAGTAAGATTACTAAAACACGAAAGATTTATGTACTCTAAACTGAAAAATATATCTTATAATTTTCAAATTTCGATTTATCATTCTCAATAAATATTCATATCAAAATCTTCTAGGAAATAAAATTTTGTGATTTTTTGAGCTTCCCAAATATTTTTTAAAAATAGTTCTATTTAATATTAAAAATTACTTTAAGGGTTGTTTTAAAAATATTTTAAAAATAGCTAAAGAACTCAAAAAATCACGAAATTTGATTTTTTTTAGAATACTTTGATATGAAAATTTTATTGAGCGTAAGTTTAATTTGAAAATAATTAAGTATATTTTTTTAGTTAAGAGTATCAGAAACCTTACTCCAAACTGAGACATAAAAAGGTGTCTGAGGATCATATTTGGAAATATTGCTCCTTCAAGTAAATAAACATTTTTTGTGATTCTACTCGACTCATATTAATATTTCCAAGGATAATGTTTCGTAGATACACATTTGATACCAACTATTGACATTGATTTTATTATGTACATTTAGTTGAGTTATAATGCACACTATTTGAGTTATTATGCATGTTATACCATAACTATTTCAGTACAAAAAATAACATGTATAACTATTTCATTACAAAAAATAACATGCATAATAACTCAAATAATGTGCACGATAACTCAATTAAAGATGCATAATAAAATCGATATCAATAGTTGATATCAAATATGGTATCAACAGAGTTTTGAAACAGGGAGGCCGACATGTATTAACATGGTCCCATGCTTCCATTAAAAAGTTTATTAGAGAAATTTTGAAATTGCCCCTACAGAGTTTCTTGTTTTGAAAAATGTCATTAAAAAGATACTGTTGACGAATTTTCCGCTATAAACTTGTTTATCCCTGAATTATGCCACTGATATACATTTGCTATATAGTTTAATTTAAAATTAATGCTATTTATCCTATTTTCTATGGTTTAGATCTAATATTCAATATCTATATTGAAAATATCAAATCTTGAAATAAAACAAGTCATATAGCAAGCAAGTCATAAGATAGATAATCAATTAGCGTCACCTCTCGGTACTTAGCCAATTAATTGCTATGCTTTCTATGGTCAAGGTCTAGAATTAAACTCTAAGATAACAATTCATAAAATTGTACAAGTAGAATAGAAAGCAAACCAAGTAAGAAATTTATTACAAACAAGCATTAATAAGAGTTTCAAGACATCCTAATAAGTCCTAATACAACTTATCCGGACATTGCTAAGGGGCTAAACATGATAGAAGTTAAAAGAAAAAGATAGAGAAGGGAGATATACAATCGAGATCGCCAAGGAAGCACTTCTTCTTCTTCTTCTTCTTCCCTCTTCTGTAAATTCTCTAAGTTCTAACCCTTTGTTACTGGCAAAATTCGTCTAATAACTGCCTTTTTCTGCCTAATAACTATTGGTATTTAAAGGAAAACAAAATTCTAAAAACAGACTGTTGGAACTTCCTATTTGTGCTTCTGCGCAGGTTTATTGTGAGGGCAATAACTTCTATTGCGACCGCAACATACCTTGGAGTGGGAGTTAACATCTCTATGTCATCATGTCTTGCACGTTCTATTGCGGGGACAATAATAGTTATTGCAGCCGCAATACTTGGAGGTGGTAACTTTCTTGATCATCCATCCCTCTGCCAACATTCATTGCAGACGCAAGGATATACCTTGCGATCACAATGAAGCTGGATTGGGTTGTGCTTCTCATGGTTTGGGATGTACAACTTATATTGCGGCCGCAAGAATGTACCTTGCGCCCGCAATATAGTTGAACTTGGATGTTTTGGCTTGTAGAGGCTGATTGCGGCTGCAATAAGTATTCCTACGGCCGCAATTGACCTGGCAGATGGTCAAATTACTTCCATGCACGTCCTAGCTTGCTCCATTGTCCTTGCTTGTATCCATTTTGCTCAAAATACCTGTTTTTGCATTAAAACACTGCAAGGTAGTAATTTGAACTCTTTTTGGGATAAAAACTTGTTTGTTGGACCCTGAATAACCCTAAACTTGGCTTAAATTATACAATTAACCCTAGATAAACATGTGTATAATTTGGCTTATCAAGCAGGTAGTCGATTGACCTGCAACATGCGATTATGTGCCGCATCAAATTGCCAACGAGTCTCAATTTAATCATATTATGCCAAAGCAAATTTGTCTCTTCTTTGACAACAATTTGTCCAATCTTAGTCTTCAAGTGGCACATGATATACACCTTCCCAGAATCATAATTGATTCAGGGAAGCATCCGGCATAAGAAGATCGTCAAATCGTCACAACGTCAAACCAAAATCAAAACTTTAAACCCAACTTGCTAAGGGATGTGTTGTCTTGCGTATCTCTATAGGAGAGACATTGCACTATCCCTTTAGCCAAGTCACCAAAAATCATATATAAGCAAGAAAAAAAAAGAGAAAAGAGAAAATCCACCCAAACAAAAACTACAAGTCTTATGCCACCCTCAAAGCCATTGAGCAAAGGATGAGCCACCCAAACCTAAAAACGAATAAAGACCGAAGCCCTGGTTGAATCAAAGTGTAAGCCTCAAGTCACCAGCCAAAATAGTGAAGGTTGTGTGTTTTGAAAGTTATATTTTTTATAACGAATTTATGAATTGATTATGATTTTAAATGTTATTATACATTTATGTTCCTTGAGATTGATATGTTATATCTTTAAAAGCATTCGAGAAAATGTTCGTGGTCTTGAATCATAGAACTCTTTAGATGAAAACATATAATTCTAAATATGTTCACAATAGTGGTAATTAAAAGGAACATTATTTACCATGAATATTGTTATATCAATTGAAAGTACATTGTAGTTTTATAAATGTTGATAAGTGATTATCATTCAATAACAAGAGTATATAAAATGGTGGTTCTTTATATACTGAACATGACCTAACCCGATGGAACATTATATGGATTGTGTTTTGTGTCATTAATATTTCCAATGTGTCTTTGAATCTTATATATGAAACATATAGATTTGTCACATGAGAAGTATATAATGTGATTGTTATTTAAAGTCCATTCAATGATTGGAATGATATAGTAGTTTGTTGTGCACAACTTATGCGGGAGAAATTTATATGTCAATATTATTATTATCCCTCAATTATTTGAGTTATGATATTACTGGATTCCTTGGTAAAGTGAAATTATATTGCATGCAATATAACTGATGTAATTATACTTATAATTCACTTGAGAGACCAAGAAAAAAATATAATGCAAAAATGATACGATTCTATTTTGCATATTATTTAAAATACCATGAGACAATGATAGACACGAATCAAGCACGTAACAACTATGTCGTTTGAGAGACTATAATGTAGTGATAGAACCTCTTATAGTTCATAATATAAAGTATTTTATATTATATCAATATGACGTAGACCCTCTGTAAGGTCACAAGAACTGAACAAAAACAACAAGTATTTTACATTTTGTATGACGTATTTAATCTCATGATGTATGAATTAAAATGCATGTGATCAAATGTTAAAATAATATGTCATATAAAATGACATGCTTAGATCATAAAATATTGAAAGTTTTTAAAACCAAAAATATAAATTTTCCCTTTTTCAAAATAAATAAAAGAGTATTTTTCTATAAGTCCCAATACAAATCTATTTATCATGATAAATAAAATAAAAACAATGCATAAATAAAAAATAAAATGTTGAAAATTCCATACATATAGGAGTATGATAAATAAAATTTGTATTTCCCTTTTCTAATAAAAGTGCTTAAAAGTCTCCTTTTACACAAAATTTCTTTTACAAAAATATAAAAGTATAAAAGAAATACAAATTGCATAAACTCATTATTCTTTTTGTGTGCATATCTTCTTAAAAGAAAAATTCAATAAATGTCTTCAAATAAAAGCATATTTCCAGAAGTCCTTCTCATGCATCAAAAGATAAGAAAATCTTAAAACATGAAAATATACATAAAATTAAACAAGTCTTATAAATAAATTAAATATAATAATATAATAAATGAAATGAATAAGTAAATTCAAAATTCCATGTAGGCAAAAGAAGACATATTCTTTTTGTAAAAACATTAAAACCTTAACTTGAAGTAAGTAATTTATTCCGAATTAAATTTACTCCACAACCAAACACATCCTAAAAGGCTAAACAAACGTTAAAATCCGATAAATCAGTACAAATTCAGGAGTCCCCTTTCATGTGCAATCTTTGAAAAGAGAAAATAAAACAATCTTGCATATATCTCATTGTGCATAAAATTTTGAAATTCAAAATATTTCAAACACAAAGTAAAATCATAAAAATATGATATCTAGACTCTCCCCCTCTTTTCATGAAACAAAACACATTTTAATGAAAGTAAGAAGATAAATGTGAAATGAAATTCACTTCATGAGAAAATGCATGAAACTGACATTTTTTAAAGTGATACAACACAAATTCTAGTTAGTAATATTTTTCAAAAAGGGGATATTATAAAGGGATTGAATATTGGCGCTTTAAAATCAAATACAAATTATTTTGAAAACTCACCTTGTGTCATTCAGTATATCCCCAATCACTTGAAAATCATGAATACTGAGAACTGAAATAATGCCTCATGTAAATAATGGAAGGAACTTGTACCTGATCAGGACTTAGAAACTCAAGACCTCATTGATCAAAATGAACATAACTCCAAACAACAACATGCACCCAAGTCACAAAGAGAAATCACATTCGTTTGAGGTAACACGTCATCTTTTTCCTCAATCAACAAAAAAGCATGAGAGAGAAGCGCGAAAAAGGGCACCGAGGCACATGCATCGATATCCACGTACAACACAAGCAATCTTGCATGCATGGCAACACGCCTCGGCCGACCCGAGCAGATGATCTGACCCCCACCTCGTTGCAAAACCCCATAGTTCTGATCCTCTCACACTTTTGTAAAACTTGTTATCGTTCGAACCTTGTTTGAATATTCGAGACCGACAGAGCAAGATCGATCACATTAACTCGAGCACAGGTTCAAACCTAGTTGGATGAATAGCACGCTAATAAAGTGGAGCAAGACCCAAACCTAGATCCAGAGCCAACCAGTCTTCCTCCTCGAGGCTTATGATACGACCTAATTTCATATTAGACCTTTCAAGTTTTTTATACAAGAAAAAAAAACCTTGATAGTACTAATCTTAAGCTATATATATGTAGCAAAAATTTTCAAGAAGGAAACGTCAACTTACCAATGACATTTTTAGACAAAAATTTAGGTGCACCATTCTAGGTGCTTTCTAGATACTTCAATCAATCCGTACCATTTGATTGAAATGTATGATGCAAATCTTGATGCATTTAAATGGTACGAATTAATTAGAATACCTAGAAAGCATCTAAAATGATGCACCTAAGTTTTTGCCCATTTTTTATTGAACTTTTCTTTCTTCTCACCTTTTCTCTTGTAATGTTGATACCTCGAGACTCGAGAGACAAACAACACAGACACCCGATCAACCACAACTAATAAACTATAATCTCACTAGCTTATTACATCCATCGCATTATAACAAACAACACAGCATATAACTTTCTGGCAACAGCCAATACAACATTGGGCTGGTTCTCTACAATTCAAATTGAATGATTAATCAGTCCCCTGGAGATGTAGTCAATACTATTTTTACAGAATATACTATTTAACAGGGGTAAAAAAGTAAAGAATTAGCATACCCCTCATGGAAAAGAGAGGGGCATCAAAATACTTTCACAAAACAAAGTAAAATTTTCATAACTTGGGGCATCATTATAAATTAACAAATGAATTCATGTCCAAAAGTATTCTACTTCTACACAATTGTTACAAATATACGATTTTAATACTGTCAAACCAATCATACTAGCAACAAATGACAAGCTCCAGACAGTTGATCTCTCTAAACAGGATAAATTAAATAATTACAAAGTAAAGAACAAAAGAATGTAATTTTTCAAATCATTATCTCAAACAAAACCACCACAAATGCTATATAATGTTCAAGACCTGAGGTTTTCTTCTGTCTGCTTTTTATCATAAAACACTGTACTTCTATTCGGTCGAAGTGGTGGGGGCAGACAAAGAGAGATTTAATATGAGCCCGACAAACAGGCCTAATAGGCCTACAATAACAGCAAAAATGAAAGAGAAGCCACCTCCAGCTTTTGGGTTTCTACGCCTTCTCAGCATATCCTGAAAATTTGACTTCCTTTGTAAATTAAAGAAGAGAAAGATATGATAATCCCAATTTTGTCAACCTTTATGTCCTAGAAAAAAAACAAATTCATATCATTCAATGTATCCTTTCATTTCCCCCACTAACTCTAAAAAAGAATAAAGTACTATCTTTCTACTTGTTTAGCTCTGCGGATCAGAGAAGGTAAACTGAAAGGCTAATATGGGTATTTTTTATGAAATTAGGAGTGATGTAGGTCATAGTTTTCATGATTTCTGCAGGTAAATAAGAGAGTTGACTTTATGCAGGTTTGCAAGATGCCTTTAGTAGAGGTATGCATGAAACTAGACCCATAAATATATATAAATGTATTCTAGTTGTGGTTACACCTATCTAGTTTATTAATAAGGTTTTACTGCAGTATGAGAAACTGAAAACCTTCAATAGTAGGAACATTGTGTACAAAGGTGGGGATTAAAAAAGAAAACTTGAATTGCATAGTGTATGTGACCCATTGGGTATTCTGCCCAAGAATGCTTCTGTGTTTTTTTCATACAAACAAAAAAAAGAGAAATAGTAAAGACAACATATAGCAACCACAGCCATGACCCAAGCATATTTGTTAGGAAGTACCATGGACACAAGAAACTAAACCATATAATGACAACGTACTTGAGAAGGGTGAAGAAGATATCAAAGGAGTTATGAGAACAATGGATCAAAGAAACTAAAACGTGTTTGTGCCAATCTGAAATTAATTTCATTCAGTAGAGCAGAATTGTAGAGCATAATTGAAGTAAATATTTATCGTCAACTCCTCAGGAGTCGTAGATTTCAGTAATGAGCATATTGAAGACCAAAAATAAGAAACAGCCCCTAATTTATAATATGCACACTTGGCCTGGGTACCAGAATTATCCTCATGGTTGCATACAGGTCCACCATGCAAGGCACAGTATGCATCACGTGGAAGTATTGAATGCTACCCTTCACCACTGAATCACTGACAAAATGGAAAAGATGATGCTGGCAAAATGGGTTGTAGACTTTTTATGATATTATTCATGCATTACCAAACATTATTCAGGATATTCTTAATTTAAATATTTTTGGGATTCTGCACTTGTCAAAAAATAGAAATTTTGAATTAGTGAAATCGAAAAATTGCACTAGCATCCAACAAACCAAGTTTAAAATAAGAATGCTTACTATTTCGCGCTGGAGCTGATGGTTTAGTTGCAGAGTGGTATCCCTTTCCTCCTTCAAACGCTGTATAGTTGCCAGCTGCACAAGTAGTAGATTCTTTTAAGGTCTATAATCCAATCATTATTGACCAACTCAAGATAAAGGAAAGAAATGAACTTACACCTATCTCCCTATCAACCACTTACATAAATCTATTTTCTTGTGAAATTGAAATTAGGCTGCCCTCTTACACAGTTGGAATTACAATATTGTGCTCAAGAAGGAGCATGTTGCAGAATGTAAAAAGAGATGTTGATACCAACTCGAGAAAATGGTGTAAAGTAATTTTAAAGAATTTATGAAAGAAAAAATAACAGTAAAGAAGAAGCTAAGAGGAATTACATCTTGACTGGTAGGATTCTTGAGCATCTACATTTCATATATAAAAGACATGTTATAATACAGTCATACATATAATCTAAATCTAATTAGAAAAGAAAAGAACCTCACCGAAATATCATCAAAGCCCGCCCCAGGAGAAGTCATTCCAGAAGTCTCAGAATTTGCACGCCCAGTAGAGTTCTTGTAAACAACTCTTAGCTTCATTTCTTCGATAACTTTATCCCCTTCCTTAGTAAACTGAATGCAAAAGATATTATACAATAATAGGTAAGGTTAATTAATATACAAATGAATAAAAAACTCCAAAAAAAGTGCTGTAGTTTTATACACCTTATATTTGTTGGGAAGAAAACAGAACAAAGACAGAATGAAAAATACATGTCATTCTAGATCTGCTTGACAGAAATATTTGGGTTGCCTACCCCTCTTTATGTCCATCAACTCCAATAGAGAAAAAACTGACAATTATGTTTACTTACAGTTTGCTATTCTATCATATTTGACTACAGTTATCGACTCTGTCTGGTCACCAAATCAGATCAGATCAAGGATAAGTCACATATTCTGAATTGAGTTCTAATAAAAGTTATTTGACAAAGGTCCATAGACCAACCACTAGACTTCCATTTCAAATTGGTGGATATGAATTTGACAAATTTACTATTGTGCTAGATTGTCATATTTATAACTATTACTTTTCCATCAAAAAGACCATGACCCCGATTAGTAAACTACAAACAATATATGAATTTGCATCCAAATTTTGTGAAAACTCAGGAACATATTTATTGTGCATGTGATTATCAGATTTAAAGGTAAGGAATAACAAATCAAGAGTATACAGTTTCAGGAGGAATTTCGTCCATGTCAGTGCTGGGGGCTACTTTGGTGCTCTGAATAAGAAACTTATCCTTGCATTGCAAATCAGGTGGGAGTTCCTTTTGAGCTTGAAGGGTAACTGTTAAATAAACAAATAGAAACATGAAAATACGATATCAGTCATTTGAATAAAATTTAATGTCACATTGGTTGAACTGCAACATGAATGATTTCTCACCTGTTATGGTGCACGAATCCCAAGGTTGAACAATACGAGCATTTGGTCTGACAAAATATTTCTTTGGTGATGTTGTTTTAACCTATTCACATGAATCAATGTAAATTAATTACCAAGCTTGACGGAGAAAAAAAAAATCCTAAGAAAACGCGACAAAAGAAGGCGCTAGCTTCACCTTGAACGCTACATGGTGCTCGGTGTTGTTAACAACCTTCAAATTGCAAGAAGAGGGCTTGTCCAACTCGACTTAATTATTAGCAGAAATGAAAATTTACCATATAATCAATGTAAAAAACGAAAAATTATATAAAAAATGAAACAATTCGAACAAAATCACAGATAACATACTTTGGAAGGAGAGTTCCTCGGGGTAAACCGAGATTATCTGAGAATTGTCGCCACCACCCATCTGACACGTCGGATCGAGAAAACCTGAGAAACACGATCAGATCAGATCAGATAAAACAAGTTTGAATTCGGGCGAAAGATTCTAGATGGAAAAGAAATAATAAAGGTGAGAGAACCTTCTTTTGTTTTGAAAGGGGCTGAAAATGAAAGGAAGAGGGAGGGAGACAAGAGTAGACGTGGAATGTCTGGATCTTATCAACCGAGCACTCAACAAATCATTGTGTTATGACATTTTCTAAAATTAGCATTTTTGAATTTTTGAAATTTTTTGGGCTAATATGGGCCTAAGGTGTGGACAACTTGGGTTTTTTTAGAATCGTAAACACAGAAACCTTCATTACAAATTTACAATCATCATCAATTCATCATGAGTGCCATCTCTAGGATTTAATGTAATAATAATAGTAATACTGTGCATATTCATTTTAATGATTTTATTGTTCACTTATATTTACAAAACTTGATCAAATAAAATATGATTTTTTTTATGCGAAGGAGCTTAAAGCCTGGTTCTAACTAAATCAAATTGTAGAAAAATACAAGTAAGAAAAAAGAGTGACAGTTTTTTTATTCTTAAAATGGAAGAAAGTATTTAACATTTACAATGAGTCAATGATAGATGTCAAATCATCTATAACGGCTAGTAGAAAGAGCCAATTATATAAAGTATATCAAGCATATCTCTATTGAAATGAAAAAAAATAAAATCAACATTAGTCAATGATTTAAAAATAATGAGAAGAAAATAATTAATTGAATGATTAATATCATGAATAATGTAACGTAGAAATATTTCAGACTCAATCCATAATGGAGTATATAAATTGAACTGCAAAGACTCGATTAACCATTTTCCCACCACATCTGACAGAAAAAAGAGAGTATTCACAATTAACTTCAAACAATCTTGAAATATTACATGAACAATTAAATTTAAAATAAAATAACTTGCAAGTAATTCACGATGATACTAAAATAATGATTTTACAAAATACAAGGAAATTTATTTCAGCCTTTCACCATTCATCAAATCTTTCAATCTTAGCAGCCATTTTGCAATGCCTTTGGTGAGATATGAAATAATACTCGAATGAAATTTTGAGAACCACGCAATATATATATCCAACACCACTTGGTCAAACCTATTTTTAGAACTTAAAAAAGAATTTTGTTTTGAATTAATGTACATATCATAAAAAATGTGAAACTAGAGTGGGTATTTCAGTGAGAAAAAATATTTTACATGTATAACTACAACATCAATCTTCATTTTCAAACATTCCAAAATATAAGATTGCTTGTGAAAAAGATCTGAAAGTCGCTTGAAAATATAATATCAAATTAAATCTTACACAGAAAATGATTGATGCCCCCACTAGAAAACAAAAAACTTGCAAGGAAAAAATGACAGTTTTGAGGCTACTTCTTCTTGAAAGTGTAAAAACGGGGGAGCTTTTCCCTCAGGTAGAAGAGTTTTGCTCTCCTCACATCTCTGTGGCTCACCACTTTTATCTCCTTTATTGTTGGTGAATACCTGAAAAAGAGTTGCCAAAAGTAAGAACTGCTGAAGATTTGTTTGCCTATGAACTCATTGAAAAGAAAATAGGAATTTTTCTCATTTGGATTAGATTATAAACTTTATTTTGTAGGAAAACATATCGTGTACATTCTAATATTTTTTATGGAATTTTGTGCCCTGAGCTGCACAATCGAGGGCAAATTAAGCAAACTGAAACTAAATTGGTTTATAGTCAAACGAGGCTTAATTGAATAACAAATGTTTTATAGTACTGGTAAAAAACAAATGTCTAGTTGATGCACCCAATTTGCACAATAGACCAAAACAGATGGAAATGAAAGCAGAACTTACACTGGGAAAACAATTTCAACAGCAGTACCGGCAGTCATGTATCGGATTCGAATTGTAGTATGAACTCCCGAATTACTCTTTGCAATTACAATCCCTTTATAAAGTGCAAGCCTCCTCCTATTTGCTTTTTGCTAGCGCAAAAAGAAATCAATTTTTAGTATTCATCATTTTTTCCATAACAATTAGCAAATATGAAAGAACAAGCTTATATTAGCCTTCTATTTTATTACTTGAGTGTTTGCATGGAGAAGTTACAACCAAATCCTACCATTATACTTTGCAATAATGCAAAAACAAATAACTTAATATGAAAAAAAAATTATAGAACCAGCTGTGATTTTATCTGAGTTGGTTACATAATTGAAGAAAAGAAGTTTGTGAATGATCTACAAGTTTGAATTTACAGAAGTTAAAGCTGAGCAAATAATGAAATTTCTGCTATTTCATTATGCAAAATGCATGATCATAAATTACCTTTTTAATCTCAACAATATCACCGGGCCTGATATCAGGTACAGGTTTAATAGTCTCTGCTTCTGCAATAGCCCTTTTATTCAATATCTAAAAAAATAACAAAAATAAAGAGAAACGTTAAAACAGACAAGAAGTACACAGACTCATATATTGTGTTGCTGATATAGATATTCCTGAAAGTCTTCAGAATGGTACATTTTGACAACCTTAACAATTGTTAGAAAGAACTTGTAATTTTAAAATCCGGCAAATAAAATGTATTTTAAACTTTATACATATCAGATATATATGAAATATGTTGAAATCTTAATGCAAATTCCACCGTACATCAAAATGGCATCAAAATTGCAAGGTTCATATTTAGAGTCAAACATCAAATGGTATCAAAATTGCATGAAAATTGATACACAGCCAATCTATTATAAGGAAAACAACGTGTCTATAATTTTTTTTTTATTGAAAACGTTTTTGGCATAATTTAAGAGAATGCTGTCAATGTTGTAAAGATATGCAATTGTCAAGAGACCCTAACCCATCTTTCTAAGCATCATACATACCATATTCCCTTATTTGTCAAATTTATCACACTATGCCAAAAATAAGCTGAATGTAAGCTTAATGTGCACAACCAGGCTCAATTCAGGAAAAGAAAAACAAGTTCCAAAACTAGGATAGAATCATTAATACCACTTCCAATAATCGCCCACAATTGTGTGATTTTTCCTGAATTAACGGTTTAACACTTATTATAGCTCTAGTTTCACAGAATGTAGCCTCATCTTTATGTTGGAAAATAATGCACTGCTAGCTACTAGATACAATGAAAAAGGAGTTTCACAAACTCAAACATAACTTTCCGTTCACTTCTTGCTAATTCACGATACAGGATACATCTTCTTTTATAGCTGATACAGATCTATATTTAGATTTCCTAGATAGCTTTCCTAAATACTAATCCTATTACAATTACCAGCCGATATATTTTTAGAACCTAAATTCAGAAATCATTACCCACTAATACCTTACATGCTTGCTAAAAATATAAAAACTGAATTCTAAATATACAAATCTATTTTGGATCAACTCTTAACACTTTAGTTAGTGTTGTTGCCAAAAAGCTGACAAGACTTAAAATATCCCTCTACTTGAACCAGCAAACAAGTGTGGGTACTAAGACTAGTATACTAGTACAAGCACTAACCAGAATGGTACACAAAATCGGTGCAGGTTCATTAATAGAACAGGCCTGGTTTTAACCAAGAACATTTTTACAGACAATTAATTTCAGGAGTCTAAAGGTACAGCAGCGAGATTACTCTTTAAACTAGGATAAAAGTTTGTCAATTCAGTAATGCAACGAGAATACAGAATTCTTCAGGACTAGTATGAAAATTAAAAAAAAAAATAGGTACTTCACCCCAATTATGTCATTAAGCTTCACAATAGGCTTCCTTGGAGGCTTCTCCTCCACTGCCACAGCACCAGAGCTCTCCTCACCTCCAGTTTCGCTAGGGCTCTCATCCTCTCCAGTCTCAGCAGGCGTCTCCTCTCCAGTCCCTCCAGCTCGTGCAATCCCAAATGACGAATCCCTGCATCGGCGAACCAACGGCTGTGGTGCAACCGACGCGGTACGAGAAATTGAAATCTGGCTTAGAGAGAATGATACCGAGGAAATGGTGAGAGACGGTTTTGCGAAACGGGGAGAAGCGGTGGGGAGGGGGAGGAGGGAGTGTTGGAGGAGAGAAGAGGAGGCCATGGGGTCTGGTTCGATCTTAATCGGACGGTCAGGATTGAGATTGGGGGGTTTATGTGCAATGGTGGTGTGACGTGGATAGGAAAGAAGAGACGAGTTGTGAGTTCTGAGTTGTGAGTGTTGTTATCCCTTCTCGGAAGGGAACGCTATCCGCTCATGGAAGCTGTATCGTTGTAGGCCTGTAGCTTGTAGGCATTTTTTTAACTTCACCCTTGTGAAAGTTGGATATGATAACGCAACATTTCCAATCTAGGATGCATCGAAAATTCGAAATTTGTTTTCTGATGAGGAAACGAAATCCTTGCGAATTTTTGAGGAAAGTAGGCTTGACATATTCAGAACTTTTATTAAAAAAATGTTTATTACATTATTTACAAAGTAAAAAAAAAAAACGGAAAAACTGAAAAGTATCCTAAGTGTTCTTAGTGCTCTAAGCTAACAATGTGCTAGCCATTGGTTTGCTTCCTCAAATATTTTCTTGATCAGAAGATTTCGTGGTCTTGATTTTGCTGAGAATAAGCAACGATGGCGTTCTTTCCAAATGGACCAGAGTGTCGCGTAGAATATAGAATCACAGTGGCTTGTTGCAGACTTGGTGAGGTTCGTTCTGTTAAACATCCAGAGGGAAGGCAAGTCGTCAGAGGTTGTGGAAGTCGTCCAAGGTGCTATGGTACGCCAGATTTGGGATGATTAGGGGCATGTCGGGAAGAGGTGCGCGGTTGTCTCGAAAGTTCTGGATCGGCAAAGCATGCATGATTCATTGGTCGTGTCGTGTCTCTTTTAGATGGTTTCCATTGTGGGCAATTTGTTGCGAAAGGCCGTCCAGAGAAATATTTTGATCTTGAGTGGGGCTTTGGCATTCTATATGTACTTTGTCATTGGAGATACAATGCCCAGGTTGACGAGGAATCGATAGGCTGTTTTTTAGGAGAATTGGCTAGTGTATGTCCAGTTCCATCCAGTGGTTCCGTCGGAAAGTATTTTGGTTGACGGTGGTAACATGGGCATCATGGATAAGAGGTCCCTGAGAAAAAAGGACGGCATTGAGGCAATGTCGTTGCGTTCCATGATTTGGTATCGATTAGGCCAGTGGTAGTGGGTGTTGACAAAACGTGGGAAGATTGAGGTTTGATTTGAGTCAATTTTCCACGGCCATTTGAGAAGAAGTGAGTTGTTGAGAGTGTCCAGTAACCTCCTATGCGAATTTATTTCACAAAGCAGATTTTTTTGTTATGAACCGTTAGATTGAAGATGAACGATTCATATACTAATAATAAAAAATTATTCTTTGGGAGACCTAAAAAGTTTCATTAAGCAAAATGTTTCTTCTTTGATAATAGAAATAAATAAAATATTTTCGACTAAAAAGAGCAAATAAAAAAGTACACTTAGCATTTTCATTTCTGAAACTTTTGGAGTTTCTAATATAATGTGACAGTTTCTAAATGAGTTTTAGGTATATAGATGAGTTTTTTATTTAGCAATTTTGCTTCAGAGTTTCATATTTAGCAATTTTACTTTAGAGTTTATGAACTCTGACGTGGCTTAATCATTAGCTAAAATTGATCGGTCTTTCACAAGAGTGGTAATATTTGCTGACGTGACAATTATAAACTCTATTTTTTTTAGTTTCTAGAATGAAGGATTTAAAAACTAAAGAAATATTAAATTTCAAAAATTAATGTGATAATTATTTAGAAATTTCAAAAAATTTAGGAACACGTATGCTCTAAGGTAGTTTTGTATTTTATATTAAAATAAAAAAGAAAACTAAAACGTACGAGACAAACATGATTGTAGGTACAAACAAAGAAAACTATATATAATTAATGAACATAATAAAATTTGATTTAGCATAATATACACATTCAGGTCAGATTTTGTCCAATAATACTTTTAAAATACATATTCGATATTTTTGTCGGATTAATAATACAATCTAACTAATACTGGTTTATGAAATTTGGTGATGCAGTATAGGGATCGATCCAATCTGAGATCTGATTCTGATTGTGATTTCGATTTGATTTGGTGGATCTTATCAACATTTCATCTTCAATATCACTTTGTATTCACTTCAAATTATCTAGATTATTTCTCTATTTTTTATCTTTTATTTTTTTAGCATTTATTTTTATCTATTCACTGAATCATTATATATTTACTTCCTTAGTTACAATTATTATTTACTTTGGGACCAATGCACTTTCCGCCATACAATGGATCCCTTGTCATTTGTAAGAATCACCTTTTGTTTAAAGAAATTATCAATATGTTAATAATTTCGAGAATTTTGTGTTTTGCTACTTAGTATGTTACTTGTTTCCTCTTTGTTTCTTTTCCACTAAATCATTTACTGCAGTCCGTCCTCGCGAAGTTATGATTTGGATCGCCAAAGAGCGTCAAGTGGTATCAGAGCAAGTTCGACAACCACCTTCGCACGTGCGTGAAGTTGTATCTCAGACAACGGCCAATCATTCACCACCATCTTTCAACATTCGTCATTTTTTTCGAAACCTCACCATCATAGATCGAACGTTCAAGAAATTGTTGATGAGATGCGACAAGCTTGTGAACAAGCACGACTAGCACATCAATAATCCATGCAAAGACTTAGAGAATTTCTTGCGTTTTTTCTCGAACCTCACAACCAAGACCTAAGCCGAGCCAATCATCCAGTTTGTGAGCAGAACCATAATTTGTCTAATGGTCTTCAAGTAGGACTACCTTCCTTTTCGAGACATCATCAACCTGAGGAAAAAATATACGAGCCAACTTTCGACGAGGTTTACGAGTTCTCGAGTTCAACAAATGAGATTGTCTAGTTTTCAAATTTGGCATACGAGGTTCTCAAGTTCTCGTGTTCGTAAGATGAGGTTCCTAAGCTCTTTGATTTGACGAGCGAGCATCCCGAGCACTCAAGCACAAACAATAGATTCTCGATTTTTTGAGTCGAAAGACACTATTATAAAGTTTTTGGGTTCAATAAGTAGAGTTCTTGAAATCGAAAGTTTTCCTCGAGAACTGCAAGAACGCGATGAGTTTGACCAAGGACCCGCATAGGAGAAAGTTTTCGATGAAGAAATTTATAAGGATGACCCAGAGTATGTTTTCAAGTACACCGATAAAGCTTATTAGGATGATTCTGATGATGACCCTGAGCATATTTCCAAGTACACCGAAGAAGTCTACAAGAATGATTTCGAGTACGTTTTCGATGGCACCGAGGAGAAGATTTGCGAGTATGATCTCGACTATCGTACCAAAGATGCTGAGAAGGATATATACGAGGTTGATACCGTAGTTTTACTCGAGTCCGAAGAGTTGTTTCAAGAATCACGAGAAGACTTGGAATATCTTGAGTTTGAAGAGTCTCCACGAGAAGCTATTGAATATCCCGAGTTCGAAGAGTTCCAACAAGAATACGAAGACGAAAGTCTGGTCGAGTTCGAACCTGAAGAAGAATACTACGAACTAGTCGAGCCTGAATCACCACCTACATCAGCTCTTGCTTCGAATCTGCCCCACCTTGTCTATTGTTGCAATCACTTCCACCATCTGAACCACCTCCCTAACTATCATTAGTTCCAAAGATAGTAAAGCCAAATTGAGGTCAAGCTTTTCATCAGCTCGGGGAGTATGACGTAGTCCAACAATGGATCCAACTCGAGATCTGATTCAGATTGTGATTTGATGGATCTTACCAAGATTTCATCTCCAAGACCACTTTGTGTGCACTTCAAGTTATCTAGATCATTTCTTTATTTTCTGTCTTTTATTTTTTTGGCAGTTATTTTCGATTTATTCACCGAATCATCATACACCTACTTCCTTAGTTTGCAGTTATTACTTATTTTGAAACCAAAACACTTGTTGCCTATATAATGAACCTCTTGTCATTTGTAGAATCATCTTCTGTTTAACGAAATTATCAATATGTTAAGAATTCCGAGAATTCTGTGCATTGCTACTTAGCATGTTATTTGTTTCCTCTTTGTTTTTATTTCACTAAACCATTGATTGCAACTTGTACTCGCGGAGTTGTGATTTAGGTTGCGAGAGAGCGTCATTTGGATTCTCATTTTTCATGGTCATCAGATAATCTTACAGCCACTTGTACGGTTATACCTCTCTATAGACTGAAACTTCAACTTTAGTCCAGCATTTTCACATAATTATTATAATTATAATTATTTATAGAATTGTGCTAAAATACTTAATAAAACATCAAATTCAATATACTTTAAAATTGTGTCTCGAAATACAAAATGCAAATAATCAATCTGATCTATAAAAAATATTCTTCGTACTAACATCTACTTGAAAATCAAATTTTACATTTTTTTAAAACTTTATATTATTTTCTCACAAATCAGGTTTACCTGGCCCTAATTGACTCCGTCTAGAAAATAACGGGTCAATGTTTGCCCAAAATTGAACAGTTATTCTCAAATCGGCCTTTAATCTAATTTCTTGAAGGTTCAATTTGTAGTGTTACTTTTCTGTTACAATAGCCTAGTTCAATCCATGTATTATTATATTATTATTATAAGTTCATACAAGTAGGACTGAAGGAGATTGATAACCTTTTATTTATTTGACGTTCTTTTTTTAATCACTTTTGACATGCTGTTTAGAAGATTGATATGCATTTGTCCTATCCTATATTCCTATGAAAAGAACATTTCTCCGAAGTTTTGTTGACGAAAAATAAAAAGTAAAGATTCAAAATATATAAAAATGGTGATGAAATAATGAAGACAAAAAAAACAAGCCTTGAAATCTAAGTTAGTACCTAGAGATGTAACAAACACTGTTAATTAAATTCAGTGACTGATTATGGTGGCATTACAATTCATCAGTTTAACAGCACCAAAAAGCTAAAGAAAATGGATAAAAGGAAAAAGAAAAAAGAAAAGAAAGAATCCATCTGCAGATTAATTAATTACCACTTGAAGTCTTGAACCAACAAAAATTATATGAACAAAAAGTTAACACTCTCTCGCATTGATAATGTGTAACAAATGATGATGGCCAGCTTTCATTGATCTACAAACAGTGGCGGATCCACCTTAAGAACAAGTTCGAGCAAGTGTCCGGACTTGATTTTCAAAAAACGCGAAATTTAGTGTATTTTTGTAGTGAAAATGGACTTTTAATGATATTTTAGTATGTTTTAGTGTATTTGTGCTCGTACTTGATCTCAAATTCAGTGTCCGAGCTTAATTGTGTTCGAACTTAAGTGAACATCTGGATCTGCCACTGTCTACAAAGAGTCCTTTCAAATATGTTCATCACATGATCATACATACAGTCCTTCCAGAATTAGTATATTTCCTTTTTCATCTCTGTCTGGCTTTTTTAATTAGTTCCTCTCCTCTTTCTTTTTAATGAATTAGAAGTTTCAATGAAATGATATGGTGGTTGGATAAAGTAGCATGAGCTTGCTTCACTTCCAATTCAAGTCCCCTCCCAATCTCTTGTCTGTTATGATTCTTATATGCATACTTCTTAGTAGCCGTTGGAGTAATTCTCTCTACAAACAAGCATGTTCTTTAATACCTCCAATTATTTTTTAATGTGGCAAATTGTGTAAGAAATGTGCCTTTTTTATTATATGTTATTCCTAATTAACATGAAACCTTTTGTGTTATTGTATAAAACTATTAGGACTATTATTTTTTTTTTCTATTTGTGTTAAATTAAGAATGAACAAAGTAATAAGTAGGATAATTTTAAGTTTCATATTGTACTTCAATTATATACAGCATTGTAAAAAAAAAATTAAACTCAAATTCTAATTACTTCAATCAATAAAGAATAATTTTGTTTACCTCACTCCAAGTGACCATCATCATCATCAGGGGCGGATTCATGTAGGTTTAGAAGGGCAACCGTCCCCTCTCTCGAACTTTTTTTTTTGCAAAATAATTTTGTATATTTATACGATTTGTCAAATTTTTTGTAAAGTAACATTGTATATTTTAAAATGTGTCTCATTTTATCTCCCTCTGAAAAAAATTATAGATCTCGCATCTCTATGACGAAAATTCTGAATCCGTTCCTGATCATCATCAAAGAAAAAATTATTCTTGACACTTCTATGATGCACATCAGCACATGTGTAATCATCAATAGGAATGGGTGAGATTAAATTGAAAATATTGACTGTACAAAAAAAAGAAGAAAAGTTTCGCAATTTTGAAAGTGATATTTTCTTTCTTTTAATATGAAAGTAGAATGCTATTTAAAAACAAACGTCCAATGCTATATTAAATTGAAGAATTTTACTATATCAAGAGAAAAAGAAAACACTTTTTGAGGTCAAGAAGGTAATTTCCCTAATACAAAAGGCACTGTTAATCGGATTCATTTTCTCCTTGCTTTTATTTTAAAGAATGTACCACGAAAATCTGGAAAAGAAATGCATGACTCGGGATTATGATGAAGATGGTGTCGGGTTATCTTATGACACTTTATATGTGATATAAAATATATATTGAATAATGAATCGTTAATTATTTAATCAGATCTGTTACGAAGTGATCAAATTAAGTATTATTTACGAGTTCAATATGTATCATGAGAAGTGAGATCTTTAATATGTGAATGTGTATTAATAACTTTATGATTTACGTGATGGTCTAAATTATATAAAATTATACGAATAATACAATTATGCTATTGGTCCCTGAAGAACGCAATTTAATATGATAATATTCTGCAAATAAGAGAATATCTGATATAAACAAGTTCTGATTTTTGGATCCATTAAAGATCCCAATGAGAAAATAGTTTCTATATTCATTAAGGAAATAATTAATTAATTAATTAAAAATTGGTGGTCGCACCTTTTTGGGTGTACATATGCGTCTTTGTATATGTCTTTTCTGTTCATTTTTATATAAAACTCTCTGTTTCATCGAAAAAAAAACACACTACAATCTATTGTGAAGTACTCTCCCTTCACAGGTTAATACCAGAAAACAATAAGTGATTAAAAGGAGTTTCGGTTCAGAACTTGCAAAGTATCGAGTATTTCATT
>CAXKVX010000815.1:0-26410 GCA_964058865.1 Eleocharis quinqueflora
AAAATTCAAAAAGTTGGACGGATCCGACCCGATCTGCCCGGACCCGTGCCCGACCCGTCTGGATCCGCCCAGGTTTATCACGGGTCGGGTTGGGGGTTTTGGGTTCAGACCCGTGCATACCCGCCCCGTCGTACCCGTGGATCCGGACGGGTCGGATCCACGGGTACTCGACCCGTCCCGTTTTGAGAACCCTAAAACTAGTTGAAAGATGGATTTGCACCAGTTGTTTCAAATCTGTTTTTGTTGCACAGAATGCATGTGGTACACATTAGTTGAAAGAGGTGCTCACACTAAATAAAATAGATTTTCAGACTAGTTGAAAGATGTGTTCTTTCGTGTTTAACGTTGATAACGATCACATTAGAAGGTTGTTTCGTTGATCGTCCAATGAAGAGACGAAAGTACTTTCGTGTTTGCATTGATCTCGATTCCCGACATGCTATGATACCCCAGAGTGGGTCGAGTCTGTATCGCCGCGGAGCAACTGCAGCGTTTATTTAACGCAAGGAAAATTCGTTTTGTTGGTCGTTCCATTTAATTTGAACGATCAAAACAATTGAAACGTTCAATTGTCCTGGTCGTAAAAATGCTTTTCAGCTCAATTTTTTTTTGACGGTTTAAGTTTAAACCGTTTGAAATCTTTGAACGTTCAGAAGGATCATTGAAACAAACAAAGTATGAATCAAACTTTCAAAGCAAATTTCATAAATAAACATACAACAACATAACCTCTCAAGAGACCTGAGACCAGAATACAAGTTATACTGCTACTGCATCCAAAACATACATCCAACATAACCTCTCAAACCCAACCGAAGATCCAGAACTAAAGCCTTGTGCTAAAGTCTTTTTGGCTCAATCCAGATCTCAAGTGATTGCTCTCAGATATTACCAATCTTAGCCAAATGACAAAATATGAAAATGCTTGAAACATTTAAATGGATCTATCATCATTGAAATCACATGAGATATGAGGAGCCAAAGAGACTTTTAACTCCAGACTTGAGTTTCTGACAAGGCAACAAAGCAACAAAATACAACAAAGCTAACTAACAAAGTAACAAGCATATAGAGGGTCACTGACACAGTTACGGATACACAACAAAGTCTCCACTGGCACAGACACCATCAACTAGTTGCATTTCATCAGTGGGCCACATTGGATCACCAAGTTCCAATCTATTTTCTGCACATTGAGATACAATCATACAAAGAGTCAAAGAGAGGAATTGAGGAAATTAACAAAGGTTCCAAATAATTAAAAAGAGTACATGGTTCATTATGATGTTTCAAAGAGCTTGTGCTTCTTTGCTGACCCATAGGATATTCTTTCCTATAGTAATTACAGGTAGCAATGTAACTACCATCAGTTTGGGTAGGACCCCTTTTGAAATGATTCCACACTTCAGAGGTCAATGTTTTCTTTAATTTTTTCTTTTATTTGGTTAGGCAGTAGCTGGTGCATCATCATCAGAACCTGCTTGGGCATCAAGTTCTATCTTTTGAATCTCATCTGCTATTTTCAGATTCAATCATGGTCCCATGCTACACAGGAAATCATCTCAAACAGTCAGCAAGAGAACACTAGAGGTACTAAGCAAGCATTTGAAATGTGCCAACACGCCTAAGTAACTAAGCACATCTAAGTAACTACTCAAATGTGTCAGTTCAATTAAGACACTAATCAAGCATTTCAAATGTGCCAGCACACTCAAGGCAAACCATTTCACAATCATTGAAATAATTGAAGGCACTAAGCATGTTAATACTTATAAGCACAACAAACTATATATGTATCAAGCATCAAGCAAACTAAGCATTTCAAGTTTAAGCATTTAAAGCATCAAGCATGCCAGCACAACAAACTAAGCATCAAGCATTTCAAGCATGACAGCACAACAAACTAAGCATCAAGTCAAACAAGCATTTCAAGTATGCCAGCACAGCAAGTCAAACAAGCATTTCAAGCATGATAACACAGCAAACTAAACATCAAGCATACTAGCACAGCAAGTGAAAGAAACATTTAAAGCAAGAAATTTCAGATTCAAGTCAACTGGTATGTAAAATTACTAAGCATGTAAAATTAATAAGCATCAAGCAACTGAGCATTTCAGATTATAAAAGCATACTCATCCTCAGAGATATTAGGTTCTGACTCCTGATTTGATCTGTAGGAATCAACCATTGTACCACGGTACCAGGCTTACAAAAAAAACCAACATGCAAAGCAAAATACAGACATATTAGGTCAAAAGGGGCAAAATGTAGACAAAAATTGAGGGAGAAACAAATTTAAATGAGTAAATAAAAATACTTACAATGGGATGAAATAGATTGGTTGCCACTACCATAATTTCTCCCTCTCTTTCCTTAGTTCTTTTTTCTGTCTCTCTCTTTTATCTCTTCTCTTCTCTCTAACTAAGCATGTCACAACAACAAGATGGGTCTCAACACTATATATAAGCAACGATTGCACACGAGTCATAATTACCTGCTTGGTTGCTAAGATACCTAGATGTACGATCAAGAGCCAAGCCTCATAGTTTATATCAGTGAGAAACTTGACAAGTCTCTCAGCTTACAAATAGTACTGTGAAAGCTTGCTTAGAGCGCAAATCCAGGGATAAAAGCATCACAATCACAGGATTAGACAAAAATCTAGGGTTTTCTTTTTTTGGCAAATATATGATGGATTCAAGGGTTGCTGACGGTCACAAAGCACGAGTGCACGAGAGTCCAATCATGTCAGGCAACGTGCGAGAGAGAGTGAGAGAGAGTGAGAGCATGCGAGAGAGACAGAGAGGGAGAGATATTAGGAGACCATTATTGTGTTTGAGCGGCAAAGAAATGACAGGAGGGAGACGATTAGGGTTTTAGTCGACAACATTTCTAGAAATCTCCGCCCCAAACTCTCTGCAATCATCTAATAACAGTCCTCTGGAATTCTGCACGAAACACAAAACGAACGATCACGATAACATCCCTTTTCATGTTTCGTTCGATACTTAACATGAAACCGTTGTATCCTTGCGTTAACTGTTTCGTCCAATGACGAAAGACTTTAATTCGTTTCGTGACCGTTCGATGAAAGACGAAACGATCGAACGGTCGAAAACCCTTCTGTTGACAGGCATAATTTTCCTGTATCATTTGTTTCGAGCCTAAATGTACAATGTACAGTCAGTTAGGCGTGAGCCCAAAATTTGAAATCATAAAATTTATTTGTTTTATTGTATCGTTTGTTTGCAACAACTGAAACCTTAGGTGTGAGCTCAAAAACACATTTCATAATTCCCAGTTTCCAACGAACCCCGCAAGTTCCCAGAAATTCGACTCACTGAATCTCACTTTTGCAACGAGGTAATTATATTATTAGTAAATCAACGCAAAATTTAGTATATTTTTTATTAATTTTTAGTGAAAAAAATAGCTTTTAATTATATTTTAGTGAGTTTTAGCGATTTGTTTTCGGACATGATTTCAATCTTAGTCCTTAGTGCTGGAGCTTAGTTGTGCCCGTGCTTGACCTCTGGATCAGTCCTGACTAGTGATTTGACAATGGGCCGGTCCAAACCCGCCCGGTCTAACGGGTTGGACAGTCCACGGGTTGGCCGGTCCAACGGGTTGGTCGGGCCGAGTTTCGACGAGTTGCAATTTTGTAAGTCGGCCGCAACTCGTCTTAGACCCATGGGTCGGCGGACCGACAGGTTTGATGAGGGTCCAGACCGGGTAGGTCGGGTCGCCGATTTTTTTATTCCAAAAATTTCAAAAAATCCAAAAAAATCAAAGTAAAATGAAAATACAAAAATCGAAAATAAATGTCAAATTGTTTTCTTGAGCACTCTATGTCACTGATTTTGTTAATTTATTTTATAATAAAAATATAAAAATTCAATGTTAAAAATAAAAGGAAATATAAAAAATAGATTATAATCTTCAAAAAAGGAAAAAATCTTATTCATTTAAAATATTAAAGATTCGACACAAATAAAAATAGTTACCATCCTCCTTTATTTCAGGTTTGGAATCGACTATTAAAATAACATAGACGGAGTTCTAACATTTTTTTTTGTTATTAATCTTGAAAAAAGAATAATAAAAAACCGAATGAATAAATTTAGAAATAAATACCAACATGGCATTGGTTATCGGGTTCTTGCGGTTCCTTATTTCTTCCTATGTGAAAATCAGCATGTTTTTTAATTATGGATATACCGTAATATTTCTTGTAAATGTAAGCTCTTGTGCATAATTTACACCTTACACTTAGTAGATTACCATTGGCATCTACCATTCGTTCATAATAGTGCCACCAATATGTTGTGTAAACGGGTGCTCTTCGCATGAGATGCCATTTGAATTTTTTAATAATAAAATTAACTTTGAAAATTTTAGAATACTAAACCAATTGGGATTTGAGACCATATATAAAGCCAAATATTTGGGAGGAAAGTTCTACCATTAGTTTCAAAAAAATTAAATTATTTTGATTTCGGTTTTTGAAATATTTTTGAATTATTTCTCAAGTTAAGGGGGTTACCACGGGTTAATCTCGGGTTATACCAGGCTTAGGCGGATTTTGCATGAGTTATTCCCGGGTTAAGGGAGTTATTCCTGAGTTGTGATGGGTTTATTCCGAATTTATTGAAGGGTTGTAGGGGTTTTTATTTTTTCAATTTTTTTCAAGTTTGTTTGAACAAAATTTGAGTAATTTCTACAATAGAAATATAATGAAAAAACTTGAAATAAAAGGATAAAAATTAGTTCTTCGATTAAAATGTTAAACATTCAAATTAATTTTCAATTTTTTTATCAGTTTTTAGGGAAAATGTTAAATTTCACGTTAATAAATTCTAGCCTTTGAATTCTTCTAAACTTGGGAGATGGCTGAATAATAACTTTGAGAATTTGAATTTGGATAACAATAAAATTGAACTATTGTTTTTTTATTTTCCAAAATAACAAAAATAACTTTGAGAATTTGAAAATATTGAATCGATTGGGGAATTATAAGTTTTGAGTTTTTGTGAGTGTTGCTGCAATGGGTTGGTCCATATTTATACCCAAATATGTGAGAGGTAATTGTGAACGTCTTTTCAAGAAATTTTGAATGTTTCAAAAAAAATTGAATTTTTTTATACTTTTATTATTTATAAGATTTTTTAATTCAATCATCTCTGAAATGACCTAAAGTAATTATTCCTGGGTCCTACATGTTTTTTCCAGATATGTAAAGATTTATTATGATTTCTTTTCGAATTTTTTAATTTTTTAAAAAAGTTTTGAATTATTTTGAATTTAGTTGTTTTTTAATTCCACCGAATTGATATGACTTAAAGTAGTTATTCCTAAGCCCCACATATTTTTTCTGATTTTTCACCAAGTTTTATGGCGTTTTCCAATTTTTTTGAATTATTTTGAGTTACTTGGAATTGTTTATAATTTATTTGTATTTTTTATTTCACTAATTTGATATGACTTAAAGTGATTATTTCTCGGCCCCACATGATTTTTTTTGCTTTCTTACCTTCTTTTTTATGATTTTTTATTTTTTATTTTTTAGTTTTTTGAATTATTTTGAATTGTTTATAATTTTGTTACTTTTTTCCTAAATTTCACTGATTTGATTAATATGACATAAAGTGGTTACAAGCCTCATATGTTTTTTTATGATTTTTTACCATTTTTTAAGATTTTTATGAATTTTTTTTTGTGTTTTTTCAGTTTTTTTATTTTTTAAATTTGTTTGTGTATTTAAAATTTGTTTACTTCTGTTTTTGTGATTTTCTTTTCTGATTTTTTATATTTGTTTTGATTTTATTTGAATTTGTTTAATTTTTTAATTAAAGAAATTCACTGACGAGACTGGTTATACCGGGCTAAAGAAGGGCTAACGATGGGTTAATGACGGATTATTGGTGGGTTAAGATGTGTTAGGCGGGCCGGTCCAATTTCGGGGCGGATTTGAAGTAGGTTTTTCCAAAAAAATTGGCAGCAACTCGTCTTTCGCCCCTAGTTTTTTTTTTAAGGGGTCCGCACGGGTTGAATCTCGAGTCAAAAATCGAGTCGGTCACAGTCTCGAGTCTCTCGGCCGAATTGGACCAGATCGGATTTCGTCAAATCCCTAGTCATAACTAGGGCTGGGCAAATAGCTCACAACTCGTGACTCGCTCGAAACTCGCTCAGGTAACAGCTCGTGAAACTTTCTCAAATTCAACTCGAGTAATATGTAGCTCGAGCAGACTGACTCGAATAATAACTCGAGTTGATCTCGAGTTGGGTGTCGCTCGCTCGACAACTCATAACTAGCTCATTTATATGGACTTTTACCTTGAGTTAGTTCAACTAATATGGCCCAGTTCAACTAAATGTGTAATTGTATATGGATTTACTCCAAGTCATTTCAACTAATATTTATATGGCCCAACCTGAGTCAGTTCAACTATACAGACCCAACCTGAGTCAGCTCTCATCTCGTCGAGTCTAATTTACGGTCGGAGAAATGTGCATCTCAAATTTGACACCATCTTCAACGTATGTCTTAATTAATAATTTTTATCACGAGTTTGTGTCAGATTCAATTTTGAATCGCTCGTTTATCCAATCACAAATTAGACTCACCTCGATGAAAATAAACTCGAATATCTACAGCTCGTGGCTTGCCATGGTTAAAATAAGCCAATTACGATGCCGACAAAGCTAGACAAAGTTGTTACAAAAAATACCTAACTACTCAAGAGTTGAACTAAATTATTAATATTTTAATTGATAAAAGTTGAAAGTACAAAATGCGTTAGAAGAAATTAGATGGTCTAATGGTCTATTAAGCTTTTTCAAAAGTTCTATTTTTGAACTTCTCAAATACTCTTTGTCTATTTATAATTAATTAATTAATTTTATTATTATTATTAAAAAAATTGGTATTGGGGATGCATCGTAGGTGCAATATTTTTTTTGGTAATTATGAAAAATTTTGCGAGAAAAATAACAAGCTGTTTGATTTTTTAGATTGAATAGCCACGTAGAAAATCTACCGTGTGGCATGAACAAATCCCCCGCACGATAGATTTTCAATCGTGCCCCAATCTCATTTTTAGGCCACAAACTTTAAAAAATATTTCCTATTATGACTATATAGAAATATATTTCGGTCATGACTATGCAAAGAAAAACATTTCAATCATGACTTACTGTGATCATAATATTTTTAATTAATTAATTTAATAACCAATTTGTCATTGCATTAAGAAAATAGTACGTGTTATCTAAAACATGAATTATATTAATTAATTAATTTATTTATCAATGCATTAATATATGAGAAAGACTTAGGTGCACCATTCTAGGTGCTCCCTAGGTACTCCAATCAATCGGTACCATTCAAATGCATCAAGATTCGCATCATACATTTCAATCAAATGGTACGGATTGATTGGAGTACCTAGGGAGCACCTAGAATGGTGCACCTAAGTTTTTGTCTTAATATATATATCTAATGGTTATAGTCGAAATTATTTTACTATACATGGTTATAATTGAAATTATCTTTTTATACATAACCTAATTGTTAATATTTTTTAATGGTGAAAATTGTGAGGATTGAGGGCACGGTATAAAATCTATCGTGCGATGGTTTCTGTCGCAAAATAGATTTTCAATCGTTCTATTGAAACTAAAAAAATCAAACAACTTAAAAATTTTCTCGCAAACTAAAAAATGTTGTCGTAGGTGCTACCGTGCTAGACGGTATCTACATGTAGTGTTTACCAAACGGGCGGACACGGGCGGGCACGAGCACGGTTGCCTGGCTCATGGGTTGCACGGATACGAGTTGCACGGATGGGACAGGTTAAACGGGACGAGTTGGAACGAGTTGAATTTGGGATGATGACCCAAACCCACCCATTGATTCGTGGAGTTAGGCGGGATTGGACGAGATGGGGCTGGACGAAGCGAGCTGGAGCGAGTATGAGCGAGTCACGTGTTGGGAGGGTTGTGGTGTTGGGGCTGGTTGGAGCGGGTTGGGGAGGGTAGGGGAGGGGTTGGGGACGAGTAGACGAATTGTGACGAGTTGGAAATAGATTGTGACGGTTTGAGGTGGGTTGGGGGCGGATTAGGATCACAGGCACAAACAGGGGCTGATTGGTGACGAGTTACCATAGGTGAAATTTCGAAGGTTGACCCGAACCCATATGAAACCAACCCTTGAAAAAGGTACGGACGGGCACAAACGGGCAGAGGCGAGCTAACGCGAATCGAGTTGACCTGTACGAGTTTTGTCACAACATTAACTACAGGGTGTTGTACTGTTGTGTTTTCGAACCATATTGTGCCAAAAAAATAATAAATAAATTGTGAACATTTCCTAGCATAAAGGTCATACGATTCTAAAAAACAGAAACACTGACATAATCAGAGTGAAAAGCATGCATATATCTGGTTAGGTACTTGTAATTAAAGGTGGCAGAACCCGACCCGACCCGAAAAACCCACCTGACCCGACCCGTTCCGATATTTTGATAAAGTCAAACTATCCGAACTCGACCCGACCCGAGATGATTCGTAACCCGAGACGAAGCGACAAATGAGTGACCTGAGCTCGATCCAACCCGAGACTACCCGTAACCCGAGATGGCACAACACATCTGGACCCAAGCCCGACCCAATCTGACCCGAGACGACCCGTAATCCGAGATGAAGCGACACATGAGGACCCGAACCCAACCCGACTTGACTTAACCTGATACAACTTGTAAATTAATCTAATCTTATCTTGCCCCACATCATAATCTAATTTTACTAACAAATAAACATCAGAAAAAATCAAGATTTACTAACACAATTCAATAACGCGACCAAATCTTATCCGATTAAACTCAAAATAATACTTCAAAGTTGTCGGTGCAACCCGATCCGAACACGGCCCGATCTCGCCCGATCCGACACAAGACCCGAAAGTTGTCGATGCAGCTGACCTGAAATCCGACCCAATCTCGCTCGACCCGACCCGTTACCCGAAAAAGATCAACGCGACCCGACCCAAAACCCGACTTGACCTCGCCCGACCCGAAACCTGACTTGACCTCGTCCGACCCGACCTATGACCCGAAAGTTGTCAACACATGACGATCTGAAGCCCGACCCGACCGACCCCAACCCGACTATTGTAGATAATCAAACTAACCCGACCCGACTCGAACCCACCCGACCGATCCGACTTGCCACCTCTACTTATAATCATGCACACAACAGATAATAGTAATGATAATAACTAAACAAAGAAATAGAAATTTCATAATATTACAAATGATTATAACATTAACAATAGAAAAGAGTAACAACTTGACAACAGCATCACACAATTAGTAGAGACGACCAAAGCTCAGGCAGGCTGATACTCATCACCCAATATCGAATTTAGCATCAGAGGACTCATAACGACGCCTCAATGAGGACATCTTGCAAGGAGAAAACATAGAAAAAGGACATCTTTGTTTCAACAATCTCTTCCAAGGAGAAAACTTGCATGTACTTCTCCTCTCGCATGAAAAAACCGCATCTGCTTAACACAGGCAAACACCATCTCATGCCCACTTTTTTCTCTGCCACCTCACAGGTGACCAGATCTTTCTTCAGGTCTTCCACCTACAGTTGAAAAAATAAGTAGCTGCAAATGATATTTGTTTTCACTAGCAACATCACTACTAAGTAATTTATTATTTCCAATTTCTGAGATCCAATAAAACTGTTGTGAGGTAAATGACAATAGCATGAGGCCAGCATCAGAATGAATAATAAAGAGGACGCGACTGATTATATGCAAGGAAAAATAAACAAATAAATAATTAAACCCCCTACAAAAAAATAATAACATTGCACTGGTTGGAACCTCTACCAAAATTAGATGCTGATCAGTGTTGGGAAAACCCCATAGCAATGAAGAAAAGAACTTACAGATACATCCCAGCAGAAGAAAGCATAGTATAGCCCAAGCAAAATTATAAGAACATTTAGTTCTTTCCTGAAGAAAGAGAAATAGACATCTTCGTATGTAATGTCGAGATTTTTTACCATATCAATTCCGAAGAAAAAAACATTTGCATCTAAAAGGGAACCCATATATTCCTCAAATTTTCCAAGAAACATGGAAATTGCAGTGAATGATGTCATGTGCTTTCTCATATAAAACCCCTTCCATCCCTACATCACAGATGTAAAAATAATGACAACAGTCCAAAACACTAGGAATCTGTTGTATATACTTTAGATTAAATAACAAACACAAACTTAAGAGTAACGTTCTTTTTCTAAACTACCAAGTAAACTAAGTAACTAAACAAGAGTCAATATAGTTCTATTAACGAAAGGTATTGAAAATGTCTTCTGCTGGTTGATAGCGCAAAAACAAGAAAACAAAAGGAGATACTTTGGAAAGATATAGATCCAAATAACAGCAAATGGAAGAAAAAAGCAAAACAAATAGGCATTTTGTAAAAGAAACTCGCCTCATCACCCAAAGGAGATTCCCCCTCACAACGGTTGGACCACCTCTGTCTGAAAAGCTGCTTCCATGTTTCCTCAGATTCACAGATGCCATGCAAATACTTGGAACACCTCCCAAGAGAGAACAAATCCCAAACCTTTTGATATCAACAGCGAAATCTTGTTAAGAGTGCATACAGAAAAAGTACAGGTATAGTACCAGGCTTGTGAATTGTTTTCCGGTTCTCTTCTTAGCTACTCTACTACTTGATAACAAAATATAATAGTTGGTCAAGTACAATTGGTACTGATTGAGGTGTATATTTGCACAATTCAAGATTAATTGGGGCTAGTTTTGTCTCTAATACCTGGTTATCTAGTTGAGGGATCAATTTGGATATTTCCGAAGTTAAATAAACAAAGATAGAGGAATGTTGCCACAAGTCTGAGAGGGGGTGGTGGGTGAGATAGAGAAATCAAACGGTTTTTTACCACTGTGTTGTTGATGTTGTGAGCTAGGTAGCTTGTTGATGTGTTTCATATGCTTGTTGGTATGTTGTGAGATGTACATCAAGAAAAGGGAGAATGTTGACAGCAACAGCAGGATGTTCGATCAAGCTCTGTTGACTTGAAATAGCATCTAGATTCACCAACTTTTTTCCCACTGAGACAATTAGGAAACCAGTAAGATTTGAATGTAACTTTTTTACAAACCAAGTATCCTGATTCAAATGTCAAACCTCAAATACAAAGTAACAAAGAAAGAGAGAGGTATTCAACAAAATCAAATAGATAGGCCCTTGATGCCATTTATATTTCTGTTGTATGTTTTTGCAAGACAACTTGAATGCATAAAATAAACTACCAGTATTTATCTTGTCCTGATATCATATACACATAGAAGAGGGAGGGTGCAAGAGAGAGAATGACAGACACTTTAGCCTCTTTGCGCCTTCGGAATATTTGCCACTAGAAAGTGAGAAGGAGTTGATCTCAACCATTGAAAGTTTCATTCTGTCGGAAGGTGCTGAAGAAACTTATCTGAAATAGAAAGGTTAGTATCACCAAGAAATTAGGTAAAATGTTCAAGATGTATAATTTAATTTGGTAAAGCAACAAATAAATACTTATTAAATAGTTTTCAGGAAAACAAAAGATTGTAAAACCACAAACATGTTCAGAAAAGTTTGGTTAACTTTTAGTGGAGACATCTAGTATTAATGTATGCTGTTATGTTTTGTTATCAGTTACTGTGGATCCCAGACAACTCTTTTGTTGAAATGTTTGTCACTTGGCAAACTTACAAAAAAGTAAGAAACTTTTACCTAAATACGAAAAGGAAGTGCCCCCCCAACAATAAATTTTGACACCAAAGTAAGAACCTTTACTGAACACTGATGAATTCACTCTTTTTTGTTATGGTTTTTCTGATTGGAGCTTGTAAGGATGTTATCGCTCAATTGATCCTTAACCATCATCAACTATTTGTTATTTGGTAAAATTACGACACAGTTAGAAACTTTCTAAAAATATGACAAGGAAATCCTGCGCCCCTATAAAATTGACATCGAAGCAAGAACCTTTACCTAACTCTGAAAAACAAGAGCCCTAATAAATCAGAAATAGGAAGCCACCAAAAAAATCAGACACTATTCCAACTGAGAAGAGGAGTTGCGGCAATATATCAATCGTCTTGCAGTTGCAGAGCCTCTGGTAAAAGAAAAAAGCGTCAATAAGAAGTATCATCTCGTGGTAACTGTTATATTAGAAAGTACTCGAGAAAAATAAAAAGCAAAGGAACAGAAGCGCACAAAAAAGCGCAATACAAACAGTTTGACAATGAAGAAACAAAGCTGAGACTTTTCTGATAGCCTTATTAGAGGTTATGTATGAGTGACATGGTAACAGGAAAACCTGCGTATCGATTGCACAGGCCTAGGGTTTGATGGCTCCGCTGCCCTAGAGGGATTGAAATCACCGATATTTCAACACAAGAAAATGAGGGCCTCTTTTCACATTTGGACCGTTGGATTTCAACCAACGGATTAGATTTCATAGAAAAATACCTCCTCAGCCAAGCCGATCTGATCCGTCCTTGTTTTCTTTGACGATCAAGATTAAATAGGATGCTCCTTTTGCTGAAAATAGTAGCAGATTCGGACCCTGCCGTAGAGAGGAACATGATAGATTATCTATTGACTTCTCTTTGTAGCAGAGAGAGGTTATATCTATTTAGGGAATGGTTACAGGCTTACAGGCTTACAGTTGGTGAATTAAATGCGCATCAATCCTGGAGGATTAAATTTAGACCGTCAGGATTGAGTATGCAGCATCTAACGGTACCTAAGGCTGTCAATGAAACTCTTTTGGTCATTTATCTGATTCGTACTGTATTCCTTAAAGTGAATATGAGTATGGTTTTTATTTTCGTTAGCTTATCGAACATAGATATGAGTAAGAAAAAAGTTCGTTTACTTATCGAATAAAAGTAAGAAAAAAGTTCGTTTACTTATCGAGTAAAAGTACGAATAAGAGCTATCTCGTACCATTATCCATTAAGTAAATTATATAAATATATATATTATAATCTATTTCATATTTTGAAAATAATTAATTAAATTAAAATTAGAAAAATTTGCATTTCTAAAAAAAATCTATACATCATTGAAATATGCATGTCTTGTTTTAGTAATAAATAATGCATGTATATTGATAAAGAAATTGATTTGAATTATATTCTTTTGATAATATTTTCATTAGTAAGTACTAAGTTGTCACACCCCAGATATTATATCTAGGCTAGTGGTGTTAACCCCGCCACATGTACTTGGTTACAAACACACATAAGGCTTATTTTAATACTAAAGAATTTAGATAGAGTTCAGTATTCATACTTAAATTAAGGAACAACACACATTTGAACACAATACATTAACATCCAACAAGTCATATACGAATATATATATATATAGAGAGAGAGAGAGAGAAAGAAATGCTATGGTGCACTATGAAGTCAAGATTAGTTTTGGCATCACGCTCAAATTATAATTTTTAAAACTTAAATGGTCGATCCAAACCATCCAATGTAATCTTCATATTGGAATCTTACTATAAACTAATTTTTTTATTTTTTAGAATTTTTTTACTATTTTGTAGAGGGATGCAAAATCAGTCATATTTGATGGTCCAGAAATCATTATATCAACAAATTTCACATCATTCTAAAAAATAGTAAAAAAATGAAAAAATCGGTCTCTAGTGAGATTTCAATATGGAGATCACATTGGACGGTTTGGATCAATTGTTTCAAACTTTCTTATTTGAAATTTGAGCGTGATGCTAAAAGTAATCTTGACTTTATAGTGCACCATAGCATTTATCTCTCTCTAGAAATGAAAAAATTATAGAGAGAGAACTAAAACCGTAGCATTTGGCCAAAACCATAGCATTTTTTTATTTGAAATGAAAAAATTGTTCTTTGCAATTTTTCTACAATTTGGTTCACAACAATACATCAATAGATATATATTCAGCTTTGAAAAGAGTTGGTGTGAACAAGAAGATTTTTACATAAGGGTATATGAATGGTGGGATAATATACAATTAGGTTATAATAAGGGCAAGACTGGAAAGTAAAAATAGATAATCTGAGGAAAAAAATTTAAAGGTTGGAGTGCAAACATTAGGAAGGAAACAAAAGAAAAAAAAAGAAAGAAATTATTCAAATACTAGATAACTATGAAATTATCCTAGAACAAAGGGACCTATCTGATTTAGAAATTGAAGATTTTCATCTAGCACAAAATGAACTAGCTACATTACATAATACTAAGGCTATATACTGGCAACAAAGGGCAAATGACAAATGGTTATCTGAGGGGGATGCGAATACTAAATATTTCCATAGAATAGCATCCTACTAGAAGCAAAGAAACATAATAACAACCATGTATATAGATGATATTGAAACTAATGATGAAGATTTAATGGCTAAGCATATTTTTCAACATTATAATAATCTTTTAGGAAAGAAAGATTTCCTATGGGCAGATCTAAATAACACTGTTTGGGAATCAAGTGAAATGGTCAATGAAATGGCAAATGAAATGCTTACACAACAATTCACCTTAGAAGAAATACATTTTGTTGTAATGCAAATGGACCCAAATAAGGCACCTGGTCCAGATGGCTTTTCTATGGCATTCTACCAAAAATGTTGGGACATAATAAAAATGACATTTATGACCTCTTTAAGGAATTTTATCAAAATAAATTGGACCTATCTAAATTAAATAGAGCAGCTATTATCCTAGCACCTAAAATAAAGGATGCTTGTAAAATTACTGTTTATAGACCTATTAGTTTATTAAAGTGTAGCTTTAAATTTTTTACTAAAGTCCTAGCAAATAGATTAAGTAAAGTATTACAAAGTATCATAAGCCCTAACCAGAGTGCATTTCTAAAAGGAAGAAATATACTGAAAGATATAGTCACAGCTCATGAAATTTTATATACAGTTAATAAAACAAAGGAAAAAGGTATTCTAATTAAATTAGATTTTCAAAAGGCATTTGATAATATAAGCTGGGAATATTTATTTAAAACTTTAAAGGACAGGGGTTTTAGTGAACAGTGGGTTAATTGGATTAAACAAACTTTAATAAAGGGACATAGTGCTGTTATACTAAATGGTAAAATATGCCCATATTTTGAGTGTAAAAAAGGTTTAAGATATGAGGATCCATTATCTACTCATTTATATATATTAGCAGCAGATAGTTTATCAAAACATATAAATAAAGGTATGGAGCAAACACACTTTGAAGGATTAGGACCTGTACTTGCAAATGGCAAAAAAAAATTATGCATCTGCAGTATGCTGATGATACTTTGCTCTTTGTTAAAGCAAAAGGAAATATGATACAAAATCTAAAATGTCTTTTGAAGGTGTTTGAAGGTCTAACAGGTCTAAAAATTAATTATAACAAATTTGAAATGAAACCATTAAATTTAGAAAACACTTAAGCTCTTATTATGCAACTGTATTAGGTTGTAAGATTAGTAAATTACCAATTAAATACCTAGACCTATCCTTGCATTGGAAAAAACCAAGTAAGGAAGATTGGCAAAAAATTATTGATAAAATTGCAAATAAACTTCCTGTTTGGAAAGGGAAAATGCTCTCACTAGGTGGTAGATTAATACTAATAATTCAGTGCTATCTGCTATACCACTATATTACATCTCATTATATAAAATGTCAAAATGGGTTGAAAGGAAAATTGATAAAATAAGAAGAAATTTTCTTTGGTCAGGAACAGACCAACCTCAAAGGAAGAAAAGAATAAATTTAGTTAAATGGAATAAAATATGTAGAATGAAAGAATTGGAGGATGGGGTATTTTAAATCTAGCACAAATGAATTATGCATTGTTAGGAAAATGGGCATGGTTATTTTTATATCAACCTCATGAGAATTTATGGAAAGAAATAATAATAATAAATTTTACACAAAAGGTTCTCATTTTTGGTCAGAAGTAAAATAGGAAGTCTAATTCAAATAAATAATAAAAGAATTATTGGAGATGGTAAGAATATAGACTTTTGGAATGATGTGTGGATGAACAATTGTAATTTAAAATTACAATACCCATTGATATATCATAAAACTAAAACAGAAAATATAACACTAGCTAGAATATACAATAATGAAGATATAAATTTTAACTTAACTAGGGGATGTAGTAAGGAGTTAAAGTCTCAAAAAGAAGAACTAAAAAATGTCGTACTAAATGTTCAATTTTCAGAAAAAAAAAGTGACTCATCTATTTGACAATTAGAGCATCATGGTATATACATAGTAAACTCTATGTATGCATTCTTAAACTCTAGAGGAATAAATATAATTCTCAAAAATTCAGTATGGAATCTAAAAATTTCATTAAAAGTCAAACTTTTTATGTGGTTATTGTTAAATAATAGAATTTTAACAAAAGATAATTAAATAAAAAGGAAAATAAATGTACAACCAGAATGTCCTTTTTGTACAAGTGAGGAAGAAACTGTAGAGCACTTATTTTTGAACTGCAATTATAGTAAAAGGATTTTGATTCTAATAAAATACAGTGAATTAGAAGCAATAAAATTGAATTTAAACTCACTACAAGATTTGTAGCAATCTCTAACAAATATGAAAGAAAATTGTATGAAACTATGGGGAGCAACAATGCTGCATTTTTTTGGGTTATATGGTTAGAAAGAAATGGTATTATTTTTCAAAACAAGGTTAAAAAATTGGAAAATACGATGTATACTATAATAAAATATTTATGTGAACAATGGACATGTGGTACCAATCAGAGGTATCAAAGGCAAAATGCAATGAATTTTAATGAGCAGGTTCAACTAGAGTTCGATGTGCATGCAAATGGTCCAGGAGTGGATTATCATAATAATGAGGACCTTAGTACTGAAGATGAGCATTTACTGGACTAAAGTGGAAAAAAGCATGAACTTGGAGCAGCTGATATATGACTTTAGAAGAGATTTAGAAAAAATGGCATACTAAATTTAGGAATAAAGTAGGAGGAATCAGAATTATTGTGATGTAATTGGTTGCTTTCTAATCTTTTTTGTTTTTCGTATTTTTGAGGCTTGGTACTGGTACAATCCTCTTGTACCGGGAGACTCCAGCCAAAGACAATTGTTTTGTAATGCTTTCTAGTTAATGAAAGCCGGCACTCTAACTTGGGATGCTTTTATAAAAAAAAAATAATAATAACAATAATACTTTTACTTAGTAGGTTTGTTACTGTTATTATTATTATTATTATTATTATTATTAATTAGAAAATTAGATGCACATGTATAATGAATTATCAAATTCTTTTATACATGATATTAGAGAATCTACCTTAACAATTCTAAATCTATCAAGTACTTCACCTTACATATAATCATAAAATATAAGTTGAGATGTTGATGTTGATGTCGAGTATTACCGTATAGATATTTTTATTCCAACTAAGGTGGTTTGCACTCTATTATTATTCACCATATTATTATATGCACGTAGTATTTTAATTACAACTATAGTATACTCATCTTACTAACAAATTTCTATTCAACTATTATAATAATATTCTTTTATTTTGGTTATCGTTGTCATCTTTTTTTTTTTAACTAAGTATGTATTTATTGTTATATTATTTATTTTTACGACCCTAATTGAGGTACTATCTGAATAAGGAAAATCTAATTACACAAGTATAGAAGCAATTATTATAGTAGCGTATAAATATAATTTATTTGATTCGAATACTATCCTCATTCAACATAATATCATTATTCTCATGTAACAAAATTTTAGGTATAAGTATATATACATTTATTGAATTAAAAGTCCTTTCGAATGCTATAACACTTAATTATTAATCATACATATGTATCTATTGTCACCTAATTTGTCTTGGAAAATTTCTGCATTTTAATACGATCGTTTTCATGTAATTTTCCATTTAAAATATTTTTTTCCAACTTTATATGGCTGTCGGGAAACAGTCCCTGCTCAGGGACTATTTTCTTAGCAGTTTTAATTTTTTTTTACAGTTTGATACTTGGCGAGAATCCAGTTTTAAGGAAACTTAGTTTTAGTTTGTAATAATGCCCCTAAAGGACCCAGTTTTTAGAATAGTTTGCAGAAGCGCCCCATGAAAATTTACAAAATCCAGTTTCTTTATGAAAATATTCATGAAAGCTGTCAGAAATGTATTTTTGTTGTTTAACCCCTAAATTTTGCTGGAACTCAGCCAGATCAGTACCAGAAACATACCAGCACCGACTCTTGATGGAAAAAATTGTACGACTAATTTTTATAGCACAAAAATGGGATAAAATCCCATACCTATACGTGAAACGAGCAAGTCGAAGCTAGATGTGTTGCATGCAAGGGTGTTGGAGGATAATTTTGTCGCTTGTTGCTGGGTTGAGGCGGGGAAGCAAGCGGAGACGATCCAATACGATAGAATGGCCTTCCATGCAAGATAATAGCAATGCATTTCAATTAGATTGCACAACGGTAAGGAAATTAGTGTCACTAACTTAGTTCAAAAATTATAGAAAGGATCGAGATACGTACCACGAGCAAAATTAGAAAATGCGGTGCGATCGAAGCAAATTGTGCCACGAGGAGTCGCATGTACGAAAATGAAGACCTCTAATCGTGCATTGGTGGGTCGGAAAAATCGAAGGGAGTAAGGAGGGTTCGACAAAGATGAATTGATCTTGCATGCACCGGTCTAGAGGTCTAGAGCAACTAGTGAGGGTTTCGACACCAGGATTGTCTTCGGCAAGGTGCATCGGAGAAAGGAGTTGTCACATATTTTGACAACCCGCCGTGTATTGCTACACGAGGTGTAATTGCATATTCACATACATTACCAATAAATACAAATAATTATCATTCAAATAGCCACATTTATTTTATTTAATCAAACTTAGTCTTACAACAAAACGAAAAGGCAATGTAAACATGGTCTTAAATAGAGGATATAACCATGCTCATCCATTGCATCTACTTAAATAATAAGAAATATTGAAATGGAACATAAAGCAAATATGTGGCATAAATCTTCTTTTTGTTTCCCACAGTCTCATCTCACTCTAATGGTTGTTCTTCGCCTTCGTCTTCATTACCTGGAACCCATTAATCAAATGGTACGGATGAGAGATCGAACTTTTCTCTCAATACGGTATTTAGTTCCAGCCTAGAGTTTAATGTTTTCTCAAATTATTTTCAAGGAGTTGTGTAATCTAGTCCTAACGATAAAGTTATCCTTCTAATGCAATCCTAACTCACATTTCTTCATGTTGCACATCATCAGCTTCGTTATTTCAATTATGTCGCACTTTCTTCTATGTGCCTCACTGGTTAGGAAATCCATCCCTCCAGATCTTGACTGTCGCCTAAGGAGAGAATCCACTCGGCCTTAGGTTAGACCCGTGTCGCGAATCCACGCTGTCACATGTTATCGAGGGGTCCAGTCGAATACCGAACCCAAGGTATACCTCATAATAATGCGAGCGTGCACTATTAGCCCCTGTTCTGACGCACTAACCTTGAGGAAATCCATCCAACAAGGCTCCTCATGGAAATCCATCCAATGAGGCATCTCGTGGAAATCCATCCAACGAGTTCCTACCTTTTGACGTTGCACTTTTACATTTCAATAATCTCGCTTATCAATCTACTATATCTTAATTTCATGCAAGCATGCTCAAGTCGATAACAAAATAAATCTTAAACTACTTGTTTTCAAATTTTAAGGACTCAGTTTGATTCAACATGATTGTTAAAAATAAACATGAACAAAGAAAATGAGTAAAATATTAAAAACTAGGAACTCGTACCTCAATTTTTCAAATCAAGCGAGTAATCCTAAACTTGCAAGATGTGAACCTAATCAAATTTATATATCCTAGTTAAATTCATGTGTTACGAGATTATAAATATTGGCCTACATTCCTCTATGGCTCCAAAGTAATTTAATTAATTATTTTCAACCAAAAGAAAATTTGAATTAAATTAAAAAAAAATGAATTTCTGAATCTGAATCACATTTGCATTTCATTTTCAGATTCTGAGAACAAAGCATCACAGTCCGGATAAAGAAAAGAAAAAAAAGGAAAATAAATAAATAAAATTATAAATTTCAAAGAGAAGTAACTGACGTGTTGGATTTAAATTATTGGGTGTGCATTAGTGTAGTAACTAAAGAGACTTCTTTAATCTTGTGAATATTTACTGAAGAACTGTCAATCACGTACCAGAGAACGAAGATTGCAAGAATCAATTATGTAATATATGGGGATAATGTGATTGTACATTTCTGTTATTATAAAAATAAATAGATAAATAAATAAGTAAATAGTCTTAACCAATCTATTAGACTCTTGGTATGGTTTCAAAATACATTGTATTGTTCCCATATTGATATTATCTTGACCGTGGGTTCATACCTTGATTTGGGTTGTATGCATGTATGGGGATAAAATGATTATTGAATAAATCCCTAAATTAATGCTAAGTGTCATGTCAATATATATAATAACAGAATTCCTACTAATTAAGGTGCGTGAGACCTTTAATTGATACTAGTTTCCTTATTTCACATTTCCTAATTAAATATTGACATAACTTATATGGATGTGCTAATGAACTTGAAATAATTCGTATTTACTTATGGCCCAACACTATTAGAACCCCCAGAAAAGAATAGATGAGAAATTTAAAAGGAAAATAAAGAAAGAATGAAAAATTAAATGTTAAATTAAATATATCTCTAAGATTATTGGTGTAAGGTATTAAACCTCTAACATAACCTTTGGGGTGATTATTTCGCACCACTATGCTTCGAATTGAATCGTTATTTAAAAGAAAATGAAGAGAGAAGGAAATAAAAATAAATAAATAAATAGACAAATAAAATAAAATAATAATTCGGATTAATTAAATAAATGTATTTGGTGCCTTTCTGTTATAAGATGTGTAAAAAAAATTTAGTATAGTTCTAACCTTTGTCACTTAGGATGATATGATAATGCAAATCTTGGCTTCTACTATCTCCCTTTTCTTCTATTTGTTTTGTTGGTTGTGTCAGAGGCACTTCTCTCTCAAAAAAAAAAAATGTGGCGCTGGTGGTTATGGTGTGGAAAGAATGATTAGGGGTTATTTATAGGATTTTATTTGCTTAATTTCCAAGCTACTTCTAGGGTTTACAAAGATAAAATTTGGGTTTTTAATTGGGCTTGCTATGATTAATTTAGTAATTTCCATTGGGCTGTAATCACTAATGTTATTATTTTGTTTTTATTACTTTTATTTTTTTTTGGTGGTTCACGGATGGCATTTAGACCATGCACAAATTTTAATATTTGATAGATTTCATTCACGGATGGCCAAGTTACTCTCTTTTTTTTTTATATAAAGTTTAGTATTATATATTTTTGTTATATTAAAATATGCCTATGAAATCTTATTTCATATTTAAATTTTAATTCTTACCTGGTGTTACAGGAGTATGGGGAAAGAAGGAAAAATGGGAAGGGAGATAAGAGGATGAGTAGAGGTGAGTCGGAAGGGGCGCGTGATATTAACACCACTGATTTTGATATTAACATCATGCTCTTTTATTTACTTTTTTAGTTAGACAATTGTATCCTTCATTAATTTCTTTCCTTCGAAAGTCTACAGAAACCCTCCTCTTCATCATCGCCTCTAATGTAGAATCTTTCTTCACACACCTCCCCCATATCTGCTCTCTTTGCACCAAATCCCAACAATAGGTCTCGCATCTCGTCTCCTCTACTTTTGCAACTTCTGATTCTCCCCTGATTGAGCACTCAAGTTTCCGATAGCAAGCTACTCCGATCGATCAGATCCTCCGACCAAATCAATTACGATCGAACAAGTCTGTCATGGCGCATCACGATGGACCGCAAGTTCTCTCAACAAAGGCAGGAGTGAAGGCCGAAAACATGTATTCCCGACGCATCACGATGGACCGCTTTGCCTCGCAACCCCTTCCGCGTCGTTCGAAAGAGCATGACGATTGAGGAGAAGTCCACTGATTTCGTACTATGCTTACCAAAATCCACCAAGAGGAAGAGGATTCTGGATGACACGGGTAAATGGGCGAGGATGGGCGATTGTGTAGTTGGCGGTGTAGTTGTCTTTGTCAATGGGCGAGGATGGAGCTCAGCTAACTCTCGAGATACTACTGAGGTACTACGAAGAGGATCAACTTTTCAGAATCGCTGGGTTAAAAAACAGGTTTGCCAGTTTGTACAATTAATTGTCAAAATCGTATTTTATTTATCAATTCCAAAAAATTTATTTGCTTATTCTTGTCTCGTGCTGTAACATACATTAAGGATCGACTAAAGGCCCAGGTGCTCATAGAAAATGGTACCAGTGACCCGGCAAATCTCTAATAAGGACCTGACCTTCGATGTGGTTCATGGGAGGGAGCAGCTTCAATAGCTTTAACTCTTGGTCTTGGAGCATCAGTGTCATCAGTTCACCCAAGATCAGCAGGACAAATAACTACTAGGTTTGTGCTAGAAAAGCATATTGCGTGACGGGGAAAGAGTGGAAAAGAAAGAGATTCATCAGCTATGGAATCTGACGGGTATCGGTATTGAACAGAGGTGGTTGTTCACAAAGCATCCCATGGTGCGCTCCGTCCGAGGGGAAAAAGTCTCGGGCGGTATGGAAGGTCCCGGCTTGCCTATTGCTTTGTTAGCAGAGCTGGATCAATTTCTTCTTTTCCCAGTGCCCATGCTCCTACTACTACTGCTGCTATTCAACCTCCGGATGGTAATGGTGCTTTCCCAACTGCTGTTCCTACTCCTTTGGCTGGTGCCAAATCTGGCAGTACTATGATAGCCTTAGAGCGCAGATGTCTCTGTCCCTAGGAACGTGATGCTTAGGTGCGAGGTGAAGAGCAGAGAGAGTTCAATGCCTATTGAACTATGCTACACCAACAAGATGGATTTCCAAGTTCGAATGTGACTTTTAACAACAGCCTCGGATGGTGATTCAGGTATGATGTGCCTTTCTGCCTTAAATTGATTTTCGATTTTACTATGGTTGATGTAAACGCATGTGGTAGGGAATTACTGGAAAATCCCAACAGCTCACTGTTATTACTACAATAAGCTCTTATGATTCATGTATGATGTGCATGTAGTAGGGATACTTCTACTTTCAAACTGAAAAGTACAGACAATTATAAAAGATCACATACAGTGTACACTTATTGTGGTAAATATCAAAATTCATACAACAACGTACTCAAAATTATCACGTTAAATTAAGCAACGATCCACACAAAACATAAATTATAAATATAAAGGTTCCTTTAGGCAACAATCCACATATCTGATGCGCTGATGCTACCTATAATCAATAAAATAATAGTCATTTAATAAATATCAATATGAATATATGCTCAACTTAATTTTTTTATATGTTAAAAATGACACTAACCTTTTTTCAAATTTAATCTATTTCGTCAGGCAATATATTTAGATCAATGACACTGCGCTGGGTGTTTCTGTTCGAAGGCTCAACTGGCTGTGAGGATTCAACAATCTCAAAATATGATGGATCCCTTCGAGTTGAGCTTGAAGTATTTCTCTTTTTGGACCTTAGCATTTGAGATCTATCGAGTCGTACAATTGGTTCAGAAAGATTTTGGTAAGGACTGACTAGTTCTTTAATTTTTTCTCTAGAAATCTCTTTCTGATTGAGGGGCCATTCAATATACTTTTTTTGGAGTATTTTTTATTAGTTCATTCATTCCATCATAATCATTGTTAATCATATTTTGAGAAGGTAGAGACCTTATATCAATCCTCCATTGTTCATGTATCGCATCTAGAGCTATTATCTTCAATTTTCCCATTTGGTGTGTGCATGGAAGACCCATACTAGCAGAAAACATTCCAGTGCAGATTGGTTGCATATTGCCTGCAAAAAACAGATGCATACAACAACAAAACATTCATTTTAGAATAGTTCTACAAAATATAATAATAGAGGTTTTAATTTTCATTTTACCTTGCTTGAATTTTTCATACTGCTTAAGTAACTTCTTCAAAGCATACTCCGAGACATGATATACAATGTCCTTGAATATGGCAAGATTGCAGTAGTGTGAAACTCGTATCTTTTCAGCAGCAAGTTGAGTAGATATTTCATGAAACTCATTTTCTATAGCTAAACAAATGTTCTTCTTTACTTCATAAAGGTCACCCGTAGAAACTTGTAAATACTTCTTTAGTTTTGCATGTGCTGCCTCTGCTCTTGATGAAACTCGATTACCGAAATGCAAATATTTATCAGTCCATGCAGCAACAAACATCTCCTTCAATGGCAGCCAGGTCTACATGGATTTATAGAATAATATAAAATATTTAGGTACAAGCGATAAAGATGAAAACCTATATTATGAAGATAGTAATACTTAATTAGTCATGGAATATGCATAATATCATATATGAAATGTACCTTTTTGATATAGTTGATATCATCTCTCTTTTCTTCGTAAGTTAATTCAAAATCATTCCAAGATTTTTCAAAGGTGGTTTCATCTGTAGAGGCTACCACATCACACCATTGGGATAAAAATAATTCCCAACCTTCTTCAGTTTCAAAATGTCTCTTATACTTTCCCAAGATATTTTTATTAATATGCCAAAGGCACAAAAGGTTTTTAGTTTCTGGAAAAACAATGGCAATTGCATTCACTAATGCTAAAGCTCTGTCAGATACAATAACAGACGGTTGCTTCTCAATACCTAATACTTTTTTAAACATATCTAGGGCCCAAATATAATCTCGTTCGGTTTCTCTTTCCAGGAAGACAAAGCAAGAATAAAATGAGCTATTGAAGCTAGTCATGCCAACGATATCAAGCAAAGGCATTTTGTATCGATTTGTTTTATAGGTACAATCCATCACAAATACATTTGAATAGTTTTTTGTTAACTCAATTGATAAGGGATGTGCCAAAAAAAGATGGGTGAGCTGTCCCGTCTTGGTTACGGAGGAAATTATAAATGAAGCCACCTTTGCCAAGTTCATCAAATAATGCTTGAATCAAAGTTCTACCATCAATATTATATCTTCTAATCTTTGCCTTTGCATTGTAGATTGTCCTAGATGTAGCTCGGATTGCCGAGTTTTTTTGTCGAAGTGACAACAAAACATGCCTTGGCGCTACACCTGATCGACTCATCTCTCCAACACTTGCCACTTCTTCTTCTGACAATCGACAGAGATATGGATGTCCAGAGATGTTCTTAGATGGTTCATGGTTGTGTGAGGAATTTTTTTATCTCCACCATCCAAAAACCATCATCATGCTTCTTTCCTTTAATTTCAAATGAACAACCAGCTAAACGACTCTTTCTCATTCTTTTTCGTAGTTCAAGCAGAACTCCTCGTGTGTCCCGATATGATCCACCTCTGTCACAACGTAAAATCACAAACTTATTTGGTCGAGAGTTGCGGGTGGTTAGTACATAACCTTTAGCGGAATAAAACTTGCGAACAAAAACAAGTAGCTCATCACGATTTTCGAACTTCAAGCCGAGGAGTTGATTATCATCATCATCATCTTCATCCAGCATTTGGTTTTCCAAATTTATAACTTGGTTATTACTTGACAGGTCTTCCATCTATTTAATTTCAAAAATACAATAAAGATATTATCATTTATTTAATTTAGATAATATTCAATGCTTTGTACATATTTAAAATTGGATATTTTGTGGGGACTTTGAAAGGGGAATTTTATTTCTTACTGTTATTTGTGTTGGTGCAGATCAGTTCCATAAAATGAGATATAATGACAAAGTTAGAGAGAGTTGTTTACTAGTTTGGCTGTGAGCTTGAGGGGAATCAAGGAATTTCCATTGATAATATTGTGGTTTTGTGATTAATGGTGCATAGATATATTCACTTTATTTTATTTGTTCACTAAATTCATCAAACAAAAAAAACACAAATATATATTTGAGAAAAAAATTAGGGGGGAGAGCAACATAGATACCTTAATATTTGTGCTTGTTTGTCTTTCTCTTGTATTCAAGAGCGAGGTTTTATTTTGATATTGGTATTGAATTGGTTTGTCTTTCTCCTGTACTCAAGAATCAAATATTGGATTTTACTTTTACTTCCAGCGGAAGAGAAATTTGAATGATTTAACAATTACGGAAGTTAATCAAGTATTAAATGCCACAAAATTTAGTTGCATAAAAAAGATACGACAGCTTTAAATGACTATATCATTCAATTGTGCAAAAAGATATGCCTGCTGGAGACTCAATTTAATGAGGGACAATATTGTCTTTTAAATTA
>CAXKVX010000816.1:0-35849 GCA_964058865.1 Eleocharis quinqueflora
GAGACAGCTGTTAGAGTTGAGAAGACACGTTGAATCACGTCAATATAATATATGAAAAAATAAATAACATAATAACAAATACCACTGAGAATATCTTTTGTCTTTGATATTTCTCTCTTAGAGTCAAAACCAGTGACAGAGTCAAGAGAATTTTAAATAGAGATAAAATATTTTATTAATTTTAGGACCCGACTAACAATCATTAATTCAATCTTTGTTCTCGCTTCCATCTTCTAACTAAACTTTGTAATAAAATGAAGAGTTAAAAAATCAAAAGCTGATAAAATCGAAAGTTGAACTGTTCGCATTTTTCTGAACGTTTTGCTCTATGCACTATTCTAAATCAGGTGTGCATATTAGTTGAAATATGTGTTCATACTAATTATTTCAAATATGATGTGCACTTAAAACTGTAACTAATATAGTCATCACAGAATGTGCCGTATACTAAATAAACAAGGTATTCATATTAGTTGAAATATGTGTGCATATTAGTTGAAATATGTGTTCATACTAATTGTTTCAAATATGCTATGCACTTGAAATTGTAACTAATAATGTTTATCACGGAATGGGGCGCATACTAAATAAACACGGTATTTATATTAGTTCAAACATGTGTTCATACTAGTTGTTTACAGCATGTTGTGCACTTGAAACAGTAACTAATAATATTCATCAAAGAATGAGGTGCATTCTAAATAAAAATGTATTAATATAAGTTGAAAATGTATTCATATTAGTTGAAATATGTATCCATACTAGCATGTGAATCTAGTATGAACACCTTAAGAAGTTAGTATGGATACATGCAGAGTTAACATGAAAAACCAGATAGTAAAAAAATTAGTACGAATACCACGAAAGTTAGTATAAACATCTTGACTTGTTTGTATGAACACCTCGAAAGTTAGTATGAAAACTAGAAAAATGATGAAAATCAGATATATGTCTGAACACCGCGAAAAGTTAGTATGAACACCTCGAAAGTTAGTATGAACATATATGAAGTTAGTATGAACATTAGTGAAGTTAATATGAACACCAGAAAAGTTAGTAGGAACACCTTAGAAGTTAGTATGAATAATTGCACTATTAACATGAACATCAGAGGAGTTTGTATGAAAACCTCGATTGTTAGTCTAAACACTAATGAAGTTGGTATGAACATGAGAAAAATATTGAAAAAAAATAAAACAAAATAAGAATAAGATGAAAAAGAAAAGAGGGTGGTGGATGAAAGCGAGGAAAATCAAAGATTTTTTCTTAATCTTAATATCAATACAACAATTACATTGAAATTTGATAAATTCTAATTATGTAGTCAATAATATATAATTTTATCTTTTTATGAGTTCAAATATGAAATTTGTTATTATTATTATTATAAGTTTAACATAAAAAAGCATATATATGCATGAAATTTCAAAAAAAATGGCGGACATTGTCCCCCGTTCTCTTAGCTTAAATCCGCCACTGCAAAATCTTATCAAGATAAGAACTACCAAACGTTTAAATGTTTAATGATAATTCTATCCCTTGGAATAAAATGGAAATATTTGTCCCTTTAGAACAAATCATAGAATTTAAGGAATAATTAAATTAATAATATAACTTTTGTACCCCTCAGAACAAATTTTTACTCCTTAAAAAAATATTCTTAATTTCTTTAAAAATAATAAATGTTTGAGCTAATAATAAATTTTATATAAAAAGGATAGTATTTATTCATAAATTTTTCTTGATTTTTATATTAAAAATGTATTGGTCAGAATTCAAGACGAACACTTCTATATAAAGTGTTAATATTTTAGACATCTCAGCACCTCTAGCTAACTGCAACTCATGTCACATGAGATGATACTTTTATCGTCACAAATTATTCTTCCATCAAATATTTTTTATTATATTCAAACTATTTTCGAAATTTTTTTTTAGAGGGAATGTCAATGTAAACCTTCTAGGTCTTAGGAAAAAAAATATTTCTTTAGGTCTCAGAAAATGTCATATATATTATTCTCTCTCTTTTTTATTTTCGACACTTAATTATATCCTACTAAAAATTTCATTGGGTCCTAGAAAATGTCAATGTATAATTTTATTTCATGTCTTTCATGTGTAACTGATTGCTGGATACAGATATGAAAGTTGAAATAATACTAGTTTAAATATGGAATTAAATATGTAAAAGTGTGGAATGTAATTAAACAATTCTACAAATAAAGACGACGCAATTTATTCGTTGCTGTCCTTCATGAAAAAAGGTGTAACAGAATTTGATATATATTTATAAACAAGTCACGCATTATATAAAAAATTCAGGAAGAGATCGCCCATTGTCTATAATCTGTGTTGCACTGGTGCGGATGCGAGTATCGTATCGGATACGGTGCGGATGAGATGGTACTTCAATTTCAAAAAAAATTGAATACAGATGCAGCTATATATAATAAATTTAAAATAAAAAAATGAATAATATTATAAACAAATAGATTTAAAAAACAAAACAAACAAATAAATAAGCACCAGCCGCACTCAAGGAGCACCCAGCCGCACCCGAGACCGCACCCAGCCGCACCCGAGCCGCACCTAAGACCGCACCTAACTGGTCAAACCTATTAAAATAATAGAGTGCAACACGTGGCGCATCCGATACTCACCGGTGCCGCACCCACACCCGATACGCACTCGATACCGGTTCTTCTGAGTATTGGAAGAACCGGGTAACATAGTCTATAACGCTAGTATGAATTCTGATATGCTAGAAAAAAAAATGTAAATTTTGTATAAAATAATTTGATAAAGAGTTAATCTGTTCGGGTACATTATAATTTTATAAATGTGAATTATACATAGAATTTTATCTGTTTCCAAGGAATTAACCATGTACAAATTTTAATTCAGTCATAATTTATTCTCTTACGAGGCATCATATTTTCGTGGAGGATGCATTAGAAATCAATTTGGGACAATATATTTCACATCTAAACAAAATTAAATTCAGCACTGTCCGGCCGGGATACCTTCAATAAAATTTTGCTAAATATGTACTGTCTATTTCTATATAGTTTCACACCTTATCCGCTTGCTAGAGTGACTTAATTTGAAATAAATATTGTACAACTTTTGGAAAGTTATTTTTAAATAAGAGAGTTGATATATGATTCACTCATTGATATATGGACAAGACGTGTCCAGTTGAGTTTCGTTTGCACATTGTTGTCGTTATTATGCATGTTGTTTTTGTTATTATGAATCTAATTGACTGGGCGCTCGATTAAAAACGGAGATCAATATGTTTGTCGATGCGAACTAGACATATCCAGTTCCATTCAATTTGAAAATTGTTCTATTTATTCATGTCATTTTGGTTATTATGCATATTCTTTTTGTTATTTGCATGTAATTAACATTCAAAATAATATGAACAACATGCATAATAACACATTTATTTAATATAATTGACATGCAACTCATTCTGAATAAAGTGCATAATAATAATCTGAATATAAAAACTATTGAATGTATAATAATACGAATAACATGCATAATAACACATTTAACATGTACAAATCGAATTAATTAAGTTATTATGCATATTATTTGAACTGTTATGCATGTTATTAAATGAATAATAACAAAAATTGTTAGATTAAATTCTACTTTTCTTTGACAATTTGCAAAACAGAACAATACTAACCTTGTAAATTGAGTTTTGGTGAGTTGCATGTTTATACATGTACATTATGATGATACAAAGGCTCAAACATGCATGTAAAAGTCAAGACATTCACTTTGATATTAAGAGCAAGCAACTTGGGAAAAAATAAAGGCTTCGCATAGTCATGCGTTGCCATAACACATTGAGAACCCGTCACAATGGGTTTCCCACTCGTCGCAATGGGTTATCAATCCATTTTAACTGATTGAAGAGGAGAATAACTGGAAGATAGGGATTTCACCAGTTTGACAAAGCTATGCATCATAACCCATCCCAAATCCAACACAACGTGTTTCCAACCCGTCATAACGGGTTTTCCACCCGTCACAACGGGTTCCTATCCATGATGGCCTAGATTTCAGTCAAAGAAGCATTGAAGGGTATTTTGTGAAAGGCACCAACCCGTTACAACGGATTCTGTAACATGTTAGCTGATTTCTATAACGCAAGTTGTGCAGACCAATATTTCAAGACTTTAAGATGTGTCTAGCCTATATATATCTTGGGGATTTGAACCAGATGATTCAAGAAAGCCCTTTCTAAGTTTTCAAGCATACAATTTATCACCAGAAAGAGCACAAGAGTCTTCTCCTTCGACATCCACACCTTGAGAGTGATATGATAGCTAAATTGTCTAATTGTCGATCCGAGAACACTTAGTTGTTGTTTTAGTTTGGTGAACTACATTGTGTAGTCGAGTAGTTCATCTCTGTCCTTGACTGTGTTGTCAATCAGACACATTTACCTTTTAGAGCGACATAGCTCCTTGCATAGGTTTAAAAATCTAAGATTGGTTGTCTTGTTGAGAAAAATCAAAGATAGCTTTCGCAATTTTAAGAATACTTGTGATATAGTGGAGTCGATCTCGAATAATTTTAGTTAGGTGATTAAAGTTCAAAAGTTTGAATTGTAATTGATAAAAATGCTTCCACACTAGCATATGACCTTAGAACCTATTTATAACAAAAACAACATGCATAATATCAAAAGATAACATGAATAATAACTACAATAATATTACGTGGAACTCAACAGAACGCTTTCAATTCGTATCGATAAGCATATCAATATGCGAATAGAAAAAACATTTTACTTAAATAATTGCACTAACAACATTTCAACAACCTTTAATCCTTCACGGAATGGATAATACATAGGAAACAAACACTGTTATATTTCACTATCAACAGTCAACTCCAATGGATTGCTCATGGTTGGAACTAATCTCCCTCCAGTACAAACAAATGGAGAGAAACTAGTAATAACGCTTTAAAAACTCTCTCGAGCAAACTGTTCACACAAAGAGCTGGCCTGCTGGGTTGTCGGATGTTTGCTGCGTCTGTTGCGCTATCGTCTTCTTCCCTCCTCTCTCTATCTCTCTCTCTCTCTCTCTCTCTTTTTGAAAGCTTGGCAGCACTCTCTCTCTCTCTCTACCTCTCTCGTTCTCTCTCTATCTCTCCTACCTTTTCTCAAATCGTCTCTTTTCTTTTGCTGTATTCGACCTACTCGGATCTCCACTTCATAATTTAAACCTGAGCCCGTAATAGCGCCACCGATTTGACCTGTATACGAGGGATTCCTCGTGGCAGATGCGACACTGAGCGCGTAAATGGGGAACTGCCTCGCCTCCTCCCCTTGCGGTTGTATCGACGGACCACTCGAACGAGAGAAGAAAGCGAATGTCGTAACAAAAGGGGATGCTTTCGATACTCTTCCTCCCTCAAAGCGGATCCCGAAAGAGGACAATCTACACCTCTTACCGGGTCGGATCTTTTCCAATGATGGTCGAAACCGCTCTGCCTCGATCTTCAGTCAACAGGGTCGAAAGGGCATCAATCAAGACGCCATGCTTCTCTGGGATGTAATGCTTCTTACTTCCGCCCTTATTTTTAGTTTAATTTGATTGAAATTTTGTTACTTTTAGTGGTGTATTGATTGGTTTAGTTTAATCTGGTTTGAGTTGAATTATAATTGTAGGAATTTGGGGTAGAAGAGGAGAGAGGGGTGCTCTGTGGAGTGTTTGATGGACATGGTCCACACGGCCATCTGGTGGCACGGCGAGTGAGAGATGTGCTGCCACTGAAGCTTCTAGAAGCTATGCCCAAGGGCAAAGGGGATAAGCGTGACAAATGCGGTGAGATGGCGGTATCTGATTGGAGTAGGGCATTTCTAAAGGCGTTCCGAGGGATGGATAAAGATCTTCGGTCCCATCCTTCCCTCAATTGCTTCTGTAGCGGCAGCACTGCTGTCACTGTTCTTAAAATTGTAACTTAAATCTTTCTTCATTTCTGGTTGGTTTCCTTTTCAGCCTGATTAGTTGATTAGTTAGTCACTAATTGCCAAATAAATCCAATTCATAGGGATCAAACCTCTTCGTGGGGAATATAGGAGACTCAAGGGCTGTATTGGGAACTAAGGATGAGAACAGTGGAGAAGTGGTGCCTGTTCAAATCACTGTTGATCTCAAACCCGATCTACCTAGTAGGTTTACATATATATTACATGTGCACAATCTTTCTTTCTAAAATTCAGTTCATTATACAAAAGCTTAGTATACTAATTAAAGTATTAATGTTTATTAACAGATGAGGCTGAGAGGATAAAGAGTTGCAAGGGGAGGGTATTCGCACTGCAGGACGAGCCGGAGGTGCCACGTGTGTGGCTTCCATTTGATGACGCACCAGGTCTAGCCATGGCACGAGCTTTTGGTGATTTTTGTCTCAAGGAGTATGGCGTAATCTCTGTGCCTGATTTCTTCCATTGGCCACTCTCGAACCGTGATCAGTTTGTCGTCCTCGCATCTGACGGGGTTTGTTTGTTCTTCTTTGCCTTTTGGCTTTTGTCAGTTATTTTTGCTTTCCGGCTTGGACTAGTGTGGGTTTCTTTCCATATTTGACTATTTGAGTGGATTAGTAGGAAATTTTGAATTGACTATCATTGGTTCACCTAATGTATTATGGTCATTAGCAGGTGTTGGTGTGTGGTTGGTAATTTCAGATGAGACTAGTATAGGTGGTATATAGTAAATATTTGACTGGAGACTATTTCACTTATTGTATGTTCCAAAAGGAAAACCAGAACCAGAATAATAAGCAGAAAAAAATCTTTCCTTGGTTCTTATGTTTGTTCCTCAGTTCCTGGATGGTATTTTACACAAGATCACATTCACATAGTTCTTTTACAGAAGTTAATTCTATACTGTTACTCATTGTTAAAAGCATCAGTCAATCTTTATTCAACTTAATTGAGCATGGGGACTAAATGTACTTTATTTTTAAGGTCATGGGGATTGATGGATTTAATTACAAATCATAACTCTGTCTTCTCCATTAGTTTGTATTTGCATGACTTCCATGAATATCTTCCTGTTATACAAATCTGATGATGGTCAATCAACTTAGGTATGTTTGATAGGGAACTTCCCTTGCATAGAACCGAACACTTGCATGGAACCGAACACTTGCATGGAACCGAACACTTGCATAGAACAGAACATTCAATCTTCATTGACTTTGGTACTCGTGAAAGTACCATTTATGCATGAGGTCAAACACACTATTTCTGTTGTTAAAATTAAAGAAAGACTTGATCATCAATTTCTCACATATCAGGCCCCTCCTTTTGTGTTTGGCCAAATGTCCACTTTGGCAAATACAATGTCTGAGGTTACCTTTTGGTATTCCTTTTTCTTGTTTACAACATGGAACCAGAGCATTTGATCAACTAAGTAAATTTGCATGGATTTATCCTGAGCTACTTGAAAAAACCAATTACTGCAGGTGTGGGATGTACTGAGCAACAAACAAGTTGTCGACATAATCTCGTCATGTGAGAATCGTAATACTGTCGCACGTTCCCTTGTTGAAGCAGCCGAGCGAGAATGGAAGTCACAATACCCCACTTCAAGAATGGACGACTGTGCTGTTGTCTGCCTCTTTCTCAATGGAAAAACAGATACCTCAAGTGACTTCTCAGAGACCAATTCCTCTTCTCCTGCCGATAATAGCCACAGCCAGGACAGCTCCACCGACACTACTGAAGTGCAAGAGCCCGAGCCGACTTTGACGCGTAATACTACAGTTCGTACATATGTGGATGGGGTGCAAGCTCCTGACACAGATAGTGGTGGAGGTGATTCTGATCCCAGTAAAGATTGGACGAAATTGGATGGGGTGACACGTGTTAACTCACTAGTTCAGCTCCCAAGATTTTCTGGGGACAGAGCAATTGCCTAAGCTGTTGTATATTTTTTTTCTTTTTTGATTCTTTTCGTGTTTCTTTTTGTCTATTTTCTTGTTAACTAGGTACCCCAAAATCAGGTGATCTGTAAATGTACTCCCACCTTCTATAATTATCTCCTGAACTCGTGTTCAACCTCTATTCTTGGAATCGCATGGATGTGATTTGTAATTTTTGTTGGTTTTATTAGGAACCTTGTGCTAATCAAACCTAAATGCAAGCCTCAAATGTCGATTATGTCAATAATGAACCAACATTATCTGTTGTAAATTAGGTAGTGTAAAAGTGTTTCTACCTTCTGTCTATACAAGTAAAATTTTCATTTTTTTGTGTGTGGAAAATCCATTCATATTTTTTTTGCGACCAATTCATGTTTTCTAAATTATCCAGAAAGTGAGTATAGTTAATGAACATTAAAGATTTGTAGGGTAATGTCCTATTAAGTAAAATTCTAATATTCTTCCATGTATCATCACTCTAATAAGTGTCGAAAGTTTGTTAGATAGACATTTAAATATAAATATGGCACATTCCCACAATTATGTTTGGCATCAAACTCCAACGACCATATTTTAAGTACAGAAGTGTATGCATAATAATTTCCTTCCAAAATTAGATTATTTTTTTGTGATATGATCTAATTAGCCTCCCCTGAGTTAATTAGCGTGCTTGATTTTTTAATTTTTTTTTTTGGAAAATAGACTATTCTCGAGATGATACTCCGACTTGCCAAAAGAAAGCACAAGTACAAAAAGTTAGTGGAGGGGATAAAGAAAAGGGAAAAAAAAAGAAAATAAGAACAATACGAACTAAATTCTTTGGTCCGTTTGGCAAATCAAGGAATAGCGGTATTCTATTTATATGATGGTATATCGAAATAATTTATTTACCACTATTTTATTCTTTCAAAATACGTTTGGCAACCCTCTCATATCGAAATAGAGCTCTATTTCGATATTCCTTGAGTACCAAACGGACCAGATGACCGATAGGTGTAGAGTCATCCTGAGGTGCTTCATCTAGTTCATGAACACATGAGCCATCCAACATGGAGCACATGTCCAAAAAACACCAAGTTCATGAGTAAACAGTTAATGGTATGGCTGGTTTTAGCATTATCATTTTGAAATATGATTTTAATTGTTCCTTTCAATCAAGATAATCCAAAGAAAAGCAGCTAGTACTGTCCCCCAATGTTGTCTTTGATCTTTGTTTAAGCATAAAATAGAAGTTCATATGGTTTCTAATGAGTCAGTGATTACATGAGTGTTATTGTTCCTTAATAATTTCATATTGATTTTGTGCCAGAATTGCTTGCTAATATGACCGTCAATGAACAAGTGTTGAATAGATTCATTACGTGTGCAAAAAAACACATGATAAATTACCTAGCCAATCTTTCTTAATGAGGTTGTCAGTAGTAAGTATTTTGTTTTGAAGACAAAATCATAGAGAAGGTTTAAATTTTAAAGGCACTTTAAGAAACCAAACTGCATGTTTCAAGTTAATTTAATTTTAAACCTCCAAAATTCAGAGATTCATACATGACATGAACAGTATATACTAACCACGTTGCTATATATAGACCCCAAAATGAAGTATCAAGATTGTCATTAAATGGATAATTTTGTAACAACAATAACAGGCTATTTTTTGTACTCTCATGTTATTACTTACACTCCTTCATAAAACAGTTTGATGTTTCCGTTATTCCATACTTGATTAACTATGACATTAGAATGGGTAGCTTTAACCTTATCAAAAACCAAAGAAAATTGCAACTTTAGTGGATAATGTTAAACTCTAGAGGGGTGAATAGAGTTAATTAAAAAAATTAGAATTTTTTTTGTAAATTATGCACAATTTAAATTTATAATGACAATTCTAACACCGGTAAAAAAATAATTCAATTTAAGCAATCAAATAATTAGATTAATCAAAAGTATTAAATAAATAAAGATCAGAATTAGATAGTGTTAGCAACAGAATTAGTTAGAGACGTTAGTTAGAACAGCCTTCTGAAGAGATGAGAAAAAGGAAACAGAAAAGGAAGAGAAGCAGAAACGATTTCTCGGAGAATGTGTGTGGACAAGACTAACGGGGACGAAATAATCTCTAGAAAAACGTTCAAATATATAATGTCTTAGAAAAATTGAGAGACCAGAAAAAAATGAGAGTAAATGTTTGTATCTTCAGAAATTGCATTTAAGGACTCAGGATATTAGGAAGAAAAGGGCTTGTACGCTTGGGGGGAATAAAGAACCATGTTCGAATGAAGTGGAGAATTGTGCTCCAGGGGCGATTAAGGGTTGGAATGGTGAAATAAGAAAAAATTAAAAGAGAAGATGTACCAGAGGCGATGACAACGTTGTCCTCAAGGACTAGGGAAGCTCGAGAGTTTGGATAATGAAGTGGTAAGTTAAACTTCTACAGTTATTCTGAGGGCTGATGATAGGATTTCATTACAGTTGGCATGTACATGTCCAATGACATCAATGAGCTCATAGATGACTCGCTTGAGGAGCTGATCCATTTTCGTTGGGTTTATTGGGCTTACAAATACTAGATCCATGTCATCGAGCATGGGGTCGAAAAATATTTGTTTAGACTAGTCACTTTTTTCCATTTTGCTCTCTCATCTCCTCCTCTTGCACTTTCTTTTATCCTCTCGGTCAAATTCTTTAGTGTCGGGATCACATGCAATTTAGTTTTAGAGTAAAATTATGATGCTTACGCAAACACGAGCTCTAATGTTCTTGCGACCACATATCTCAAATTTTAAAGTGCAAACAATCGACCTGAATCATTGAAAACATTTTTCATACAAAAATCTATCTAGAGGCCAAAATTTTTTGTTTTTAGAATTTTTTACTATTTTATCGGATGGATATACAACATTATCTAACGATTATAGAATTTTCTAAAGTAATGAATTTTTAACTCATTAGATAAAATAGTAAAAGTCTAAAAATGAATTTTTTTTTGTTTTGTTTTCTAAGTAGATATAGTATAGACAATATTTTCAACTGTTCGGATTGACCGTTTGCATTTTGAAACTCGAGATATGTGATCGCAAGCACAGTAGACCGATGATTGCGCAAGCACAATAGACCGATGCTTGCGCAAGCACCATAGTCTTCCTCATTTAGAACAAAAAACTTAGATACATAAAAAATATGTATACTATGTATTTCTAACCATTTGTATTGTAAGATGCATCAAGATCCGGACAATAGATAAAGATCGAACGTTCTAAAGTGATTCAGAGTATCTAATGTATCTATTTTTTACGTAACCTAATTTTTCCCAAAAGTTTAACAGCCTGAGATAGAAACTTTTGAGGCTACATATTTTTAGCGATGAATCAATATTTCTGACGTGGCGACCTGCTCGGTACATCAAAATTCAATGTTCCTCCTAAGTTTCAAAATTTGTTTATCCAATTTCTTTTTTGAAAAAAATGTTTATCCAATTTGACAAATGTTAAATCCGTATTTCCAGTAATTAAATAAAAAAATCGGGATACTGGGAGTCTCATGAATTGTTTTTAACTTGTGGGTAATTTTGTAATAATCCTCTGCTCGGATATCGTAGCAACAATATTGTAACTAAACATGGACTACTTTGCAAAAGAGCAAAATACATTCCCAAACAAGCTAAACTACAGCCCAAAATATCCGGATTTGGTTTTTTTTCCTCTTAGCGTGTTTTTCTTTGGTCAAAAGGCAAATTTGTGTCATTGACTTGTGAATTCTTGGACCACAACTGCACGAGAGAGTCTGTTTTGTGGGCCACACAGAAGAAATTTTGCATTGTCGTGCAGGTGTGTGTGGTGTGTGTTCAGATCTTCTGTGGCATAGTGATAATTCGTTACTGCTGCTTGTGGATTTTAAATCTGAAATCCCTTGTTGGATGATTTAGACATTTTAGTAAGTAGTAATAAATTGGGGAGTTCATAGTTCGTCAATGATTGGTACTACCACACATAGCCCCACGGGTAATGTCTCAGAAGATCTGAGAAGCAACCGTGTGTACTGTCAATGACTCTAAAACATCCTGGAAATTGCAAAGGGAGCTGATATATCCATACCTGAAGTGATACCACCATCGATACCAACATGACATATTCAGTTGAATTCAGTTTGCATGTTGTTGGTTTTATGATGCATGTTGTTTTTTGTATTATGCATATTGTTTTTGTTATTATGCATATAATTAATCGGACGCTCCACTGAAAACGAATGTCGCTACGCTCACCGACGCGGATCGCTACGCTCATCGATGCGGACTGGACGAATCCAGTTGCATCTATTTTGAAAAGTTGTTCTAGTTATTATGCATGTTGTTTTTGTTATTGTGCATGTTATTTTTTGTTATTATGCATGTAAATAACATGCAAAACAATACAAATAACATGCATAATAACAAAAACATCATGCATAATAACGAAAACATAATAAATCATAAGTATAACAAAAAAACATAATGAACTTAGCATATAAATCATAAGTATTTGATTGTTATTCATGTTTTTAGATGCACAATAACAAAAACAAAACGCATAATAACGAAAATAATATGCATCATAAGTAAAATAAATTTTCATAATAAATCATAAATAGAACAAAAAAACATATTGAACTTAGCATATAAATCATAAGTATTTAACTGTTATGCATGTTATTAGATGCACAATAACGAAAACAACATGCATAATAACGAAAACAACATGCATCATAAGTAAAACAAATTTTCGTCGGAACTCAACTGGATGTGTCCAGTTGGTATCGCTGACGATATCGAAGTTGGGATCCGCGAAACATTTTCCAATTGCAAAAAGAAAAATGTTAACAAATATACATCCGTCGGTACAAGTACAACTGTACAACTAGTAATTGCCAACTGGTAATTTGGACAACATTTTGAAAGGTAATATTTTGGTTCAAATTTTCTTTTGAATGCCTTGGGTACTTTCATATCTGCATATGTAAAAAAAACGGAATATTTTTTTGTCAGTTAGTAGTTAAAATTTCTTCCAAATTTTCCTCTAATAATTTTTACAACAACAAAAAATTCTTTATTCCCAAATAAATTAGAATAGATTAGAAATTAAACTCAATCTAAAATAAAAATTAATATAAATAATAATAATACAAAATAATAAATAGTAAGATAGTAAAAAAAATAGAAGAGTTGTAATGATAATAAAAATGCTAATAATAATAATAATAATAATAATACACTATTATACTAATCATAAATTTAGACCAGCGCTCTACGTCGTTAATCCTGAACTAAAGTCGTACAACTATAACAATACTTCTAAAATTTAGTTTCATGGTTCTAATACGTGAATCGCTGACTTTCATGCAGTCCTATCTGACGCTAACTCTTTGGAGATATTCCATGCCTCTAAGTCTCTTTTTACATCTTCATTCCACGTCAATTTCGGTCGACCCCTACCTCTTCTTGTGTTTTCAATGCGGCTTAAAACTCTACTACGTACCGGTGCATCAGAATGTCTCTGCTGGACATGCTCATACCATCTCAATCGATTTTGAACAAGTTTATCTTCAATCGGTGCAATCCTGACCTTCTCACGTAAATCATCATTTCTAATGTGATCTCTTCTTTTATGCTCACATATCCATCACAACATACGCCTTTGCCACACACTTATCTTTTTATGTGTTGCCCTTTAGTAGTTCAATATTCTGCTCCATACAAGATTGCATGTCTAGTTGCAGTTCTATAGAACTTATCTTCAACTTTTGTGGAATTTTCTTGTCACATAGGATGTCAGGTGTTTGTTGTCATATTATTTAACCGCTCATATTCTATGGCTAACATCTTCATCAATCTCTTCGTCACTCTGTAGCGTCGATCCCAAATATCGAAAGATGCTTCTTCTAGGCACTACTTGTCCATTTAAATTGATATCTCCATCTTCTGATCTAATGTTATTGATCTCGCACTTCATATAATCGGTTTTAGTCCTACTAAGTCTAAAACATTTTTTATTCTAAAGTCTTTCTCCACAACTCTAATTATCTACCCACCCCTACCTTACTTTCGTCAATTAGGACCACATCGTCAGCAAAGAGCATATACTAAGGAGTATCGCATTGTATATCTTTCTTGATCTCATCGATCACTAAGGCAAAAATGTAAGGACTCAGGGCTGACCCTTGATGTAGTCCTATCGCAATAGGAATGTCATCAATCTCGACATCATATGCTCTGACACTAGTCATAACGTTATCGTACATATTCTTGATAAGATTGACGTACTTTGTTAAAACTTTCTTCTTTTCAAGTGTTTACCACATGACATACCTCGGTACTTTGTCATACGCTTTCTCCAAGTCGATGAGTATCATATATAAATTATTCTTCTGCTCTCTATATCTCTCCATCAGTTGTTTTGTCAAGAAAATCGCCTTCTTAGTCAATCGTCCCGGTGTAAAACTAGATTAGTTTTTCGTAATGATTGTCATCTTTCTCAAATAATGTCTAATCACTATCTTTCAAAGCTTCATTGTATGACTCATAAGCTTGAATCTCAAACGATGACTAATCACTCTCTTCCAAAGTCATCTTCTAATAGCTTTTATAAAAAAAAAATTCTAATAATATTCCTTAATTGCTTTTCGAAATATAAAATAAAACATAATTTCTGATCGCTACAATGTTGCTATATGAATGAAATTCAAGAGATTTAGTTCCCTACTTTTCTATTGCTCTAATCTAAATCGTTGAACTCTAACGAACATATCAAATATCGAAAGAGACAATGTAGATCATATGTTCCTACTAATTCATTATTTTCAAAACTAATCAGCTGCTACATAATACGTATAGCACAACAGCTATAGATCATCGAATCTTTCTCACTTGCATCAAAATTAGTGTTCATATTTAAAACCCCGTAATTTTAATTCTACAGCCGAAAAAATAACAGAACCCTCTTTTCCCAAATAATAACAGACTCGCACCCGAATCCATGTTGGTATAGCTATCGTGACTTTTTTTTAGAGAGACTAAGAGCATCTCTATCTCTAAAACTTTAGAAGTTTCTAATATGACGTGATAGTTTCTAAATAAGTTTTAGAAATGTAGATGAGTTTCTTATTTAGAAATTTTGCTCAATAATTTCTTATTTAGTAACTATGCTTTAGAGTTGATAAACTATGACATGACTTAATCATTGGTTAAAATTGATCGGTCTCTCATAATATTAGTAATATTTGCTGACGTGGCAATTTAGAAACTCTAATTTTTCAATTTTAGTGATGAAGAATTTATAAACTAAAAAAAATTAAATTTCTAAAATTAATGTAACAATAATTTAGAAATTCTAACTAGAAATGAAGTGCACGTATGTGTAATAGCAGTCAAATTTTTTTTTCTTAATTTCAACAAGCATTTCATTAAAAAGTTCCCGAGTAATAGACAGCTGGCAGTAGGCCTGGTCTGTCTAAACGGTCACCTATCACATTTAAAATTTCAACTTTCAAACATCTTTCCTCCCAATTCCAACTGCTGACTCATCCAACGCCACCGCGTACCATTCTCATCCCTCCTCCATTCTAAACAACCGGAAACCTAAAACCCTGATATATTTAAACAGTTTAGACACCTCCAGTAAAAGATAAATGGAGATCTCAAGGACCATCTCTTCGCTCGGCAATTTCTAGTGTTTGGCAGAGAAAACCCAACCCGTCCCCCCAAATCAAAAGGCACTAGAAATAGTCAACAATTCAAACCATTCTCTCTTCAAAAAACCAAAATTAGATTTCCAAAATCAGACTCAATCTCCGAATTGTACGCACTCAGTTCTCCTCTTCTCTTCTCTTCTCTTCAACTCTTTTCTTCTCTCGCAAGAAATCAGCAATCAATCAATCAAGCAACTAAACCATGCTTGTAATCAGCGCCGATCAGCACAACCAGCTCGAGGCGATCTCGCGACTGGAGCAGTGCAACAAGGCAAAGGGGGTTCCTCCGGTCCCACCGTCAGCGAGGCACAGAGATGTGATTCGAAGGAGGATCCCTTCCAATAAGGAGTTGTTGCGGAGAGCACTGTCGCCTCCAGTTCGCCGGCACGGCTTGCCACCTGGACTCAGGCGATGGACCTTCAGGCCGATGCCGAGCCGGCTCCGTAACATGTCTCTTGATTAGTTCAGAATTCTCCTCTTTGTTTTTGATAATTCTTCGCTTAATTTTTGTTGTCGGGGTATTGGTTGAGTGGTGTATATTGGTAGGATTTAGGAACCAGTTATGATGATCGTCGTATGAGATTATAGCGATTTCACTAGGAGAAATCGATTGATTTCGATTAAGATTTCAGAGTATGTACTGAATCGAGATTTAATCAAATTCTGAGCTGATTAGAATTTCTTCTTTTCAATTTTGCAATATTTTTTTCAACAATCGTAGTTTCTTTGTTTTCAATATTTTGAGACTCTCGGAATCGAAGTGTTTCAGATTTAGCAACTGGTTTGAAAATTTTATCTTCAATTTCTATATATCATTTTAATAATTGATAAAAGTACTACAAAACAAAACAGCTATCACCTATGCTACCAATATTCGCGATATTGAAAATGTTTTGAAAGCTACTTTTTGGAATTGCAATTATTTGACTCAGCATTCGTACAGGTAGTAAAGGTGCATTTGTTCAATTGATTTGACTAAGCAAACATTATTTTTTTATATTGAGCTCATGTACTACCCAACAGCTGGAAATAAATAAATTAAAAAAATGTGACAAGTGACGTCGTGACCTTACAAACAGACGTGGCACCACAAAATTTCCTTCTACTTTATAGTCATATATTTTTATATATTATATATAAGATTTTCGAATCTTCAGTATTTATACTAAATATTTCTTATCGAACACAAATTATTGCTTACATAAGTAAATCTATGATCTCATAAAAATAAAAAAATCATCTTACTTAATTACAAGTAAACTAATGACCATTTACTTTGAGAGTCATATAATTAAAAAAGTTAGTATTTTAAACATAGTAAAAAGCTCTTCACATAAATTGAGAGGTTGGTTATTATTCAAAGTTCGAATATTAATGTTCAATTATTTGTATAAATGTGGTGTCATGTCCCGCAGTTTTGTAATACTACTAGTATTTGTACATGAATTATGTCTAATCATTTGAACTTGATGATAACTATAATGTTCACATATTTTCTTATTTTTAGAACTATAGTCAATTTATTTATACAATACTTCTTGCACTTATGTATTGATCTAACGATTACAAATTTCTTTAATTTTAATGTATTTTTCGTCTATTCAATAAAATAGTAAAAAAAATTTAAAAATGAAAAGTTTTAGTTTACAAAATATGAACAACATTTTAACATTTAGGATTGACCTTCAACGTATTTGTCGCCGCGTAATTGTGTTGTACAACAATTGGATTGTTTTCGTACGAATAATGACATATGTACGAGAAAAATATTAAGTCCAAAATGTTTATTTTAGCTATTAGATATATTATGTAAGAAAAGGCCTCATTTATCAACAATATAAAAAATATTACTGTACAACTAATTACGCGTATTGCACGACTAGTGCAGAAGAAGAGTTCTACAAGTACCAGAGAATATTTGGCGTATACTGATCAGTTCTAATTTACGACCAGAATATAGGTTTAGATTGGTCAAAACTAATATAAAAATAAAAAGATGCATATATTCCACTAGCAGTACTTGAATTCCAACGGTTTTTCTATGCACGAAATTACGTATCTTTTGAATTAGTACACATGAATTAACCTGCTGCAAATAGAAAAATTGGGACAGCATGCACATATCTTTTGTTTCTTTCTTTTGAAAGAAAGTGGTACACTAAATACATACCAATTTTAGTGATTTCACAATTTCAAAATTTGGACCGCAATATTTGGACCGTCCAATTTTCATTGATTGCATCAAGATTCGTGTCAAAGTATAAATGCCTCCCCGATTTCCATCCTTGGCAGTCGATCGCGAAATTGACGGTCGATCCGGACGATCGATTTTCTGTAGCGCGCTACTGTCTGCAATGCATTAATTTTGATGAGGTATAGACTAGAGAGTAGAGACATTGAGACAGACCCACATTGACCATTTTCTGTACAAGCAGGCAGAAGACAGGGCCCACGAAGACATGTAGCTCAATTGTGCCATGGAGGCCCACAAGCACATGCACTTCAAAGGTACTAGGAAGGCCTACAAAAACCCAAAATGTACATCTATAACTTGCACATGCACTGATGCACATGCACAATTCCAAAATGTACATCTTTTTTGTTTTACTTGATCACTGTTGAACGGGAGTTGAATCTCCGTCCTGTACCACGATAAATCCCTCTGTATCTCAATCTAGTTTCTTTCTGATATATGTCACTATGTATTAATACTTGCAGCATGATCATCTTGGGAGTTTATTTCAAGAGCACTTCTTGTATGATGAGTGTATGTATACCACCTGTTTGGTATCAAATCCAATTGTGACGTAAGGACTGAAACAAAACAAAGAAAATCCTCAAAACCTTCACTGATACTCTTTAGGAAATTAACAAGGTTCTACTTGCAAATTTCCAGTCTGCTTGGCACACTATGAGAAATTTTAACCAGACTGAGATATACCAGTATCAAAATTGAACTGTATCGATCAAATCAATGTATAGCTGTGCAATGTGTTTTCTTGATTTGTTATGTTCCTTCCTTGTAAAGTGGTGTTAAGATCTAAAATGAACACAATTTTCTTTTATACAAATGTGATTTGTAAGTTATAGTTTGTGAATAAGTTGTTTGCTGTATGAGTTTGTACGGATGTGTTGTATATTCGGTGGTAATCAAGTGCTCAACGTATTATATGTATATATATTATACATATGCATATATACATAGTTATGCTAAAATACTTTATAAAGCATCAACATTCATATACTTTAGACTCGTATCTCAAGATACAAAGTGCAAACAACCGATCAAGACCGTTCAAAATGTTCTCCATACTAACATCAATTTGGAGACCAAATTTTACATTTTTTTATTTTTTACTATTTTTTCGGATGGGTGCAAAGTTGGTTAATTTGGAGATCTGTAAATCGTTAGATTAAATTTTTTTCATCTATCCGATAAAATAGTAAAAAAAAATATAAAATTTGGTCTCTAAATAAATGTTAATATGTAGAACATTTTCAATGGTATTGATCGGCTGTTTTCACTTTGTATCTCGAGATACTAACCAAAAGTAAATGAATGTTGGTGCTTTATAAAGTATTTTAGCACAACTCATATATATATAGAGAGAGAGAGAGAGAGTTGGGCTATTGTGATTTGTGATTTTTGGATTATTGTCAAAGTTACTTCTATTACAAAAGATTCAAAATCTAAATATAAAAAATCACTAATATAGATTTGGAGACCAAAATTTATATATTTTTTATTTTATGACTATTTTATCGAATAAATTGAAATTTTTTTTATCTAACGATTTACAAACATCCAGTTTTCAACCCATCCAGTAAAATTTAAAAAAAAATGTAAAATTTGATCTCCAAGTCTATATTAGTATGAATAATGTTTTCAACAGTCCGGATCGACTATTTACACTTGATATAATGGAGCGGTTGCGAGCGACTACGATATGAATGACGGCTACGGATTCCTCCTCTCTCTCTCTATATATATAGAGAGATATGTGCTACTATGCTTTGCAAAGCGTAGCAAAATGTGCGCTTTGGGATTGTGGAACCATTTGATCTTCGTGTATTCTATACTAGATTTCTAATCGCGCGGAGCTCCGCACGACACTCTAGGTGTCTGCTAGCAGCGAGAAGCATGACATCCATTGTATTGAAAACAAAATCAATTGTCAAGCAATGAGTGAGTAAAAAGATAGTAGCAACTATAATGATATACAGTAAAAAAGAAACAGTAATACACAATTTAACAGTTAGGCATTAGTTACAGCCTTACAGGAAGATGTTTGAAATAAGTAGCAGTTAAAAGCCTAAAACCTATAACACAACCAATCAGTATGGCTATTATGGACAACAAAGCCTCCTTGCTTCCTTTTTCTACACATGAACTTAGCCGTCAGCAGATACAAAAAACAAAGGACGCTGATACAGTGCCTCAGGCTGTCTCCTCCATTTCTTCCGCTGGCATTGACGCGTGGATCTCACGTTTTGACCGTGCTTTGACTCTAGGAAGCTACGCTTTTTGGGGAAGAACACGAGGCAGAGGAGCTTTATCCAAAAACAAAATACACGACAACATCGGCCTATAAAACCCAGAAGATGGTAACCTAAAGGTACACTCGGCACCCCCTAGCCTTTTTTCTCTGTTGTCAATGAAGGGCATGCATCTCCAGCACCCCGTAATCTCTCTCTCCTTGAAGGGTTATTGTAAGCTACATGACATAAATGAGACTAAGTAACAAACATATAATGTTCAAAATCGGAAAAAAAAAAAAAACGTGTGAAAATTTTATAATTCCTTTGCCTGTATGTATGTTCTTGGCATTTCATATATTTTTGAAGTTTAAAAAAATGTATATTAAAATCCCGTTAGATCTCTCAAGCAAGAATCTACCAATATTTCATTGTTAAACATTTCTACTACGAACAACGCGAATAATAGTTCGATTTTTCAATTTTCGTTCGTTTTTTCCGTTCTCTCTCTTTCTCTCCTCTTTCCGCTGAAACAACATTTACTGTCGTCCCAATATTCTCTACCAGTACCAGGTGCATAGTGTATCTTTCATATGCAGTGCTTGAGTGGCGATAATGCATGGCCTGAGAAGATGGTACCGGGTTGCATACCAGTATTCTGTCTTGATCAGGAAATTTCTTTACAGGAGAAGTAATGTTGGATGACATATTTGTACTGATTCCATTGATTGTTGTCTAAACGACTTGTAAGACACGACCTTGTCTACCATGGATTCAATTGAAAGGGGAGGAGAAATTGTATTGATCTAAATGGATCAATTACTGAGAAATCAAACTATCGAAGGAAAACAAATGTAATTTGGGTTGAAATTGATCTTTATTGAATGGCTAAAATTGGGTACATAGAAATGTTTTCTGGAAATTTATGAAATTGCTCAACAACAACGATAAGATCATAAGACGATACAATGCCTTCATATAAGCATGCATTTATAATTTACTAAAAGATAAAAAGTAAAATGGTAAACGATTCTTGAAATTTTCTAAAAAATTGCAATTTTTTCACAGATTTAAAATATGTAAACATGACTTAAATATTACACTCTAAATATGCAAGAGCCTTTTTTATCATTTTATACATACACATGAGCAATAGATGAAATTTTTATCTTATTGGGAGATCTTTGTCATGGATTTCAAAGTTGAGAAAAATAGGCAACGTCAGCTTAGTATTTTCATTAAACTAGATTTTTTTTTACATTATTTAATTACAGCTTATTTATGAAAGATTACAAGGTAGTCCGGATCCAGTTAAGCGTTTGGTGCTGAATTTTCATTGAAATGGGATTCGTTGATCTTGTTTTGTTTTGGAAGAAAAGATTCGTCGATTTCGAAATTTAGGAAGATATTTGTTCAAATTAATTGTTCGAGGGTAAGTTGTTACAAATCAAAATTCGAATCTTCCATGAAGTTACCTCCAAATAGAATTTACTACAGTAAAATAGTCAAATGTATCTAAGAAATTTTTGCCTCTTCTAAAAGAAATTATTAAGTTTACCACTTTTAAGTTAACTTCGAATGTACAAGTCACACGTTTTAGTTACTGAAGTAAATGATTATAATGGATCATGCTGTGTGAAAACTGAAAAATGAAGAAATATGCATGAAACGAGAAATGAAAATTTCAAGAATTTTAACAAGTTAGAAAGTGCCTGTCTTGAATTTCAATAATAATAAACTCTACTATGCTTGTTAAATTATATCAGAAAATGTCATTTCTACATTAAGTTTTTGCCCTACATTAATGTATATATTCTTCTAATTCTATATTTTTTATTTCTTCGTGAAATGAGGATTAAACTCTCAATGCATTTAAAATTGAGTTTAAAACCTACTATGTTCCAGAGTTTTTCATCATATAGTTTTTCCCAAATTAATTATTATCGCACTAAATTTTTATTTTGTACTTGTATACATTAATTGATCTCTGATCCGTGACTAACTGACCACAACATTTATTTATATTTCATCAGACCTTGTAGTTTTTCCCAGAAATTTGTTATTTATTTTGTATGTTTGCCATGTATTTTTCTTAAGTTAATAATTTGTACAAACAAAATATAAAAGGATTCTGATTCTGAGTATAGTCAAACAAAATTAAGTGCATAGGTAGCTATCAAGAATATTTGATGTTGATATACCATCTATTTTTCAGGGCTTTTTGGTATCACTATCATCAAGACCGGTTCACTTTGGTATCATTATTGCTCGTGGTACTAATTAATAAATTAATTAATTAATTAGAATCATGCATGTGCTTCTTAATTATGTCATATATGTCAGGGGCGAATTCAAAAAAAAATTTAGAGAAATTCAATACTTGAGTTTTCTAGAGATGTTCAAAATTATGCATAGTTTTAAATATTTTTTTCAAATTATAAGCTTTTTGTTCAGAAAAAATTACAATTGTCTTGTAAATGTTGAAAAAAAAATAGGACGATTCAACTGATCTCCTGACTCAATGTGGCTCCGTCATTGATATATGCATTTTCTTTTGTTATAAGGTAGGTAGTGTATATATATATATATATCCCTAACCTGCTACGGAAAATCTACGGAACGGGCAACAACACATCTCTTTACTTGACAGCCCATTCTCTAATGAGGAGATAAAAAGATGCGTTTTTTCACTCGCAAAAGGAAAGGCTTCAGGCCCGGATGGTTTTCCTTCAGAATTTTTCCAACACTACTGGGAAATAGTAGGGACGACGGTCAGTTGCCTCGTTAGAGCATTCCACAACAACGAGCTCGATTTATGGCGCCTAAATCAAGCTTGTATTACAGTCATTCCTAAGAATGACGGAGCGGTTCAACTGGAGGACTTCAGACCAATCAGTGTAATAACAACCTTGGTCAAGATTCTATCCAAACTACTAGCGGATAGGCTTCAAACCGCAATGCCGAATCTCATCTCCCCAAACCAAACAACATTCATCAAAGGGAGAAGCATAATGGAAACCTTCATGCTGGCTAGGGAATCAATTGTATTGAGAAACAAACTAATGATTCCATCCATTATTTTAAAGGTAGATTTTAGGAAAGCTTTTGATACCGTATCATGGGACTTCCTACTGAACCTACTTAGGACAAGAGGTTTCCCGCCCAGATGGATTAAATGGATTCAAAACCTTCTCATCTCCTCTTCCTCGTTTCTTAGAATTAACGGGGTATGCGGTCCGACCTTCTACCACCAAAGAGGGCTGAGGCAAGGCGACCCCCTGTCACCACTCCTTTTCATCCTAGCTGCGGATGTCTTACAATCACTGCTCTCAGCGGAAAGGCACATGCTGTATAGCATGCCCACACTGAGCTTAGCAGCTTACCAATACGCAGATGACACTATCATCATCTCTGAGGCCCACCCAACCAACATCAATAGCATTATGAGAATACTTGACTCATATGCCAAGATATTAGGTCTTTCACTAAATCCTGCTAAAAGCGTTTTCGTGCCAATACAAATACCTGAAAACCTGCATCAATGGGTCCAAAACATGCTTGGTTGCGCAAAACAAAATTTCCCGATCAAATACCTGGGACTTCCCCTAACGATTGGAAAACCCCCAAAAACAGCATACCTACCTCTCATTTCCGCCATTCAAAACAAATTACAAGCATGGAAATGACGATACCTCTCCAAAAGAGGTAGGATAACATTAATTAACTCGATAATGAACTCAATACCTCTACACTTCATGCAATCCTTCAAACTCCCTAATTGGGTAATAGCAAACCTAGAGCGAACCAACCGAAAGTTCTTCTGGAAAGGAAATGATACTCCTTCTAAAGGGGGACATCTGGTAAATTGGACGACGGTATGCCTCCCAAAGAAAAACGGCGGGCTAGGTATCATGAACATGAGATTGTTTAATGATGCCCTCATACTCAAATGGTTATGGCAAATATATAGCAACCACAACTCTATTTTTGCTAGCTTCATTAAAGACCAATACACCATACCTCCTCTCACTGAGTTCACCTCAGATTTGGATACCGCATTTCCGTCCTTCTTTCTCAGAGACATCTTTGTCCTTCTACCAATCCTGAGGGCGGCCACCGAACTGGGACCAGGGGAAACAACAAGATGGACAAAAACAGCTTCCGGAACCTTTTCCTCGAAATCAGCATATCAATTCATCATAGATCCAGGAATAATCTCCGAAACAGCACCACCCATCTGGACAGCTAAAGCGTCCTTAAAGATAAAAATCTTCATCTAGACGTTAGTCAAAGATAGACTGATAACCATGAAGAACCTTCAAAAGAGAGGGGGAACACCAAGAGAGAGATGCTGCCTATGCCATCAAATAATTCTAGAAGATACTGATCACCTTTTTCTAACCTGCCCTTTCTCAGCTCAGATATGGAGAAGCGTCGCCCCAGTAGCGCCTATGCAGCAACAAGACGACGTCCACACATATTGGATACGGAACAGGCCGAGGGATACTGCCGTAGAAGGAATCACGTGGGATGCCATGGTTTTTGCAACTCTGTAGGGTATCTGGAAAGAGCGGAACCGCCGTATCTTCTCAGACCGATCCAGACCGCGACAACTATTGGAAATGCAAATACGAAACGACGCTACAAATTGGCTATCCCACACCTAACATAACTAAGGATATAGGGCACTGAGTTGTACTTCTTACATCACTTTCCTCCTTTTTTCCTTTTTCTTTTACTCTTTCCCTGGATATTCAGATAATACAGTGTAAATACTTTTTATTTCTGATTTAATAAAATCCTATTCGAAGTAGGCAAAACCTACTTCCTTCAAAAAAAATATCCTACCTCTTCAATTTCCTAATTATAACTCATCCCTGGTAAACAAAACTGAAGACAACGTCACTATGATAAAAGAACCAAAAATATCAAGGCTTGCATTTTGTGACTAAATACGCCTTAAACTAATCCAACCAAAAGTATAAAAGTAGCTAACAATAACAACAATTGATAAAAGAATAAATAAATCAACTTTTCTCTAGGGAATGAAACAAGAAATGTATCTATTAGGTTAACTAAATTTGCACAGACATGTAAAAGAATGAGAGGTGAAAATTCTTTTTTTCTCAAACAAATAGTTCAGTATTATGTGGCCTAATTGTGTGGCATTAAATGAGAGTTGATTTCTGGTAGTTGGAGAAGTTTGTTGGAGGAATGGAGGTAATAAATTATTTCCCTGACTGTGCAATTGTGCATGTTTGCAACAAGTTGAGGCTAGCTATTGATTATTTTTCTCCTATCAAATCAGGAATTTATAAAAAGAAGACGAACAATATTTTTTTTTATTAGGAACGCATTTATTAGATCTGAAGTATTGGTTCCAAAGACAGACCTTGGAAGAAAAGGCGTTGAATACTTGAATGAGAGAATGCCAACAAGGCAACAACCAACGCAATTAGATCCAATTTTTTTATTTATTTCTTATTTGAGAGTAATAAAATTTTGAATTAAATATATTGAAAAATAGAAAGAGAAGTTTAACGTGACCTTAGGTGAGTCGGTAATAAACTCATTTCTGAACTGTCGAATTAAAAACGGGCGATCCAATCGTCACAGATTAACTACAGGAATTCATTTTAATATTGATATAATTCGTTCATTATAATTCAACGATACACATCTAAAAGAAAAAAAAAATAGGAAATCTTGAATTCCAAGCACCTGCCTATTCTCTAATCAATTAGAAAAAAGAAGTGGCTCATGCATAATAACTCAAATAATATGCATAGTAACTCAACTAAATGTGCATAATAACATCGGTATCGATAGTCGATATCAAATGTAATATTTACGAACATTATCTATATCAGAACAATCAATTGAGAGGTTCGAATTTTTTCTTGAACTTTCTTATTAAACATATGAAAAGCAGCATCAATAAAATAAACTGTTAGACCTCTTCAAAATCAGCAATCCTAGCGGTTAGTTTAAGAAACTTTCGTGTTAAGAACCTGAATTAATTAAGTTTCTCGAGAGCAAAATCAAATTAGTCGACAACTCAAAATAAAAAAGTAAAAAACATTACCAAAGAGTACATCCTAAGTTATTATCTGTGCAATTCGAAAATTTAACGATTCAACTAAATTTCGGTCATTTATGGATAATAGATGTAAATTTAAATTCCATCGAATTTGACATACTATTTAAATAATAAAGGACGTGAATTTTTAGATATCCGCTTTATGAGCTGGCTATTTAGTTCACCGCTGTCAATTAATGCATTTTCAGTTTATCATATCCTGTTGGCAAATTTGTATTGGTGTGAATTGCAATCAGTAATTAACAATGCGTGACAGTAAAAAGTTAGGGAGCTGATAGGTAGATATCAAATATGATATCGATTTTATTATGCATTTTTAGTTCAATTATACTGTATATTATTTGAGTTATTATGCATGTTATTTTTTGTAATTAAATAATTATACATGTTGTCGATTTTATTATACATCTTTAGTGAGTTATCGTGCATATTATTTGAGTTATCATGCATATAATTTTTTATAATGAAATAGTTATACATGTAATTTCGTTACTAAAATAGTTATTATGATATAACATGCATAATAACTCAAATAATGTGCATGATAACTCAAATAAAGATACATAATAAACTCGGTACAATAATTTGCATCAAATGTGGTATCTACAGAAAATTATCCAAAAGTTAATTGCTCTTTTCGTGCTATATAATATGACAGAAGGAACTCAAATCTAGGAATTGTTCTTACAAGAGTAGTAACATTATGGGACTGTTTCAGACGCAAAAGAAGGAAAGAAAAGCTGTTACATTTTGATTTTGATTTGAAGGATAATAAAATTAATGATTTTGATATATACGAAGATTTATCATTCGGACTTTTTTTTCTTTCATCGTAGTTTCTAGAGCAAGTAATCATAATTTTTTTTATATTTCCTCTCGTTTTCTTTCCTCTCTTCCAAATTAAGCGCCTGGAGCATCCTAATTGTTCGAATGGCATATATATGAACAAAAAAAAGACAGTTTGGATCTGAAATTTTGAAAGATTGTGCCAAAATTATAGCATGCCTTAAATTATGCCTCACTTGGAATTCTGAATAGTTATTGTTTCAAAATTGACTCATATATATATTTGTGTGTGTATATCTCTGCTACACTATTAAGCATCTAAGAATTCTAGATTCTGTAACGATCCAGATTTGTCTTCAAATTTTCGGACTTAATATCAGCCATCACATACAGTTTTGTTGTATAATTTGCGGCAGTATAGATGTTTTTTGTGTAAAAGTTGTTAATTTCCCATTATATCGTGATTTTATCGGATTTGTTATACGAACGGTCGCATTCGCTGCAATTCTTGATCGCTAAAAATGATTGGTCAGAAAAATAAGATGTTGAGCTGGCATATTATTATTCGCGATTTTTTGGAATGTAATCATTGAATTAATTATTTTGATTGACAATTATCTTGACTATCTTATTGTATTTCCAAGTTTATATCTCATATAAAGAAACTATTTAATATGATTGAGAGAAGATATTGGAAAATGGATAATAAAAAAGTTTGTATTGACCTTTAAGATTTAGTGATTTAGTGATATCAATTCTCAATCAAACTAAATATATTTCTTAAATAATTTTTTTACAAGAAACATCTCCAAACATAGAAACACAACAATACATAATAATACTTCGTTGCAGCGCATGGACATTATACTAGTATATATATATAGAGAGAGAGAAAGGCTAGGGTGCTTCATGGAGCACCAAATTGCTCGTGCTTCACATTTGTTATATCCAATTTTAAAAATTCTAACGAACGATCCGAACCGTGAACATGATCTACATATTGAAATCTAGTTGGAGATTGAATTTGATATTTTTTTTTATTTTTTGTTATTTTTTTAAAGAGGTAGAAAAGTTGCTAATCAAACGGTTTTTGGACCAACAAAAGTTGAAATTTTTATACCTCTCTAAAAAAAGCCAAAAAATTCAAAAAAAAAATGTAAAATTCAATCTCCAAGTAGATTTCAATATGTAGATCATGTTGAACGGTTCGAATCGGTCGTTGGAATTTTTAAATTGAAAATACGCTGTGGAGCATTAGGAATTTGGTGCTCCATGGAGACAGAGAGAGAGAGAGGCTAGGGTGCTCCATGGAACACCAAACTCCAAATGCTTCACACCGTATCTTCAATTTAAAAATTCCAACGACCGATCCAAACCGTTCAACATGATCTATATATTGAAACCGTTTGATTAGCAACTTTTATATATATTTTCAAACCGATCCAAACCGTTCAACATTATATATATATTTTTTTATTTTTGGCTATTTTTTAGAGGTAGAAAAATTGCAACTTTTGTTAGTCCAGAAACCGTTTGATTAACAACTTTTCTACCTCTTTAAAAAAATAACAAAAAAATTCAAAAAAATGTAAAATTCAATCTCCAAGTAGATTTCAATATGTAGATCATATTCATCGGTTCGGATCGGTCGTTGAAATTTTCAAATTGGATATAACGGATGTGAAGCACGAACGATTTGGTGCTCCATGAAGCACCCTAGCCTTTCTCTCTCTCTATATATATATATATATTCAAATAAATAGATCAGTTAATTATAAGTGGTAAGCAATCTCAATCTTAACAATGGTTTTTTGACAATAAATTTTCAAATAAGAAAGTTTCATAATAAGAAAATATGGAGATTTTTAATATTGTAGTTTGGTTGTTTCAATTAAATATAATTTAAATGTCATTTGATAATTCATAAAAACTATCACATATCATGTAATTAATTTTGTAATGAATTATATTTAATGGTCCATGCCAAGACATTAAATTATATTCAAAATTACATAAAAAATTTCTATAAACATAAGAATAAGTCTATGAAATTTTTTAAATTTTAAATTTGTAATGAAATTATACAAAAAGATATTATCAGAATTATCATTTTGAACTGATCCGTCCTCCATATTAAAAGTAACATTTCCTTTTTGTCACTAAAGTTTTACTTCACAATAAATGAATAAAAAATTTGCTGTGTAATTAATATCTCATAATCTGGAGGATGTAAATTTTACCCCACCAAAAGCCCAATACACTGTTTCTCTCTTAAAACACCGCTAATTTACCCCCAATCAATAAACCCTCAGCAACTCCTATAAAAGAAAGCAAACTCCTCACAACACTATCATTCAAAAACAAAAGAAATACACAAGTACAAAACACCAAGCACATCCCTCACTCTTTTTACCAATTTACCCTCCTTCCTTTGGCAATGGCTTCCAACTCCAAACCTTGTTACCTATCCATTTTCCTCCTACTACTCTTGATCTTCTTTTCCATGACACAACTCTCTGTTGCGGCACGTGCAACTCCGCATACCGACAAATCCGTGGCCAAAAGTACCAAGCAAGCCTCATCCACTGATAAGAAGGAAACTGACTGTCTTCAAGAAGGCAGCGTCGTCATACCAGGTATTGGGAGGTACATGACTGGAACCGTTGTCAGGCCTGATTTCTCCGGGCTAGATCACAGTATCCCGGCTGCCACAAACGGCCAGTTTCTGCCGGGTGGAGACGACACATTCCTACCAAACCCAGGTTTCGAGATACCGAACCCATTCCATCGTCGTCCATCTAATCCATAGAAGATGAAAATAGATTTCGTTTCATTATTTCTTGTTTTGGTTTATTGAGTTACAGAGGTTCCAGAAAGGTGCGCATATGATGCTTTCTTGGCATCAATAAGGTGATTCAATAGGTAATTAATTAATTGGTATCTAGTTTTATGTGGTTGTTTGTGTTGCTGAGATAGTTAAGAGTATGTTTGCAGTTGTTATGTGTGTCGGCATGGCCATATGTGCATGCTGAGTGTGTGTGGCACAACTTAGAATGTTGTGTCCTATCTATTTCATCGTTTCATTATATTATGTAGTTTATGTTTGTTTAATTGTTTTCTTATGATGTTTCTTAATTATTTTGACAGTGTGTCATGCATTGAAACGCTTCAATTATCTGAACTTAATTCTATACTTTTGTATTCTTAATTTGATCCATACATTGTCTGTTCAGTACTGTCTGCACCAATTTTAATATATATCCCAATTAAGAATGTAAGATAAGAAAAGTTAGAAGGCTTTCCCTTCTCTCTCTCTTTTTAATTTATTTTGCTTTTGTTTTTTACTGAGTACCATTTTTTTAAATAAAAAAGTTAACAAACGAAATGCACCTCTTGAATTAAGTGACTGGACTTATTCGCAAACAAATAAATTAATGCATGACTACAAAAATCAAGATGAGATAGTGTATTTAGAATTGTAATTACTAATATATTTTTTTTAAATCAAAGCAACAATTGCTGAATAAAAAAAGTAATTATAAGGTTACGAGAAAACTTGGTGACATCTGCAAGTGCAACTCATTTAGGCACACACTAGCACACACGTGCCTGCTTAAATGTCACAGTTGGTAGATATATGCATAGTTAATCTCATGTGACATAATACATGTATTTGTCCATATTAATTTGTCATATATATATATATATGTCATATAAATTGTCACTTGATACTGTCCCAAGTTTGTGAGACCACCGCTTGAATTGAAAAACATATATGCGCTGATGCACATAAATATTTGTGGTCCATATATATATTTCCTCCAGTTTCCAATCAGAAGATTTAATTGTATCTTTTCCTCAAAACAGGAAAAAAATTTAGCAATGTCTGATAAATATGAGTTGCTTTTCTGAAACAAGATCCACGCCATTATTAAGATCCAATCAATTTATCACATTCGACTGCACAAATCGGATCCTAGAAGTCAGGCACTGTTGTAAGTACCTAATTGTACGATGATGCGATAAAAACTTATTACATCTATAAAGGTATAAAGATGTGTTTGGATCATGTCATTATTAGTGCAAAAATAGAACTATTTAGATTAGTGGTTGAAATAGTGGTTATTTTTTGCTATCTAGGTTAGTGCAAAAATAGTGCTAATTTTGTACTATCTAGATTAGTGAAAATATTATTTGGATTATACATTTAGAGTAGTGATAGTGAGAATTAGTAAAATAATAAATTATTTTAGTTTTTTTAACGATAATAAAATAATAATAAAATAATGATAATTACAATAATAATAATGAAATAATAATAATAAAATAATGATAATTACAATTATAATAATAATAAAATAATAATTACAATAATAATAATAAAAATAATAATAATGACAATGATAATAATACTAATAAAATAATAATGACAATAATAATAATAAAATAATGACAACTAAAATAATAATAATAATAATAAAATAATAATAATGACAATTATAATAATAATAAAATAATGATAATTACAATAATAATAATAAAAATAATAATAATGGCAATTATAATAATACTAATAAAATAATAATGACAATAATAATAATAATAAAATAATGACAATTAAAATAATAATAATAATAATAATAATAAAATAATAATGACAATAATAATAATAATAATAATAATAATAATAATAAAATAATGATAATTACAATAATAATGATAAAAATAATAATAATGACAATTATAATAATACTAATAAAATAATAATGACAATAATAAAAATAAAATAATGATAATTAAAATAATAATAATATTATTAAAAAATTATAATATCAAGATGATGATTACAATGTAATAAAATAATAACTTTGCTAACCATGACATGTGCTAATTTGCTAATCCTACCATTTTGTTGGATTAGCAAAATAACACTAACCAACACTACTCATAACTTACTAAATCAGGCACTGTTGTAAGTACCTGATTGTACGATGGTTGTAAATCAGGCACTACTCATAACTACTCATAACTTACTAAATCAAGCATTGTGGATAGCAACACTTATCCATGGTTGTGCACTAACCAACACTGCACAGATCGGATCCTAGAAGTCAGGTACTGTTGTAAGTACCTAATTGTACGATGATGCGATAAAAACTTATTACATCTATAAAAGAATAGTTGTTATTTTGTAGTTGGAAAGGTCAAGGCACAAATTGTAGGAGGTTGATAAAAATGAATTCATATTTTATGGAATAAAAATTCATGATTTTTTCTGATTCTTAATGTTGTCACAACAAATTATTTTGTTCACAAAATATTTGCTACAATGTGACTACAGTGCCATTGCTCATTTTCATCTTGAAATTACTGACCATTTCAGAGGATACAGATCCAATAAAAATATGAGTGTCATAAGACCGAATTTTTTTTTCAAAATAATAAAATTAATATATATAATTAAATAAATGATAAAATGCAAGAAGTAATTCCAAACCTACAATTCTCGCAGATGACACATGTGTGTTTAACCATTAAAATTAATTTTTTTGTTAAAAAAAGTTCTAAACATGCAGCCAAGGTTTGCGTGTTTAGGTCTTCAAAATGCAAATCTTACAGTTTAGAAAATGCAATTAATGTCTGTCAAAGATGCCTTTTTCGACATGTTTAAAAAAATAAAACTCAAAACACACAGGTTTTGACAGCGTGTATAGGTCTATTTTAATATCCATGTCCATTTCTTTTCTCACATCTCTTTTCCAACTCTCTTCTTCAAACTCTCTCTTCCTCTCTTCGCCAACAGCAGAAAAGCCTCGCCTGGGACCAGTTGTCCACAGGCTATGTTGCACGGGTGCAGGTACAAATATCGTATCTGATACGGTGCAGGTGCAGGGATACGCCATTTTTAAAAAAACTAGAATACGAAAGTATATATAGAATAATAAAAATATCATATTATATATTAAAATATTTGATTTTTTTACATTCAACTATCACTATATATACATGTTATCCAGTATTTTGTTCTAAAATAATGATATATATTGCTATGTAGATTTTAGAAGTAATTAAGATTAAATTAAGTTTGTTATGTAAGAATTCAAGATACTGCTCTAATTTAGTACATTTTACTGTAGGAATCAATTGATAGAATATCCTAGATGATAAGTCAAGATTATAAAGCTCTTTCTTAGCTTTCCAACGTACTTTGAATCAGCTTAATCAGAGTTCGGATGAAGGACTTATGACCAAAATGCTGACTGTTGCGCACTGAAAAATATCTCAGCCGTATCATGTTGTATCATGTCCTGTATCTCGGCTGTATCCTGCCATATCCCAGTTGTATCCTATCGTATAATGTTGTATTCCAATATTAAAATAATACAATACACCACGTGGAGTATCCGATGCGTATCGCACGCGTATCCGCGTCAGATACGTATTCGATATACGGTTCGACATGATTTCGAAGTATCCGAACAACCTAATCGACAAATCACGTGAGTTTCAACCCCAATCCCAATCCACTGTCTCCATCCAAATCTGATCCCCACGTTTTTTAAGGATTTTTTTTAGTTTTTTTTTATTAGTAATGATATGTTAGATAAATTATTGACTTAGTACTTATATATTATTAAATTAGATAAATTAGCTATATTTATATTTTTCGTTTTTTAGTTCATGATAGTAACTCATGATTCAATTCATAATAACGAGTTTATCAAAATCAAAACTCGTATCCAACTCAATAATACTTCAAGCCGGTAAAAAACGAGTCGGGTCGGACAGGTTACAAGTTTTTTGTATAGCCCTATGCACAAACGAGTCAGTGCACGAGAGAGAGTCAGAGAACATATATCACGTGCAAGAGAAAGAGGGGAAAAGAGAGCAACAATCATGAGGTTAGGATTTAGTTTTTTATCCCTTATGTCTCTATCTTTCTCCGTCATCTCTCTGTAATAAAAAAACTTTCAGTCTGATAAAATCTGAGCACGAAACAAATGGTACTAAACGAAATATAACTAACAAATTTCGTTTTCGTTTCGTTTCGTTTTGACAAACAAAGCAACGGATAGTTTGATAGTTTTGTTCTCGTTCCGCCAACTGAGCATAATCGAAATCCATCTCGTTTTTGTTCCCTTCGACACGAAACAAAACGACAGAAAAAAAAAAACCGATCCGTTGAGGGAGCAAAACCATCTTTTGTAAATGCATGCTTCGAGAATTAATCCTCTGAGTTTTTTTTAATGTTAGATTTATAATAACATTATTGTCAGTACATAAATCGATGTACAGTTGTTGAATATTCAAAATCCAATATTGAGATAGCTTAATCGCCTTGTATTATTCTATAGTTTTTCGCAACATTTTGCATTCTTAAAATACAATGAAAATTTCACAATTCTATAAAAACATTGGAATCCCTTATTTCTCATGCTTTATATCTCAAACTTAAAATAATAATTTCAATTGTGCATTTTTATCCGCTTTGTTATATAATATAATGTCCAAGGCCCAAAAGAAATCACTCCCATACCCAAATTGCACCACGTATTGTCAGCCCATGGGCCTAAAACAATCTCTGACGATGGTTCCAACAAAGAAACTGAGAACGGAATATTCTATCAAAAAAATAAGAGAAAATTACATAGAAAAACACCAGATTCTCTACCAGATTCTCAATTGGCGCTTTCTCAAATCTCAACCTCTTAACAATAAAAAAAAGGTAAAAATAGTAATAAACAAAGAACAAATTACCCAACAAAGTCTCCATCCATCTCCATCCCACTTCTTCTCCACGCGAACGAAGTACCAATTCTGAGCTTATCTGTTCTTTCATTGTTGCTTCCTTTTCCATCTCTCTCCTCCATCCCCATATCCCCTGTTCCGTACCGATGGGAAGTCAACCGGTACCGGTACCGGTACCGGAACCGGTACAACCCAATCCGAAATACAGAAACTTCTGGGGTAACTCGCCTGAGACGGAGGAAGCCTACTATGCTCTCCATGGTGTCTCCGGTGCCTCGGCCCAATTCACAGCCCCGTCGGGTCAGTCCCTCTTCACCAGGTCCTGGGCCCCACTTGTTGGTCCCCGGCGTGGCCTGGTTTTCATGATCCATGGCTACGGCAATGATACCGGCTGGACCATGCAATTGACTTCTGTCTTCCTTGCCAGTAACGGGTTCTCATGCTTTGCCGCAGACCTCCCGGGCCATGGAAGATCCCCCGGCCTCCGGGCCTTCGTGCCGGATCTCAATTTAGTGCTCGATGATCTCAAGGCCTTCTTCCAGTCGGTGCGGTCCCAACCTGAGAACCAGGGTCTCAAATCTTTCCTATTTGGGGAGTCAATGGGTGGCGCATTGTGCTTGCTGATGCATCTGAGAATGCCGGCTGATGCGTGGGGTGGTGCAGTGCTGGTTGCGCCGATGTGCAGGATATCAAACAGGATCAAGCCGCCATGGGCTGTGGAGATGGCCCTGAAGTTTGTCGCTAAGTTCGCGCCTACACTGGCTGTGGTTCCCACAGCCGATCTTGTTGAGAAATCAGTTAAGGTGCCAGAAAAGAGGGTCCTTGCTATGTGTAATCCCATGAGGTATTAATTTAGCCATCTGACTATTGACTTGTTCACGGCAAATTGGGTTATTAACAAAGAAATTTTAGTCCATTAGGAGTTGGGTTTATTGAACCTTTAGACAGAGTTGAACCATAAAATGGTAGAATTTATTGAGTTTCTTTTTGTATAATTGGTTCTGGATTGAAATTGCATCAGATTGTGGAACCTGATTAGAGAGGCAACAATGTCTCTCCGAAC
>CAXKVX010000817.1:0-65215 GCA_964058865.1 Eleocharis quinqueflora
AAAAATCAGATGAAAATTAAAAAAGTGGATCTCATTTAGGTTTCTCGTTAGATGAGTTAATGATTCTAAGTCGCATCCACCAATTCTTTAGCAAAAGAAAATTTATTATTACTTATTAGCATTATCTGGGAAAAACATATTTAGTAGTCTGCTATGGAAATAATTACGAAAGATATTTGAGGAGTTTCCTACGTACGTAGGTTTTGGTGTATTTATTTGCATGGCAGCGACAATTTAAGAACTGAAGCATCTCCTTTTTTTTTTCCTCAAGTAACAAAATGTTATTTTGGTTATTTTAACTATTTAAAAAGGTTTTGTAATAAATTAAACAAAGTATTCAATGTGAAATAATTCAAAAGGCGAGATGATGAAGTTCAATTGTTGGTCTCCAACTCATGCAATTATATAAAGGTGGTCTATATGAAGCCTAATTAGGCAGATCTCCTGACAGAGGCCCAATTTAGGTCTTTCAGTGTCATCATTAGACAATAGCTTGTGCGGACCGGTATCCTCTGCATTCATAAAAAAATGAGTGCTTTCTGCATCTACTAATTTGAATCGTTCGATTAGATTTGAACGCTTGATCGCTAATTATATGATTCAGGGAGGCTTTTGTATTATAAAATCACATCCGTTCAAATATAATCGGACGATCCAAATTAGTGGATGCAGAGAGCACCCATTTTTTGAGTGCAGAGGATATCGTTTCTAGCTTGTGCTGTCATGAGAGTTAGAATGGTGACTATTCATGATCATAACATTCCTATCTTTGCGAGCAGAACTGACGCAATAACTTGCAGAATCAGCCGAAATCAACAAGATTTTGAATTTGGAATCTGGTAAGAAATAAAATAGGAATCTAATGTCATAATCCAATTGTGGTTACTCGAGTGCTGATCAGAGTTTGAAAACAAACAACAAAACAGCATACATGGCATGTAGCTCATTAATACGACGAGTAAAATTAAAGCCTAGCAGAGATTTCAGTTAAATAGCGTGACAGAAACCAATCATAGAATGACAAACTAAGCCTGTCAGCCTGTGTGTGGGCCCTCACACGTCAGGCCTGTGGGCCCAAAGCGTCTCATGAGAAAAGCCTGTCCGTTGTTTTAACATGGTACTGATCTGCTCCTCGTGCTTTGGTGGATTATTGGATACATGATACGGATGTCAGAAAAAATAGCTTTTTTTCAGTTATCCATTATATACGATCAGTAAATCATTAACCTAAAGTCTGCAGATCAAACATATATAAAAAATTAATAATTTAACAGGAACTAAAACGCCGTAGAAATTATACTGTTTTACGTAATTTAATTGCAGAATACAGTTGGAAATTATACTGTTTTACGTCATTTAATTATACTGTCTTTGCAAAATATTGTGGTGCACCACATGTTTATGTGGGTTATCAACAAAAAGAGATGCCTCGTATAAAATATATGAGGTGTGTGTTGGTGGTATTGGAGGTGGGGGTCGGGGCAAGGGCGGATTCAGGATTCTCGCTAGGAGGTTCAAGATTTACGGGTTTTTTCAAGGGTTTGAAATGATGGTCATTTATAAAAAAAAATTTAAATACATGGTCATTTATGCAAAAGAATTTCAAATACATGGTCATTTTTTGAAAAAATGTAATATTTATGGTTATTTTTGAAAAAAAATTTCCATAAGAGTTCAGCTGCACCCTTGATTAAACGTGACTCCGCCACTGAGTGGGAGGTCATGATCTTTTATATTATTTTATTTTTTATATTGACACGCAGATCGATTTGAACTGTCAGAATTAAATCACGAAAAACGTTTTGATGAGAGAGCAACATTTTTACGGAGCAACACTTTAGTGGAATGAAATCACCTGCTCGTCAAATACGCGAGCAGGATCCAACTCGTCGAATTCAACGGTTCCAAACTGTTTTCGTCTCCTCGGAATATGCGCCAAACACGTACGAACCGTCTGATCGCAAAGAGCAGGTCTATAGATTCGCTTCCCACTTTAGTGGAGGAGATGAGCACTTTATTTTTTGTATTAACACACCAAATCCGGATATTGAATTTTAAATTGTAAGCTCTATAGACATGATATTAACACGTCATTGTACGTCAAGGTGTCAAACAAAATTGTTTAGATCCGTCATGACACGTAATGTCATGTCGTCACAAGTAAGCTATTTATGTTTAACTAGAAAAAAAAATTTGAGCTCGTTCAATCTAATTAAAATTGATAATATATGTACTCATAAAAATTATTTTATTTTCTATATATAAAATTTTATGAAAATTTTAATGAGTTATATATATGTTAGTTATATGTGGCAAGAAAAGCTGGAATTTGAGCATCGCTCAATCTAATTAGAACTGATAATATATGCATAACATATTGTAAATTATTTTTGTATTATTTTATATCATAAAATTTTATGAATTATTTTATGAAAAATATATGAGTTATATACTTATATGAACTACATATGCGTGATATAATATATGATGTGAAAAATACATAATATGATTTATATAAATATTTTACAATGTTAAATTTAATGTGATATAGAAAAATACATACAATATGAAATATTTTATATGTCGATAGTATGTAAATATATGCATATCATTTTTATAGTATATGATGTATCTATATATGTATATATAATATAATTTTTTTTATACGTATATAGTATGAAAATATATACATCTTGATATACATATATTTAATAAGTGCCTTTTGACATTCATACAATTAATAAAAAGAGCATAATTAATAAAGCATTAAATATAATAATAAAGATACACAATTAATACAAATAAAACAATATGACAGAAATATATAATAATTATGTTGTCAATTACGAGAAAATCATAAAACCGCTCTCTACATAAAGTACACAAAATAAATCGCCACACTTAATCTATACAAAAAATTAACGATCAAAATTAATAATATATTTAATCAATGACCAAAATTTGATTCAGTCGTGTCCAACCCACTTGCAAAGAGGACACGAACGACAATTTATTCTATTTTAGATTAACAACTAATTAAAAAAATCAATACATGAATTTAAATGGAGTTAGGCTATTCTACTTTGCAAATAACGATTGAAGCGATACTTTGTGTCTATATTTCAAATTGTAAAGTTCAAAAAATTGATCTAAATCGTTGAACATGACCTACATATTGAAATTTACTTGAAGATCAAAATTTTCATTTTTTACATTTTTTTAATATTTTTTAGAGAGATGAAAAATCATTCATATTGGATGGTCCAGAAACCCTTATAACAACAAATTTGTTTCTCCTTCAAAAAATAGTTATAAATTACTAAAAAGTGAAAAAATTGGTTTCCAAATATATTTTCAATATGTAGATCATGTTCAACTGTTTTGATAGGTCATTGGAACTTTATAATTTGAAATATAGACGCAAAGTATCGCTCCAATCGTGTTTTGCAAAGTAGAATAGCCTAACTCATTTAAAATATTTTTTTTTGCAAATTTTTTTTTCAAATTCCTCGATTTTTCCTATATTATTTTTCAACAAAAACTTAATATCTAAAATTAAAGTATAAAATTAAATACGCCTAATGCAACTAAACATATCAAGTATAGCAAAACTTTACTAGTGTGACGCGTATTACATGTAAGACATCATGGCACGGTAAATATATATGACGTGTCTACGCATATTCTAGCAATATTAGTAATATGCATCACCCTTCATTATTTGTGACATGTCACAATATATCGCATGAAAAAAATATATTCTATGACATGCCACGTGATCAAAATACGCCGTATTTTTTTCATATGATATCACGTACTCACGAGTGAAAATGGAGAAAATTGTGTTTGATGCTCTCTACCCTTGGACATTTGAACTGAAACAGAAATATTTGTGTCTTCTCATAGAATTGCAGAATTTTTTTTTTCTGGTGCCTACATTAGTGGCCTGATAATGAATTTTGAATTTCAGCTTTCTCAAATTTATTTGTTTATTTTACTAACAACAGGTCTAAGTTTATAATTCAAATGTTTTCATTTCATATTGATGAAAACAGTGGCGGATTCATTTTTAGGGCAAGTGACTGGATTTGATTTTCAAAAAAGTAAAATTTAGTGTAATTTTTGTAGTGAAAAAAATGAAGTTTTAATGATATTTTAGTGGATTTTAATGTATTGGTGCTTGAGTTTGATCTCAAGCTCAGTATCCGAATTTAGTTGTGCTCGAATTTAACTGGACTTCTGAATTCGCCACCGGATGAAAAATTTATTTCTTTAACCTGTCTAATTAATACATTACGGGCGCCATAGCGATGAAATAAAATAAAAATTAAGGAATTAAACAATAATATCCTTAATGACTATATAATCGTTTCCACAATACCATAAAATCCATATGGCAGAGTTGAACCTCGATCCCACATTTGTGCCTTCTCTGTTTTTCTTTTTTGTTCCAAATCATAATGAAAACAGAGACAAGAGACAGCAAATAAAATCGAATGAAAAGAAACAACAGGCCTCTAGAAGACATTGAAAACTAACCTAACACAGATCCAAATTTAATAAATATTAAAAGGGCCATGTCAAACATTAATCAAAATCCAACGCTAATTAGCAACGGGTCATGTCAAAACCCACTCAAAATCTGATCAAGAACTAGCTAGAAGCCTAGAACCATGTTGAATTGATCAAGCATGCATGCATGCAAGCTAGCTAACTAGCTAGGATAAGCAAATGGCACCAAGCGCTTGTTACAAGCTTCACAGGAGAACCTCCTCTTGTTCTTGACACATATTGGTAGGCAAAAGAAGCTCCGTGCTGCCTCAACATCCGTCACCACCACCGATCCGCTGCAGAAAGGGCATCGTCCCGGCGCCTTTTGCGTACCAACCACCTTCACCTTCTCCCCACAGATCAGCACCAGCGACATTCTCCCCTCTCTCTCTCTCTCAAGAATTAGTGTGTGAAGTGTGATAGGTGTCTGTGGCGACGTGGCAATCCAACCTTTTAATTTGGAGGTTAAAGGTAGGAGAAGAAGTATATAGATAGATAGAAGGGTTTGGTGGATCATCGTACGAGAGGTGTGAATAAACGATGATGGTGTGGGACCCAGAATGGGTTTTGGCGGTTACAACTTTGTTAGTTTCCTTGAAGTGTTGGAGAGGTACTTCTCTCGTGGTCATAAATCATAATTGCTGGTTGGTAGTGGTAGAACTGTAGAAGAGGGGTGGACAGACAGACCGCAAATGCCCATTGGACTAAATGAGGTGGAATCAAGGAGCTGAATTTTTTTTAGATAATATTAATAGTATACAAAATTAAATATTTAAATTCCACAAATATTTCGGAGTCATAGTCGGTAAAAAAAAGATAGAACCGCGGGCAGGAGTTGCGAGCGTAGAGCTTAGACACGCAGCAGTAGCGTGCGACTCTAGACCAACAAAATAAAAAATGCTAATTGACCGGTCAAATATTTTCTTCCTGCGATTTAAAAAATCTTAGAGGTCGCGAGTTGGATTTGGGTCCTAGACTTTTTTTTTTCAATTTTCTTCCCTTCGATGCCCCTCTCTCCTCCGCTCTCTCTTTCTTCTCTATTATCTTAAGAAGAAACAAAAAATCCTTCGTAACTATCATATGCGTTTCTAAGTTCTAAGGTTGCAGTTTTCATTTGTGTTTATAAAAAAAATTAATTATTAGTACATTTAATGCTGAAATGCGAAATTTTAGAATCGCACGTTCCATCTGCATGCCTAAGTTCTAGGACCGCAACCTCACTTGCGATCCTAGAATTTATTTATTTAAAACACAAAAAAGACTGTTGTTTAGGGATACATATGGTTGCCACCTACATCTGAAGTATTTGTGAAATTACATCGAATATTTTTTCTAATATTTAATTTCATATATTATTAATATTATTTTATAAATTTTGGATCAAGGAGCCTAGCTACATGTTTTGATTTAAGTAATAATAAGTGGAGGGATCTGTTAGAATGAGATTCTAAGGTCAATTATGAGTGCGATAACGTTTTATCAATTACAATTCAAACTTTTAGACCTTAATCATCTAGCTAAAATCTCAATCAATCAACTACTAAAAGCAATAAAGAAATTCAAGCAACAATATGCAAAGATAGTAAGAAGAGAGAGTAAGAGAGAGAGAGCAAGAGAATAAGATAACATGCTATGTAACGTGGTTCAGCCTACATCCACGGGACTCTCGGATCCAAAAATATATTTCGAGATCGATTCCACTAAATCACAAATGTTCTTACAATTGCAAAACTTATCTTAGGTTTCTATCAACAAGATAATCTATCTTAGATTTCTAATCATTTGCAAGGGACTACAACGCTCTACAAAGACAAACGTGTCTGATTGACAACACAATCAAGGACGATGATGAACTATTTGATAACACAACATAGCTCACCAAACTAAAAAAACAACAAAGTGTTCTCTCAGATTGACAATTATCGAGTTAGCTATCCTATACACTCTCAATGTGTGAATGTTGAAGGAGAAGACTCTTGTGCTCTTTTTGGTGCTCAATTGGATGCTTGTAAACTCGGGGAGGACTTTTTCTTGATACTTCTGGTTCGAATCTCCAAAGTTTATATAGGATGAGCACATCTTGAAGTCTTCAAATCTTGATCTGGATGTTTTGCATTACAGAAAATGTCTAACCCGTTACAAAACTCGTTGTAACGGGTTGGCTCCTTTCTTATTTTTCCCTTTAATGCATCTATGGCTGACCTCTGGGCTCTCCTGGATAAGAATCCGTTGTGACGTGTAGGGAATCCTTTATGATGGGTCGGCAACCCATTGTGACGGGTGTGAGATGTGTTATGGTAGCGCAAGACTCTGCCAACTGCCCTTTTGAACTGTCTTCTTGTTCTTCTCCTTTTCAATCTATTACAACAAATTGGTAATCCGTTGTGACGGGTAGGCAACCCATTGTGACGGGTTCCCCTTGCGTTATGGTAAAGCAAGGCTCTGCCAGGGCTCTGTTTTTGCCCAATTTGCTTGCTCTTGATGTCTATGTGATCGTCTTGACTTGCACATACATCTTTGAGCTTTTGCCTCATCAACTTGATCTGTATAAAACAACAACTCATAAAAACCCAATTATGCTAGGTTAATACTGATTTGTTTTGCAAATTATCAAATCAAAGAAGAGTTTAATCTAACAAACTCTCCTTTTGACAATTTGCAAAATCCTATGTGTGTGCATATTAATTCTAATGCACAACACCACATTTCTCCTCCTTTTTGCAAAGCTTGACAAAAGGCTCAATTCAAAACAATTGCTCTCCCTAAATAATATCATGTACTTTAATTAAAGTCATAAGCAATTTCCCCCTTAATGATATAAATTTTGCAATTAAAGCACAATAAACAATTCAATTTGCAATTTCAAGAAAATTAAGGAGCATAATCAAGAGGCATAAAATTACAAGCATAATTAAGAGAATAAAACATGAAACATGCAAGCAAACATTTCAAATTGCCAAGTTAAATGCTTACAAAACATGCATATAAATATCAAATTAAACATTCATGTTTTATAGGAACTTAGCAAATTTTAATAATTTCTATACTAAATCAAACTACTTATCCTCACTACTCTCATGATCATCGTTGTCATCCGGATTGACTTGAGTAGCATCCTCACGTCCTTCTCCCATTTGTGTTCGAGTCCTGTTGGTTAGGAACAATCATTCCAAGTTTCACATTATTATTCCAATCTGTTCGAACCATGGAGTTGAACTCATTTTGCATGTCTAGTCTCTCATGCACTCTAGCCGAGTTGTGCTTCTCAAACAAGGACAAGTGATATACTTGTTGAGAGACGTATTGGGTGTCTTCTTCAACATTTGGCAAGGAATAGGGAGGGATTAAATTAAAGGTTGAAGATGTATAGTGAGAATAGTCATAAGGATGTTGAAATCATTGGGTGTTGAATTGCATTAGAAGAGGCGTGGATGAAGAGGCATTGTCAAAAGGCATGCTTGGAGCGAGTTCCTTCTTCATGACTTGTGGAGCATCCGGATCAATGCATTGGTTTGGTTTAGCTCCATCTTTCCTAATTCACTCATTTATTGTCTTGGATTTCGGTTCTCAAGTCAAGTTCTTCTTGATCCATCCTTTTTTTTCAAGGAATGTGATGAGGTTAGCCGGTAGATAGATGATTGGATTGGGTTCCCTTGGCTTGTTTGGTATGACAATATCATTGTGCACAAGAATTTTAATCAAGAGATGAGGGTATGACAAACTCATTTATTTGTTGGTTAGAGCGACTCTCATATGGTTGAGAATAATGAAAGGTATGTTAACAACTTTGTCCTTGGCAATGAGATGCCTCAAAAGAAACTCGTTTGTATGCTCAATGTTGGTTTTAAGATCTTTTTTTTTCGAGAATTATGATGTTGTTTATTAGAAGAAACAACGGAATAGTTCTTATGCGGGTCACGTGCTCCTAACCACCTTTTATATTCAGTAAAAGACTCCTCATGTTGTGACCATTTATGTAAACATTTACCTCTTCACCATGTTCAACAATCCCAAATACTTTGGCTAAAGTTGGGCATTAATTGGAATATCTTGGTCATGAAAATAAGTGGTAATCCCGAATGGTTGATTAATTGACTTCATGTTGGCATGCAAAACTCTCACCTAACTTAGGATAAATCTTTTGCTCAATTCAATTAATGGTCTCCATGCCCAAAGATCAATCACTTGAACCAATTGTTATACTCCCACACACTCATTCGATTGTCTTCGTTTATCACAAAATTAAAGATATCTGAAACATGTCTTGTCTTGAAAGTACTATGAAAGATAGACAATTCTAAGGCTGATCGGTATAAAATCTGATTCTGAGAGGAATTGACCCAATGATTAAAGGTTCTTTCTTAAGGGTTAGGACTTTGAGCCGGTTGGGAAGAAGAGTGATTTTGTCTCGAATTTGATGGTGGAGGTGTAGAATTTGTATCCGGGTTGAAACTAGTACCGGTACCGAGTTGGTATGTAAGAGAGAGGGTATAGTATCCTTTTGAGCCATATCCCTCTTCTTTCTTTTCTTTTTTGATTGTTTCTCAACCTCCTTTCTCTTATAACTACTAACAAAGGGTGATTTTGAAGGTGCCATGAGAGAAGTGAGTATCAAGAGGAAACTTACGAGAAACATGGTGATCTTGTTGAATTCTTGAAGGAAAGTTCCATGATCTTCAGAGAATTTGCTTGAGCTCTTGAGAATTTGTGATAGTTTTGAGGAAATTTGAGGCTAGAGTTTCAGCAAAGAGAATTCCAAAGGTCTAAATTTAGTTTGTGTAACAATAGAATCACTTGGAGAAAAAGAAGGGTTTTAAATAATACTCAGAACCCTTCCGTTACATCAACCCGTTATAATGAGTTTTCCATCCATTACAACAGGCTACCAGCCGTTGTGAAGAGTCTCTCTCTTATCTCTGTAACACAAGCAACTTTTAAGCCTCCAACAACTAGTTTTTCGAACTGCAAACCTATTATAACGGGTTGTTAAGCCGTTATAATGCATTGCACACCCGTTATAACGCGTTCCATAACACAAGCAGTGTTTTTAGGTTTAACCCGTGAATTAATTTGCTGCTATGCTCCCAATTTGGTCTTTAATATTATTAGGGCTCAATTCGACTGTTAATATGTGTTTGGAAATCATGCAAATGCTCAGACTGAGTTGTAATTTGGATAAAAAGATCAAACAAGTTTCACAAAACATATGATTCAATAAAAAAGGATATTAAATCATACATTTTGCTACATGACCTCCTCAACATAATACTCAAAATAAAATCAAATTGAGAGAGTCTTGTGACTCTTTAAACAATAAGTTTAGTTCCACTTGTGCTAGGCACAAAAAATGGAACTATGTTCTTTCCATTTCTAAGACGACAAAAACGTTCTTGATGTTCAAAATTCAAACAAGATGAATAAAAAATAGTTTTGAAGTTAATATTGCTATGATTATAATCAATTTTGTTCTTTTGTTTCCAATAACTCATATTTAATCGATATTTATCATTAAAATTGCTTACGTTGCTTCTAGGATGATAACTTGATTGGTAAACATAATTGTAATAACTTTCTTTGATAATTGCTACTAAAATTCTTGTAATAATTTTACACATTCTTAGAGTTATATCTTGGTTGAAAAACACCATTAGATATTTTTCTTTGAAAATTGTTATCAAGTTTCTTGTTATCTTATAGCACATGAAATTTATCGTATCTATCTTTAACATAAAATTTTAATGGTTGAACTCTATGATAGTTGATGATTCTATAATTATTTTCAACTCTAGATTTGTTTACCACCTTCCTTTCTAGACTAAGCATCTTGCTGCCTATATTGCCGGCATGGAGTTTGCCTCCCTGACAGTTGGTTGCACGCCTGCAATCTCGGAAAAAGAAGTCTAGGAAAGTCTAATTTCGTGTCTTTCTAAGATGAGGAAGTCTAGTTCCAAGATGAGAAGTTCCTACTATGTATTTTTCCCTTCGGGTTTTTCCTAAAAGCCCGCCCGCACTACGTTCTGTGCTGGATCATAGCAACTCTCTTTCTTACTCCTTTTCGTGGTGCGCCTTTTGTTAACAAGTCTTCTTTTTATAAAAACTCGACCTATTGCGTAGAAGTGTCAGTGTCTTTCTTAAGACAATATAAGTGTCTTTATGCTGATAACAATAATCGAGGAACATTCATCAAAGCTTGAATTCTGGCCAATCTTTGAAATGAACTCCTGACTAGAACACGTGTATATGTTATACGCCCTCCAAGCTGATCCGATCGAAACTAGAATCTGTCGATTCTTTCAACAATTTCCTGGCAACCAAAGGTCGAGCGTTGGAGCCGGATCTACTATTGCCAGCCAAGTTTAGCTTTTGAACTGGATAATTGTTATCTTGCTTCAGTCCTCTATTTTTCGCGCTGAAACTTGACTTAATTCTAGCAAGGGCCAACGGGTAGGCCTTTTCAAGACTGCCTGTTTTGGGTCATCCCTCCCTTTAGTCCCTTAACCAATATTCGATCGTAGCTAATACTTCTCCATCATCTGTTTCAGTATTGCGCATCAGCGCATGCCCAGGAGCCTCCAAAACTCAAAACAAGCTCGAAACCTTTCTACATCTCACATCCAATTGACTTACCCTCATATTCTTGGCACTTCCCTCATTATATAAGCGTACGTAGACTTTTTCTATAACTATATTCCCCTAGTCCGAAGTGATCTACTTGATCACCGAGTCGTACCATTCTTTATGGTAGGATACGACCATTCGAGTTGAAGCACTTTCCGCGTATTACTTTTCTCCTCCTAAAAATGAGAAGTACGTCTCTATAGACCAGCGAGCAGATAGGAGAAAAAGAGAAGAGTGGGGTCTAACGCATCAACAAATTGCTTTGCTGATAATATGCAGTGGGGACTTTAGAGAAATAATAAACAGTATGCAACACACTTGGCTACACTAGAAGGGACACAGCAGGATTATAACCAAAATGTAATTAGTAGTGTAACAGCAAGTTAGTTAGGATTCTCTTGTATAAATAGCACTAGAGATCATCATTGTAATTCAATCAAGCAAATCAATAAAATCAAGAATCATTTCTCTTATCTTTCTTCTTCTCTTAATTCTCTCTTTATGGTATCAGAGCCTTTCGGCATCAGCCATGGCTACTGACCCAATTATCGATCCTCTCACTCTATCACCTTCCCCAAATACCTCTCATACAACTCAGCAGCAGCTGATTTCTTTTGATCTGATTGTATCCATCACAATTCCAATCTCTACAAAGTTACATCAATCTAACTACCTCACATGGAAATCGCAAATCTTACTGATTCTCCATGGCTATGATCTGACTCGATTCATCGAAGGCACACCTCCTTCTTCAACACTGAGGTCAGGCAGCGAGATCATCATTAACCCGACCTATCTGCAGTGGCACAAGCAAGATCAGTTGCTTCTAGGTTGGATCCGATCTTCTCTAACCGAGCAGATTCAAACTCAGGTGGCCTGCTGCGCTACATCGTCTGAGGTTTGGAATCACCTGCTGACGGCTTTCTCTTCTTCCTCCCGTGCTCGGCTACAAGACCTCCGAAGGCAGCTTCAGTCCATCAACAAGGGCAATTTGTCGTGCACTGATTACCTCAACAAGGCTCGCCAGATCGCTGATGAGCTAGCATTCATTGGCTCACCGATCTCCGACGATGACCTTGTGTTGGCCGTTCTCAACGGATTAGGACCAGATTTCAACCCGTTCACCGTTGCCATCACTACAATCAGCATGAAAGAGACCATCAGCTTCTCCGACCTCCACGGCATGCTTCTCAGCCACGAGGCGTTACTTGCGAGTCAGAATCCTGTAGTTTCTCTCCCATCTGCCTCAGCTCCACAGGCGTTCATGGCAGGACCTAATCAAACCTTGAAGAATCGCTTCCAGCAAAACAAGAATCGACAGATGACCCGTTTCAGACCCGTGTCGACTGGAAGTGACTCTGTCCTTGGGCCGCGACCCTTTAATTCCAACTCCCAGCAATTAATACCAAATAGGCCAACCTCAGGCCTTTTTCAATCAACCCAACAAGATTTCTTTTGGGCCTCGCATGCCACCAGCACCCAAGGCAGAAACAGTTTGTCAAATCTGTGACAAGTATGGGCATTTGGCTGAACATTGCTGGTACAAATTCGAGCAAAACCCGACTCCTTCTTATCAAGCATTTGTGGCACAACCATTCCCTTCTCAAAACAACATGCAAGAATGGGTGTTGGACACAGGAGCAACAAATCATGTGACGAGAGACATCAACAATCTCTCGAATTTTTATGAGTATCATGGTCCCAACTCACTTCAAATTGGAAATGGTAGTGACATCTCTATCCTTCATATTGGTTACTCCATTCTTTCAATTAGTGAAACAGATTTTGTGCTCAAGGAAATCCTTCATGTTCCAAAAATTTCAAAAAATCTTATTAGTCTTTCAAGACTACTACTTGATAACCTCAATTTGACTTTTGAATTTCTTGCTTCTTCTTGTGTTCTCAAGGACCACCACACCAAGAAGATCCTTCTTCAAGTTACACCCAATAAGGGCCTCTACACAATTTCACCAAGACTTTCAAATCCTCCTCAAGCTCTCTTTGGAACAAGAACAACAATTAATGAGTGGCATGATCGTCTTGGTCATCCATCTCAAGACACAACTTTGAATGTAGTTAGAACTTTCTCTCTACCTTGTAATTCAAATAAAATGACTTTATGCCATAGTTGTTGCATGGCTAAAGCTCATAAACTTCTTTTTTCTCCTTCTTTGTCTTCTTCTAGTTCTCCTCTTGAGCTTATTCATTCCGATGTATGGGGACTTTCTTCTATTACTTCTTTTAATGGTTTTTGTTACTATGTTATTTTTGTGGATGATTTTTCGCGTTTTACTTGGATCTATTTCATGAAGCACAAAAGTGAGGTTAAGCACATCTTTGCTTCTTTCAAAGCTCAAGTCGAAAACCTTCTCTCTACTAAAATCAAAGTGCTTCGTACCGATGGAGGAACTGAATTCAAACCCATTCTCTCTCAATTTTCCCAAAGCACACACCAAACATCTTGTCCACATACCCCACAACAGAACGGACTTGCCGAGCGAAAACACCGACACATCATTGAACTCTCTCTAGCAATGATGACATGAGCATCTATTCCTAACATTTTTTGGGATGAAATGTTTTCAAATGCTGTCTACCTCATAAATAGACTTCCCTCATCCTCCAAATACAATATACCATACAAGTCCCTCTTTAACAAACAACCGGATTACTCATTTTTGCGAATTGTGGGATGTCTTTGTTTTCCTCTAACCCGACCATATAGCTCAACAAAATTGGAAAATCGAGCCCTTCCATGTGTTTTTCTTGGATACGCTTTGTCTCAAAAAGGATATAAATGCCTCCACATTCCTACAAATCGGTTGTACGTGTCACGACATGTGCAATTCAATGAACTTCATTTTCCCTTTCAAGATAGCTCGGGACACAGCAGAATTCAGATAAATACTGGGCTATCAAAGCTCAATCTCATCGGAACAGAGCCTTTCTGTCGACAACCCATTATTCAAGAAGGGACACAACAACAGCACATTTTAACCGAAGGTCCAACTTATACCTCACTCTTTCGGCCCAATAATTCTGCCCAAATCGAAACAATTCAATCCGCACACCAACATTGGGCCGCCGATAGAATTGCTCAGCCCAACAGCTCCTTTCCTTCCCAGATTTTTGATGAATCTGACCGAACAAAAGCTGACCGTGCGGAAGTTGACCATACAGTTTCTCCTGCCCAAACCGAATCAGATCATCCGACTCTTATGGGTGATGACTCTCAAATTGCTGGTGAACAACACTCATCTCCAGTAATTAACAAACACCCTATGATAACTCGGACAAAGGAAAATACTCGTAAGACTCGAGAGCATCATGATTTCATTGCCCTTACAAGTTTTAAAGAAGTTGAACCCACTACCTTTAAACAAGCTAATTTCCTTCCCGAATGGAGACAAGCAATGACCGATGAAATCAACGCCTTAAATCAAAACCAAACCTAGAAATTGGTCCCTTCCTCACCAAATCAAAATGTGATTGGTTGCAAATGGGTTTTTAAAATCAAGAGAGATTCAAACGGAACAATACAACGCTACAAAGCACGATTAGTAGCAAAGGAATACAACCAAGAAGAAGGAGTGGACTATCAAGAAACTTTTAGTCCAGTTGTACGACCTACAACAATACGAGTGATCCTAGCTCTAGCAATTTCTCACAAATGGCACATAAGGCAATTAGACGTTCAAAATGCCTTTCTACATAGAGACTTGAAAGAAACAGTTTTCATGCAGCAACCACCTGGTTTCGAAGATCCTCAAAAACCAAATCATGTTTGTCTTCTCTCCAAATCTTTGTATGGATTGAAACAATCTCCAAGGGCGTGGTTTCAAAAGTTAAGTGAGGCCTTAATCATTTTTGGTTTTCAATCTTCTTCATATGACTCATCTCTCTTCATAGCCCACAAAGAGGACCATATCATTGTTATGCTTGTCTACGTTGATGACATAATCCTTACCTCCTCACACCCCAAGGAAATAGATAAATGTATATCTTTTCTTCACTCAAGATTCTCTCTCAAGGATCTTGGACCTCTTCACTACTTTCTTGGAATAGAAGTGCTCACAAACCACACAGGGCTACACCTTTCTCAAAAGAGATACATCTCCGAACTGCTCAAAAAGGCCAAGATGAGTGATGATAACCCTTGTTCTACACCTCTTTCAACCTCTACACCTCTCTCAAAGTTTGATGGCACAAATTTTGAGGACCCTAAACTATACAGAAGTATTGTGGGAGCACTTCAATATGCCACGATTACACGCCCCGACATTTCCTTTGCTGTGAACAAAGTCTCTCAATTTATGCACTCTCCAAAAACAACTCATTGGGTAGCAGTAAAACGAATTTTACGATACCTAAATGGATCTCTCTCTCATGGGATTCAGTTCACTCCCAACAACTCCGTCACTATTCATGCCTATAGTGATGCTGATTGGGCAGGGTGTCCCGATGATCGCAAGTCTACATATGGCTTTTGTATATTTTTGGGATCAAATCTCATCTCATGGAGTGCAAAGAAACAACAGACAGTATCTCGTTCTAGCACCGAAGCAGAATATAGAAGCCTTGCAGTTACATGTACCGAACTCATGTGGGTGCAATTTCTACTCAATGAGCTTCACGTAACTCTTTCTACTCCACCCATTCTTTGGTGTGACAACATTGGAGCTACTTTTCTTGCCTCAAATCCAATGTTTCATGCAAGAACTAAACATATCGAGATCGATTATCACTTCATTCGAGAAAGGGTTACCTCAAATCAACTATTGGTTCGTTTCGTGTGCTCCAAGGATCAATTGGCAGATACATTCACCAAACCTCTTTCTACACCTCGTTTTGAGCTCATTCGATCCAAACTAAAGGTGTTGCCATCACCATTAGTTTGAGGGGGAGTAATAAACAATATGCAACACACTTGGCTACACTAGAAGGGACACAGCGGGATTATAACCAAAATGTAATTAGTAGTGTAACAACAAGTTAGTTAGGATTATCTTGTATAAATAGCACTAGAGATCATCATTGTAATTCAATCAAGCAAATCAATAAAATCAAGAATCATTTCTCTTATCTTTCTTCTTCTCTTAATTCTCTCTTTAAGAAAAAAGAAGGATTGCCCCTTTGCAGCTTGGATACTTGAGGAAGAGTTCACTCCCAGCGAGAAAGAGAAAATCAGATAACTTTCCCTCCTTAATTAGACAGACAGACCAAGCACTTCACACCTATCCTTGATACACTCCTCGAACTCCCGCAGGGTATGAAATCACATTCTTCTATGCTTTCCAGCTCTCACTACTTAGGTTTAGTGAATTTGATTTTCTTAATGTATCTCTTATTATACATGTTGACTTCAACATTTTCTTTGATTTGCTGATTTGCAAACAAATTTGAATTTAATTATTTCTTTATTAAGAATTTGTAGGTGATATTTTAAGAATAAATGTAGAGATTGTCAAGATCTTTCCAATGCTTTGAAAAACACTGAAATCGAAGTTATGAATCAAGAGTTATGGCCGTTTGAAGAAAGACATGTATCTTGAAAAATTTCAAGCGTTACCAACTTGTTATAACGAGTTGGAAACCGTTATAATGGGTCAGGACACGTCATAACGAGTTACAAAAGGTGCTGTAACACTAGAACCATTTTTGGAGCAAAACAGAGCCTCACAGAGGCATGCGTTACTGTAACGCTTGGCCAACCCGTCCCAACGGGTCCCAAACCCGTTATAACGAGTTTCAACCCGTTATAACATGTTTCTAAAGGAGAAGGGCCCAGAAAACAGCTAGAGAAGCATACAAGGGTATTTCTGGAAAACTAACAATGCGTTATAACGAGTTGGGCAAAAACTGTAACGCTCCAGCACAAATCCAAGGTTTCAAGACTCCAAGAAGTGCCCAACTTATATATATGATGCAGAGACGAACCAGCAAGGTGCTGAAACCTCCCCACAAGCTTCCAATCATCAAATTGAGCACTAGAAAGAGCCAAAGAACATTCTCCTCCAGCTACCTAACCTGGAGAGCATTAGGATAACTACTATTCTCTTATTGTCTTTTCGAGAACAAAAACCTTAGCTAATTGTTTAGCCTTAGGTGCATCATATTTGAGTTGTCAAGTGGTGCATCTTTGTCCTAGATTGATTTACTTGTGTTAGAAGAAGTCAAAGATCGGCTTCGCCCTTTGTAAAAGATACTTCATTATAGTGAAACAGCTTGGAAAAAGATTTATTTCGGGAGACCCGTGGACGTAGGCCTAATTTCTTTTGATAGGCCGAACCACGTTACATAGCGTGTTCACTTGTTCTTGATTGCTCTCTCTTCACTCTCTCTCTCTTTCTCTCTTTAGCTCTTTGATCTTAATTTTGTGATTTGCTCAATTAGTTCTTGAAATTGCTTGCTCTATTACTTGGTTAGGTGATTAAGGTCTAAAAGATTTAAATTGAATTGAAATCACTTTCGCACATAGAATTGACATTAGCCTTGCGCATTAGAAAAATCTCCATTACATTCTAACAATTGGTATCAGAACCCACATGTTCTCATACCTAGCTAAGCACCAAATTCTTGTTAGTTTTTTATTTTGTCAAATATGGATAAATTGAAAATTATGAAAGAACCCCTAGTCTTTGGAGTAGATTGCAAGAACTTTTCATATTGAAAAATGTGTATGGTAAACTATCTAACCTTGCTTGAACTTTGGAAAATAGTTGAAGATTGTTAGATACCAAAGTACGAGTTAGATGGTATTATCCTTACCAAAGAATCAAAAGAATTTAAGTACACTAATGACAATGCTATGAATACCATCTTAAGTTCAATTCATGAGTCTATTGTCTTGTCTCTCACACATTCCTCTAATGCTAAGGAAATATTGAATGCACTAGTCATTGGGTATGAAGGGAATGAACATGTGAAAAAAAACTCGAAAGGTCGGATTAGCCACAAAGTTAGAAAACATGAAGTTTGAAGATAACGAGTCCTTTGAAAGTCTCTAACATAGACTCGTATCTTTGAGAAATGAATTTGTTGAAGTAGGATCTAACATTTATGATGAAAATTTTGTAGGTAAACTCTTGAGGATAATGTCCAAAAAGTCCGGTTGGGATGACATAGTGAGCTCTATTGAAGCCCTATAAGCTAAATGACTTACCTATCAACCTGAAGAGGTGTACGCTCAACTTTGCTCACACAAGGAGAATCACAAAGAAGTCAAGAGCACAACCTCAATCTTAACTAAAACCTCAGCACTATCGGCTCAATCTTCATTTAATCCACCTTATAAGATCGAGTCAAGCGAAGTCATATACCAAAACCTTCACCAAGTTCTCTCAAAAGACAATGACCTCCTTACCAAGCTAGTGAAAGGAGGAATATAATTCGAAAGAAAGGTGAATGAAGAGAGACTAACTCAAGGCAAAAATGTTGTATGCCTATCTTGCAAGAAGGAAGGTCATAGCATTCAAAATTGCTATGTGATCTTTCCTCAAAGAAGAAGACCACAAGAAGGCGATTTAAGAAGACTAACAAGAAAGCTATGCAAGCAACTTGACTAACCGAGTCCCAAAAAAATGAAGATGAGGAAAAAGAAGTAAGCCTCAGGAGAGGAGATGTTGACAACAAGCTAGCCCTCATCGGAAAGAAACCAAGAACATACTTGGAGATTGCGCTTGAATTCATAAAGGAACAAGAGATAACGAATCCGGAGAAGATTCGCATCTTGAAGAAAATGGTTCAAGCTAAAGATGATTATGCAAAAAAAAAAAAAAAAAGAAGCTCTAATGAGAGGTGAATTTCCAAGAATGATCCTCAACAACAAGATATAACAACCTCCATCACTTGCAAAGAAGGATTGTGATAAGCAAATCGAGAAACCTTTGAGCCTTGCTAAAGCGAATGATCAAGCGCAAAAGACAACAACTCAACCAAAGGGCAATACTACAAGTATTTAAGTTATGGTGGCCCCTAGTCGAGCCAATACAGTAACTTTAAATGAGAGCTCTAAAGAGCAAGTAATTGTTGAGAATATTTCCAAAGAGTCGAATTTCTTTTTGGATAAAGATCAAGAGTCTTTTATTGTGACTAAGCTTAAGGAGTTGTTTGAAGAGTCCAAAAAGTCTTTAGAGGTTAAGGATGCTATGATCTATGATTTTAAATAAAAAATTGAATTGCTACAAAATAGGGTTAATGACATTGAGACCAAAGTCAATTTTGAAAAAGAAAAAGAATTGAAGGAAGTACATCTTTGGGCTTCTAAATTTGTTAAGTCTTCAAACAATAACACCAAAATTAACTATGACAAAATGTATATTGGTCAAGGTCCACATGATAAGATCGGTCTTGGATTTGTAAAAGAGCAACCCCCTAAAATTGGAAAGCAAACTAAATTGAAAGACAAACCTATACAAGCTAAGTACCATGCCTACAAGTATGACAAGAGATACAACAAAAAGACCAAGTTTACCAAACCTAATTCTAAAATGGTGGTACACAAACCTAGAGTTAGAAATGATTATAGGACTATCAATCAACATAAAGCTTAACGACCAAAACTCTATGTTAAGGACAAGTATGGTAGATTTTATGAGTTACACAAGAATAAAAGACTTGGAAACAATTTTGAAAGAAAAATGTTTGTACAAGCTATTTAACCAAGACCTAACCCTAGAAATGCTATAAACAATCACAAGAATTTTAATACCAATTTTCAAAAGAGAAAATTCTATATGAATAATCAATCAATATCTCATCCAAAGAACATAAAAAACTTTCATGACAAATATCGATTAGTGATGAGTTATTGAAAACCAATTAACAACAACAATCATGATCATAGCAACCTTAACTCTAAAGCAACATTTTGCTCGTTTTGTTTGAGATTTGGACATCATGAACGTTTTTGTCATTTTAAGAAAGATAAATACGTGGAACCACTTGTACTTCCTAGCACAAGTGGTACCAAACTAATTGTCTAGAGTGTCACAACATCCCCCCATTTGATTCTTTTGATTTTATGTTGAGGAGGAGCTATATGCTCATATTATGGAAAAAATGCTTGATAACAAAGGGTTCTTAATTTCATGCCCTTTTGCCAATTCACAAAAATGAGGAGAAGAATAAATGCAAACATTGGTGTTTTATAAAATTGTCAAAAATGGAAGATTGTTGTACTTAATACTTTCTTAGTTTGACAATTTTACAAAATAATATGAAAATCTCTTACTTGACAAAATGCTTGAACATTTGAATTACTTGAAATACATGTTTGATAATGATCAACTTGATACACTTGATTACTCTTTGAATTGATTACTTTACATGCACCAAGTAAGGGGGAGCTTGAGCTAATTTGTGCTCAAAGCTAAATATTGCTCTATGCCCTAATTAACGGGGAGAAATATGATTAAAAGTTTCATGTTATCCTTTTGCTTATTTTTCAAAAAGAGGGAGAAGTATTAGAGTGCTTGAGTGCATATGTCTATATACATGCACTCATGTTTTGCAAATCAACAAAAATGGGTGATTGTTGACTTCAACATTTCCTTTGGTTTGTTGATTTGCAAACAAACTTGAATTTAACTATTTCTCTGTTAAGAATTTGAAGGTGATGCTTTGAGAATAAATGTAGAGTTTGTCAAGATCTTTCCACCGCTTCGAAAAACACTGAAAGTAGAGTTACAAGTCAAGAGTTATGGCCGTTTGAAGAAATATATTTACCCTGAAAAATTCCAAGCATTACCAACTCGTTATAACGAGTTGGAACCCGTTATAACGGGTCATAACATGTCATAACGAGTTACAGAAGGTGTTGTAATGTTAGAGCCATTTTTGGAGCAAAACAGAGCCTCACAAAGGCATGCGTTACTATAACGCTTGGCCAACCCGTCCTAATGAGTCCCAGACCCGTTATAACAGGTTTCTAAAGGAGAAGTGTCCAGAAAATAGCCAGAGAAGCATACAAGGGTATTTCTGAAAAGCTAACAAGGCGTTATAACGAGTTGGGCAAAAGTTGTAACGCTCCAGCACAAATTCAAGGTTTCAAGACTCCAAGAAGTGCCCAACTTATATATATGATGCATAGACGAACCAACAAGGTGCTGAAACCTCCCTACAAGCTTCCAATTATCAAATTGAGCACCAAAAAAGCCAAAGAGCATTCTCTCCAGTTACCTAACCTAGAGAGCATTAGAATAGCTACTATTCTCTTATTGTCTATTCGAGAACAAAAATCTTAGCTAATTGTTTAGCTTTGGTGCACCACATTTATGTTGTCAAGTGGTGCATCCCTGTCCTAGATTGTGTTGTCAATCAGACCTTATTGCGGTGTATTGAGGTGTTGTCCCGTGCATCAGTTTAGGAGAAGAAGATTGACTTACTTGTGTTAGAAGAAGTCAAAGATCGGCTTCGCCCTTTGTAAAAGATACTTGATTATAGTGAAACGACCCGGAAAGAAGATTTATTCCGGGAGACTCGTGGACGTAGGCCTAATTTTTTTTATAGGTCGAACCACGTTACATAGCGTGCTCACTTGTTCTCGATTGATCTCTCTTCACTCACTCTCTCTCTTTTTAGCTCTTTGATCTTTATTTTTGTGATTTGCTCAATTAGTTCTTGAAATTGCTTGCTCTATTACTTGGCTAGGTGAATTTAATTTGAATTGAAATCGCCTCCGCACATAGAATTGACATTAGTCTTGCGCATTAGAAAAAATACCCATTACATTCTAACAATACATGTAGGCATGATTTTTAGCTTGAATAAGTTTGTCGTTTGATTTATGTTGTTTTTCTATTTTAGAAGATTGTTCATTTATAAATCTAAGTTCGATTTTGTCATGTGAATCTTGACCAATATACATCTTGTCATAGTCAATTTAGTATTATGATTTGATGCCTTAACAAACTTAACAAATTTTGAAGTCCAATGATGTGCTTCTTTTAATTCATTTCTTTATCTAAATTGACTTTGATCTCAAGGTAATTAACTCTAGTTTCTAGCAATTCAATCTTAGACTTAAGACCATTAACTATATCATCTTTAACATTCATAGACTTTTTGGACTAATCAAGTAATTCATTAAGCTTAGTCACATTGAAAGACTCTTAATCTTTATCCAAATCACAAGACTAATCACAAAATCATCATGAAATTGAGAAAGATCAAATTCTATCGTTTTAGCTCGGCTAGGGACCTTCATAACTTGAGAACTTTTAGTTTTTTACCTTTGATTGAGATATCATGTCTTTTGCACATTCATCTACTTTTTCAAGACTCAATGACTTCTCAATTCTTGTTGGAACATCCATCTTTAAAAGTGTCAAGGACTTCTTAATCCTTTTTGGAATGTCCATCTTTGAAAGAATCAAAGGCTTCTCTATACTTTTCGAAGCATTAACTTTTGAAGGACTCAAGGGCTTCTCAATCAACTTTGAGGTGTCTATTCTAAGGATGCATGATGGCATCTCAAGTCTCCTTAGGGCCTCTTCTTTCTCTTTGGCATATGCATCGTCTTTAGCTTGAGCCAATCTCTTTATGATGCAGATCTTTTCCAGATCCGTCATGCCTTGCTCCTTAATGACTTCAAGAGCTATCTTCATACAAGTTCTTTTTTTATTCACACCAAGGACTAATTTACTCTCTACTTCACCTCCTCGAGGTTAATTTCTTCTTCTTCATCTTCGCTCTCTTCAGATTCACTTAGCAAGTAGCTTGCATTGCTCTCTTGTTAGTTCTCTTGAAACGTCATTCTTGTGGTTTCTTCTTTGGAGGAAAGATGACATATCAAATTTGAATATTATGGCCTTATTTGCTATATGTTAGGCAAACCACATTCTTTCATTGAGCTATCCTCTCCTCATTCACTTTTATTTCAAAGCCTATGCCTCTCTTGATAAGCTTGGCGAGAAGATCATTATCATTGGAGAGTAATTGATAGAGGTTTTGGTAGATGTCTTCACTTGACTCAGATTTGCAAGTAATGTTGTATGAAGGTTGTGCGGGTAAGGCCAAGGTCTTGATGGAGGTTGTGCATTTTATTTCTTTGTGATTTTCCTCATGTGAGCATAGTTGAGCATACATCTCCTCAGGTTGGTAAGTAAGGTCGTTAGCTTGTAGATCCTCGATTGAGCTTACAACGCCATCCCATCCCGGTTTCTTAGAGAGACCATTCGTAAGAGCTTACCTACAAAATTCTTATCACTAATGTTAGAACCTACTTTAACAAATTCATTTCTCAAAGAGACAAATCTTAAGTAAAGATTATCAAAAGACTCATTTTCCTCAAACTTCATGTTTTCTAACTTTTTTGCTAAACCAACTTTACGAGTTTTTTTCATGTGTCCATTACCGTCATATCTAAGTACCAAAGTATTTCAAATTTCTTTAGCATTTATGGAGTGAATAAGAGACAATGCAATAGTTTCATGAATTGAGCTAAGTATAGTACTCATGGCATTGTCATTTGAGTATTTGAGGTCTTTGGACTCTTTAGTCAAGGTAATACCATCAGTTTCATATTTAGGTGTCCAACCATCCTCAAAAAATTTCCAAAGCTCAAGTAGACTAAGATAATTTATCATACATCTCTTACAAAAAAGAGAAATTCTTACATCATACCCCACAAATTGGTGGTTCTTTCACAAACTTCAATTGTGTCATTTTTCAAAAGACAATGTCAACAACTATCAAGATTTGGTCTAATTAGCTAGGTATGAACCTTTGTGCTATGATACCAATTGTTAGAATGAGATCCAAGGTGTGCAAAAGCATTTTATCAATTACAATTCGAACTTTTAGACCTTAATCACATAACTAAAATCTCAATCAAGCAAGTACTAAAAGCAATAGAGCAATTTAAGCAATAATATGAAAATATAGTAAAAATAGAGAGCAAGAGAGTAAGAGAACACACTATGCAACGTGCTTCAGCCTACAAGCAAATCAGGCATACATCCACGGAACCTCTGGATCCAAAATACCTCCCGGGATCAATTCCACTAAATCACAAGTGTTCTTACTGTTAGAATGGGGCCATAAGGTAAAGTGCTAGTGCAGAAGCATTTTCAACAATTACAATTCAAAATTTTGGACCTTAATCACCTAGCTAAATTCACAAGCAAGCAAGTACTAAGAGCAATTTAGCAAATCAAAATAACAAAGTGCAAGTATAATAAAGAGAGAGAGAGTAAAGATCAAGAGAGATCAAGAGAACACAAGAACACACAATATAATGTGGTTCGACCTACAAACAAACTAGTCCTACGTCCACGGGACTCCCGAAACCAAAACTTCCTTTCGGGACCGATTCCACTAAACAATAAGTGTTCTTATAATTGCAAAATCTATATTTGGTTTCTTCTCACATAAAAAAACAATCTTAGATTTCTAAATCTATGCAAGGAGCTACACCGCTCTACAAGATAAACATGTCTGATTGACGACACAATTGAGGACAGAGATGCACTACTTGACAACACAATGTAGTACACCAGACAAGGCCAACAAAGCTAGCAAATAAGTGTTCTCGGATTGATAATTAGATGATATGGCTATCCTAACTCTCTCAGATTTAGGTAGCTACAAGAGAAGACTCTTGTGCTTTTTTCAGTGCTCAATGAAGTGTTTGTGAGCTTGGGGAGGGTTGTCTTGATACTTCTGATCCGTATCCCCCAAGTATATATATACTTCTGGACACTTCTTGGAGTATTGAAATCTTGATATGGACTGCTTCCATTACATAAAATCATCAATCCGTTACAGAACCTGTTATAACGAGTTGGCACCTTTCCAGATTTTCTCTTGTCTGTTGGCACCTTTCCAGATTTTCTCTTGTTTGCTTCTCTGACTGACTTCTGGGTCATTCTCCTTTGGAGACCCGTTGTGACGGGTTGGCCATGCGTTACAGTAATGCAAGCCTATGTGAGGCTCTGTTTTGCTCCAGAAATATTCCTTTTGTTACAAAAACTTCTGTAACCTATTATGACGAGTTCTTGATCTATTATACCCTTTTATAACCTGTTATAACAGGTTGGTAACGGTTTGAAATTCCAGGGAAAATGTCTTTCTTCAAACGATCATAACTTTTGATTGGTAACTCTGCTTTCATTGTTTTTTGAAGCGTTGGAAGGATCTCAACAAGCTCTACATTTATTCTCAAAGCATCACCTACAAATTCTTAATAGAGAAATAGTTAAATTCAATTTTTTTTTGCAAATTAACAAACCAAAGGAAATGTTCAAGCCAACAATCTCCTCCTTTTGTTGATTTGCAAAATATAAGTGCATGCATATAAACATATGCACTTAAGAACTCTAATACTTCTCCCCCTTTTTGCAAAACAAGCAAAAGGATAAAATGAAACCTTTAATCAAAATTGTCTCCTTAATTAGGGCATAGAGCAATCCTTAACTTTGAGCACAAACTAGCTCAAGCTTTCCTTACTTGATGCATGTAAAGTAATCAATTCAAAGAGTAATCAAGTATATCAAGTAGGTCATAATCAAACAAGTATTTTAAGTAATTCAAATGTTCAAGCATACATATCAAGCATTTGTCAAGTAAGAGATTTTCATATTATTTTGTAAATTTGTCAAACTAAGAAAATATTAACTAAGAAAGTATTAAGTACAACAATCTCTCCCTTTTGATAATTTTACAAAACATGAATGATTGCATTTGTTCTTCTCCCCCTTTTTGTGAATTGGCAAAAGGGCATGACATAAAATACCCTTTATTGTCAAGCAATTTTCTCATAATATGAACCTATAGTTCTTCCTCAATTCATGCATTCAATTGAGTAAACAATTTAAATGACCATTCAATCATAATATTGTAATCATGCAAATCACAAACAAAGAATATAACAAGATACATCATGTGAATAAGAGAAGAGTAATAAAGCATCATATCTTGCATAATAAGCTTTTAAAATTTTGAACCAAGTTATATCTCAAACAACAAACCAAGCATGCTAATAAGCAATATATGAAAAAAATTCATATGTACTTTGTCTCACTCCTCCTAAATATATGGTCATACATGATTGGAGGATAAATTTAGCATTTATACTCAAATAATCATTACCAATATTACTTTTTTTATCAAATGAACAATCAAGTTACATGACCTACTTGACAAAAAAAAATACAAGATGCACAAGTGGGGATTTTGTTTGTCAAGTTTATATTTTTACTTTATTGAATTGGCCTATTCCTTGGATAATAAGATCAAGATAATCACAAAGAATATGATTTATTCAAAAGATAATAAATGATACTCTTTGCTACATAACTCCCTCTCAACATAAGACCAAAAGAATTAGATGGGTGGAGTGTTGTGACACTCTAGACAATTGATTTGATACCACTTGTGCCTGGAAGATCAAGTGGTTCCAAAATCTTTTCTTTTTTCTAAAATGACAAAAACGTTCTTGATGTCCAAACTTCAAACAAAATGAACAAAAGATAGTCTTGGAGTTAATATTGCTATGATTATAGTCGTTCTTGTTAATTGGTCTCCAATAACTCATCCTTAATCTATACTTATTATGAAAATTTCTTATGTTTCTAAGATGATATTTTGATTGGTAGACATTATTGTATCTCTTTCTTTGAAAATTGCTACTAATCTTATGATAATTTATCACATTTCTAGGGTTGCGTCTTGGTTGAAAAGCACCATTAAACCTTTTCCTTTGAAAATTGTTACCAAGTTTCTTGTTATCATGTATCACATGAAATCTACCATACCTATCATTAACATAAAGCTTTGGTAGTTGAGCCTATGTTGGTTGGTAATTCTATAATCATTTCTTACTCTAGGTTTGTTTACCATCTTTCTAGAATTAGGTTTAGTGAACTTGGTTTTCTTAGTGTATCTCTTGTTATACATATATACATGATTTTTAGCTTGAATAGATTTGTCATTTGGCTTAGGTTGTTTTTCAATTTTAGAAGGTTGTTCCTTTACAATATACATCTTGTCATTGTTACTTGCTCTTTATATTTCTAGTTTTGTCATGTGGACCTTGACCAATATAAATCTTGTCATTGTTAATTTTAATTTCATGGTTTGATGCCTTAACAAATTTAAAAGTCCAAAGATGTGCTTCTTTTAATTCCTTTTCTTTATCTAAATTGACTTTGATCTCAAAGTCATTCACTCTAGTTTGTACCAATTCAATATTACACTTAAGATCATTGATCACAACATCTTTAACATCCAAAGATATTTTGAACTCATCAAGTAACTCTTTAAGCTTAGTCACATTAAAAGACTTATTTTTATCCAAAAAGAAATTTGACTTTTTACAAACATTCTCAACAATTACTTGCTCTTTAGAGCTCTCATTTAAAGCTACCGTATTAGCTTGTCTAGAAGCCTCCATAATTTGGGCACTTGTAGTCTCTGCCTTTTCTTGAGCCATCTTCTCTTTTGCATATTTTTCATCCTCTCCTTTCTTGTTAGATGATAAAAAAGCTAGATTCCCTTTTCTTCGAAGTATTTCTCATTGATCATATTGAAGACTTAAGTAACTTCTTCATCCAAATCTTCTTTTGCTTTGCTTTCCAAATCTTGCTCTTTTGTGATGAGGTTCTTCCCTTTCTTCAAAATGGTTGTGGCTTCATTTTTATGAATCACTACACTTGTATCACTCTTGTTAGCACTAGTATCATTGATAAGTGCACTATCAAGAATATGTCACATTTCATATGCAAGGTTAGAATCAATAAGAATTTCACTAATTGACTCTTCTACAAAATTTAATATGAAGTAAAAAAGCATAGCTATTGTCTAGAGTACTAGATGATGAATCTTTAGTGGAGTAAAATGCTTCTTTGTCAAGAATGTATAAAAGATCATTTCCTACAAGTATTCTTTCATTACTTTTTTCCAAGATTGAAAGTTACTATTTTGCATAAGCTTAGGAGGTTCAACCATACTTGTGTTAGAACTCATGATGATCAAATTAGCTAGATATTAACCTTTGTCCTCTGATATCAATTATTAGAATGGAGTCCTAAGGTCAAGTGCTAGTGCGGAAGCATTTTCAAAAATTATAATTCAAACTTTTGGACCTTAATAACCTAGCTAAAATCATAAGCAAGCAAGTACTAAGAACAATTGAGCAAATCAAAATAACAAAGTGCAAGTATAGTAAAGAGAGAGAGAGAGAGTAAAGAGCAAGAGAGATCAAGATACTACAAGAATACGTGATATAACATGGTTCGACCTACAAACAAACTAGGCCTACGTCCACGGGACTGCTGGAACCAATACTTTCTTCTGAGATCGATTCCACTAAATAATAAGTGTTCTTACAATTGCAGATTCTATCTTTGGTTTCTTCTCACATAAGAAAACCAATCTTAGATTCATAAACCTGTGCAAGGGGCTACACCGCTCTACAAGGTATATGTATTCGATTGACAACACAATCAAGGACGAAGATGCACTACTTGATAACACAATGTATTACACCAAACAAGGCTAACAAAGCTAGCAAACAAGTGTTCTCGAATTGACAATTAGATGATATAACTATCATAACTCTCTCATGTTTAGGTAGTTGTAGGAGAAGGCTCTTGTGCTCTTTCTGATGCTCAATTGAGTGTTTGTAAGCTTGGGGAGGGTTGTCTTGATACTTCTGGTTCGTATCCTCCAAGTATATATAGGCTGAGCACTTATTGGAGTCTGGAAATCTTGATATGGGCTGCTTCTGTTACAGAAAATCATCAAACTGTTATAGAACCCATTATAATGGGTTGAAACCTTTCCAGTTTTGTCATTGTCTACTTCTCTAACTGACTTCTGGGGCCTTCTCTTTTAGAGACCCATTGTGACGAGTTGGAACCCATTATAACGGGTCTGGAACCCATTATGATGGGTTGATCATGCATTACGATAACGCAAGCCTCTGCGAGGCTCTGTTTTGCTCCAAAAATAGCCCTTCCGTTACAACAACTTTTGTAACTCGTTAGGATGGGTTCTTGATTAGTTATACCCTTTTCAAACCCGTTATAACAGGTTGGTAACGGTTTGGAATGACGCTATGAGCTCAATCGAAGCTTTACAAGCTAAATGTCTTACTTATCAACCTGATGAGGTCTATGCACAATTATGTTCACATGAGTAAACTCACAAGAAAGTGAAGTGCTTAATCTCAACCAAATCATTGGCCTTGCCCGCACAATCTTCATACAATCCACCTTACAAATTCGAATCAACTGAAGTCGTCTACCAAAACCTCTACCAAGTATTCTCCAAGGACAAAGACATTCTCACCAAGAAGGAACAAAGCATTCAAAATTGCTATGCCATCTTTTCTCAAAGGAGAAAACCTCAAGAATGACGTTTCAAAAGACATAACAGCAAGTACTTGTTCCCTGATGCCCCTAATTCGAACTGGACCAAGTGGCATCGAGTCCGCATGATAGCGTCTTCATCTCTTAAATTTTTGGAGTTTTAAATAATTATCACATTAGTTTTAGAAATTTAATTTTTTTTTTAATTTCTAAACTCTCATTTCTGAAACTAAAAAGTTAGAATTTCTTAATTACCACATTAGCAAATATTATCAGTGTTGTGAAACATCAATCAATTTTAGCCAATGATTAAGCCACATCAGAATTTATAAAATCTAAAATAAAATCTTCAAATAAAAAATGCTGAAGCAAAATTAATAAATAAAAATTCATCTATATTTCTAAAATTCATTTGAAAACTGTCACATAGTTACCTCGAACCTCATGCGGTAATGATTTTATCTACAAATTTATCTAAGCTTAGAGCTAGAGAATAAAAAAATAGCATGTCGTTACTGATCACGTCATGTGATAATATTACGTATGACACGTAACAAATTATTACTATATACAATTTTATGAATGAAAAAATTAAATAAAATTATAAAAAGTTACATTGGAACAAAATTTAAAATATTTAAGTTATCATGTGCACGACATGTATACATATCACTACAACTGTCTACTGTCTACAAACATGTCCCATTATGTTTTGTATATATCGTGTCATATGCATGACGTATTTATCTTTCATTGTTTTTTACTCGTCACGATATGTCACTAGATCTCTTGCTCAATCTAAAACACGCTCAATTATTTCTCTCTCCAATATACATTTTCTCAAATTTCTCCTGAATATTTTTCACACCTTGAAAACCATCAACTATAGCGGCAATCTACGAGACTATCAGACTATTGGGTTTGAGCAACTAATAAGTGTACAAGACCACGTGTACGGTGTACCTTCCATTTAACAAAATTATTTTCTCGGGCTCGATAAGATAGTCCTCTAGGCTTCTTCCTACTAAAAGGTGTCTATATATGATTCGTTACGACCATTTCACATGCTTGTCTGTATTGTACGGGGCAAATTTGATCCGAATCGAAAATCCCAACCGAAAATTTGAATCCGATCCATTTCAATATTTTGATAAAGTGAAAATATCGCATACTTGATTCGATCGAAAAATGCGTTCGATCCGAATGACATGAACACGACTCAATTTGATACTTTGATGAAGTAAAACTAACCCCAGTGGCGGATGCAGTAAGCCTCAGGGTGGGGCAAGTGTCCCACCCTGGAAAAAAAAATTACAAAATAATTCAGTGTATTTGTGCGATTTGTCAAATTTTTTTGCGAAATAACCATGTATATTTGAAAATCTGTGTTATTGTGCCCTCCCCTGGAAAAAAATTATAAATCTTGTCCTCTCCTGACGAAAATCCTGGATCCGCCCCTGACTAACCCGGACTCAATTCAAGACGATATGTAATTTGAGCCGAAACGATGAGGATTGAGCCTGACCCAATCAGATCTACGATGATTCATAACACGAGCTGTAGCGACACATGAGCACATAGTCCAACCAGACCCGAGTACCTAAACCAAAGCGACATATTTAGACTTAAACCTGATCCGTCCCAATCCGACTTGACTTAATAGGACATGTAAACTAATTCTAACCTGATCTTTCCTATAAAGTTAACTCAATTCAATAAGGCGCCTATGTCTTGTACGATCGGACTTAAAACTAAAAAAAATTGAAAATTATCGGTGCAACTCGACCTGAAATCCGATATGATCTCCTCCGACTCGACTTATAACCTAAAAGTTGTTGTTGTTCAACTCAATGCCTGATCCTATCTCATTCGACCTGAACTGTTATGATGCAGTCTAACCCGAAACTCCTCCCGACCCGTCGGACTTGCCACCTCTACTCGTTTGGTCCATCTAGCTTCAAATACACTAGAATGAGCTTTCGTTTTGGTACTCTTGACGTCCATCCTGACATTGAGCTCTCTACCTTTATCCAGTTTTACCAACAATTTCACTTCACTCAGTTTTGCAAAGTTCCAGATCTGACCTATAATTTTAGTATATGCCATAATCTTTCTTCCCCTACAATTTGCTAACGATCTCACCATTTGTCTCTTCACCTCCTTTAGGAGGTACACGCACGTTTGGCCCAAAAAAAATAACGTAGACCACCACAATAATACAACCAACGGCGATGCTAATGTAGCAAGGGGTTTAGAGTTCAAAGGTTTTTTCTTTAGTAATGAAAGATAAATTAGCTCTAATATCAAGTTGAAATTGAAAAAATAAGTAAAATTTAATTTCATTAGCTTGCTCTCGAGCTTATATGAAATTCACATCTTAATTCTATTCTATTTCACAAATATAAAAAAATTCTTTATTTCTCAACAATAACATTTCTCTGGACAGGGTTTCTGGAAACCCACGGTCAATATTAACACAAAATTTGAGGTTTTACATATCTCTTAACTTTCACTCAGGTTTCTAATAAAAATTTAGTAAAATAATGTTACAGCATAATACAACAGGAAACTAGTCTAATAATATTGATTTCCCTCTTTATTCTAAAAAAAGCAAGCCTTATGCCAACTAATTTTAAAATGAGATCCGAATTAGCTTCCTATTTTCCCTTCCTTCCTTCCAAAGTGCCTAGCCCCCCCATGGGAATTAGTTACTCTTGAGTTGACATCATAGTCCTGTCTGGTTACAATTTTTAGGGGATGTGCTTCCGTGTTGAAAACCCATTCGTCAAAAGAGATGAGAGAAGGTGGTGAAAAGAGGAGGTAGAGATACTTCAGGGTTTCAGCAAGGAAGAAGCTTTGCATCATGTTGTCTTTACTGCCTGTATTGACCTATCAAAAAGTATTCTTACACGTCAGCTGAAATTATAACAAAATGTAATTACAAATGTAAGTTAATCAGTGCAACTTGAAATATTTTCTCATATTTGTTATTAATTCCCAACTGTTAGGCAAGGGAAAGGAGCTGGTCTGATTCCAATTCAATTGGGCTAAGAAAAGAAGGTTTAAGAGATTGCTGGCAAAATGGTCAATTCAATAACATATACTTGTCATTTTCTTTAACGCAACTATAAGGATATGTTAATATCTCATATCAGAAATCTTTTGGTCATATTAAAGAAGCTTATGTGCCTGCTTTTCTCTCTCTCGTCTTTTGCCCGCCAAAATCCTTCCATGAACAAAAGGTTTACTTACATCTCTGAGGCCGACATAACCTGATTCAATACGAGAGTTCTTCTCGAAAGCTTGAAATATGTTCCAACCCCACTCCTGGTACATTTTGTTACCAGTGAGCCGCCAAAGATACATAAGTGACTCTACTGTCTCGGGTCTTAGTATATTCCATGATGTACCAACTGACAGATCCTGTAATTTTATAACGAGAAAGAATTGATTACTGAAGAACCAATGATGACCTACACACACTGAAACATTTTTTTTATTTCTTATCAGATGCCTTTTCAAGTTTAAATTGGTAGAACCAGACAGGATGGTAAAGGGGTTGACTGACTGGAAAGCCAATCCGCGAGTAATAACTAAACGGTTCTGTTACCTGGCCAGAATAGAAGAAGTAGTTTTCTCCAGCTAATTTTGTCGGTGTAGATTCGTAAAAATTATAACATGTCCTGGCAAGCTGCATTGGGATTCAGACAGTATTTTGTGATTACACAGCAGATTAATTTCAGAAGTGTTTTAATAATCTCCCCTCTAGTGTCTATTACGTAAGTTTAATACAAGTTTCACACAACCTATTACTTTGTTAATATAATATTTTTTTTATTATATGCCATCATTAGACAAATTGCCTCTAAGCCCTTTATATTCAATGCCGGTACATTGACAACACAGTCTGGTATGCACATTTAACATTTTGCACGATGGCTATAAATAGTTAAATACTACAGAAACTTTCTCTGGAAGTCTTACACATATAATTTGTTAGAAAAAAAGAGATGCAAAAACTTCAACAGTGCTTTCCATATCCCAAACATATTAGATATGTGCAGATTTAAGTTTATTTATCATGACAAGAGAAAAGATAGAGAAATATATCTTAATTTTTTAATACCTCTTCTGCTAATGTTAGAATTTGTTTGGATTTTTCAGGGCCATAGCCAGTGGATCCCAAGGCTAGCATACCAGGTACGAAGCAAGCCAATTCATCCATCTACAGTTCAATGAAAAATATATTGCATAAATTCAGAATTTGGTAATTGTACTTTGTGCACGAGTTTGCAGGTAGACAGCTTATTACCTTGTCGTGCAAACTATCACCAGTTTTCTCACAGATATATGTGAAGGAAGAAGGGGTGGTTTTTTTAACCAAAGTTTGGAGGCCTTCCATTGATGTCTCCCACATTTTTCTTAAACGCACAAAAAAAAATCTAATTAAAACCCTGAATACACACAAAAGTGGATACAAGTGATGTTGTGTAAGACTAACCGGTAATGCTTCACAGTTTCAGTTTTGTTCCCTTGAATCCATGCCTTGAGCAAATATTCATAAAAGCTGCATGAAAATATAATTACTTCATAATTGTCTCATCATTTCCAAGTATAACCATGTTATTCCAAGGAAAGCAACAAAAGTTATTTGATGGATATTTGAAATTAATATATACATAAGAGTAGCAAATTACCTATCGCCCATAGCACCAAAAGTAATTGTAGAATAAGAGGCAGTTCCTGTGTGAGGATTTATGTATATGGGAAGCAAACCATCACTTGGTAATATCTTCTGAAATTGCCTGATTGTCTTCTCTGCCTAATCAGCAATAAGGTAAATGTAGAAATAAAAATTGAATGATCTAATAATATATATATATATATACAAAGTCCAAGAAACCAAATTTGAGGGGTTTTAGTTCCTTCTTTTTCTTTGCAACAAAAACAACAATAACGCTTTTAGTCCCAAACAAGTTGGGGCAGGCTAGAAATGAAATCTAATTATAGTACTGAAAAGAAAAAGAAAAAACTATATAGAGGGTTATAATATAACAGATAGTAAAATAGTATAAATAACAAATAGTAATGGCACTAATGATAACAACAATAGTAAATCAACACTACAAATTATAGGAGTCTAAACCTGCGCCCTAGGTCACAAGCTACAAACTAAAAGCCTATAATTCCATAGATGGCTAAACCCTAAACCCTAATTACTGGGTCATGGTTTTGGTACGTGGATCTCTAATTTCGCGCTCCTATTTGAAGCCAATTATTTGGTTACATTCCATTAATTTGAGTCTTTTTTTAGTGCTTTCTCCCATGTCATAGTCCCTTCTTTTTCTTTGATATATATTTTCACGTTAGAAGAAGAATTTTTTTCATCTATAATGTACAGGTTAATAAACAAAGGGAAAAAAATGATTGACAAAAGAAATCTGGAACGGTATTAAATAATGTTCTATTTTGAAAGGTCTATTTTACTTTCTTATCATCTGTTCACCAAAAAAACCAGTTTATATTCCCAAATTTATAGATAAAAAATGAGGATAATACAATCGAACTTTGCGCAGATTATGTCAAATATTATTACAATGAAATCTAAGTGGTGAAAGTTAAAAGGTACCTTTTCTTGGTATTTTGGGTCTCCGGTCCGTTGTGACAGAGCAATGAGCTCGAGTTGTTCTGTGCCTGAGTCTGCCAATATACTATCCCCCTATAAGGATGTGAAATTTTGGTGTTATACAGTATCCAGATATTTACAGGGGTGTAAACATAAGAAAGATAAACAACCAAAAGAATATGAAAAAAGGGACGTGAACACCAAATCTCCACACCTCAAAGCAAAAATAATAATAAGATAGAAACAAAAAAGTAGTACTTTTTGAGAAAGTGATAGATGGCTTTATGCACCTACACTCTCAAGAGAACTTCAGTTTACTTTGCTCTATAATTCCATTATAGCAATAAGCATAAGAAAATTCTGGAGTTAAATTGATATTAGGATAAGAAGAAAAACATGATGATTAACTCACATTAGTCCATCCTTGATTGTGGGCTCGACCATGCATCAAATTAATTCTGTTAAAAGGTATTCCAGAGGATGTATCCCATGCTGGTAATAACCTGTCTGCTATATCTTTGGCCTTGTCAAGAAATATTTTGTCACCAGATAAATCATATGCACTAAGCAAGCCACCTACAACTCTACATAATGGGGAGAGAGAGAGAGAGAGAGATCTTAGCAAGGTTGAGAGATGTAATGTTGATGACTGCAACAAATGGATAGACAGTAAAATAAAAGGTAAAAACTAAATGAAAATGAACCTTTAAAGTAACCTTATGGTTGTTTCAAAAACACTTGCTTCATAGTCTTTGTTGAAGTCTAAAGTGTTTGCAACCCAACTGCCATAAGAAAAGAAATAAATAAGGACAAAAAGAAAAGATAGACATGTACTGCTAAGTATATAGTGGTATTGCATTTCTATTTTCAAAAAGTATGTGCCCAACATAAATTCTTCCAAATATTACTATTTGCATTCTGTTTAGTATTACTTAGAAATAACATATGGAGCAAAACTGGGAACTTCAGAACTTAAAAAACCATTAAGGATAGGTGAAACTTAAGACACTCCGGAAAAACAATTTATGGTTGATCTGATAAATAAAGAGATGCAAGTGCGTGAGAAAAGGAAAGAAAGACAAAATAATATCTACTTACCATGTTTGTTTTGATAAATTAAGAGATACAAGTGCCTGATAACAAAATTCCATTAACTGGTGTTTGTTTAGGTAAGATATGATTCTTCCATTATGACAATTCCATTTTTCTTAATATACCTATTTACAATGTTTAGATCCAAAATTTCATCTCTTTCCTTCTCTCGCCCATAAAGTTCCCCTGCTTCAATTATTTTGAGTGGCAAGCCCTCAAAATTTCTGTTTGGTAGGGCCTTTTGTAGCGTATACTTGAAGGAATTTATTCATTAGTTTTGGGGCTGTTTCAAAGAACTTATGTGTAAAATAGCCTCCAACAATTGATAGTTCGGGAGGGTGTTTGTCCAAATTAAAAGTTTGGGAATGAACTTGTCACGACTCAATAGTTTTTTGTTTTTTTTTTTTGGGGGGGGGTGTCTGGAGACATTACCCCTAAATCACTATCAGCACCATTATCAAACAGCACCTGTCCCCAGACATTAATCTCTCACCAGATATCTCACAGAACGGGATTATTTTTCATTTCCGTTTTGGTTTTCATACCGAATCCTGATATCTATCTTTGTGTTTTTATATTTCTCAATGCTAAACATGCAAAGAATTCCTAAAAAAAAGTTGTGACCTGCATGATAAGAATAATTTGGATTTACTCTTAAAAAGAAGTTAGCATGGAACTCACTCTCTAGCCTTGCGAAATTCGTCTTCTAGGCCCATAATGTACAGCGTATCTAAAGAGTCAATTAAGGTTGCACCAAGACCACCAAAGCTGTTTACGCCATTTTTAGATTGAGGCTAGTACAAAAGCCAAAAAAAAAGAATTAGAGGGGCCTTTCTCAAATTTTACTAATCCTTGTCAAAATGTGTGCCTTACAATTACTATATCCCATAACCAAAAATAAAAAGAGAAGAGAAGATCATTTAGTAGTGTCCTGGAACAATTATAAAGTTGTGCTTTGGTATGATGTACAGTTCATCTGCCTTCGCAAATGTTATCTAATAAAAGCTTTAAATAAGTGCCTTTGAATATCTTTTTAATATATAACAAACCTGAAGCTCGTCCTGGCCCCATGCATAGGTGACATAGGAGTTCCACGCATGTTGCATTGCTTCCTTGACCTTTTCTCTCCTTTCTTTATTCAAGGGGTCAATCTCTACAGCATTCCGACTTATCATTTTATCGCTAGTATAGTACTGTTGCGGCACTGTGGTTTGCTTCTTTGGCTTTCCCTCAACATTTCTCAACTATATAATAGGTAGAAAGATTGCAACAAAGCACACATAAACAAGGAAATTTTAGAGAATACAATGAGTAATAGACACAGGAAAATAGAAATATTACAACTACAGTCTAATACCTGTTCTTGAAGCTTGTTAACTTCATCTGCCAATTTGGCCACTTCAGACTGTAACACACACAGTTAGTTGATTAATTACTTTTTTGTTTTATGAGAAGTTTATTGGAACAAGGTAAGAGAATTATGCAGATTTTTTGGATAAATATAAGGAGACAGTAACAAAACAATTTTCCAAGGCCAAAATGCCGGTAGATCAGTGTCCAGATGAAATGAATATATGAGAATAAAATACCAAAAAAAAGTACAAGTCCAAAGAGAATACTAAAACAATGGCACATTCCAGAATAGGAGTTGTGAACAACAATTATGGCATGATTTACGCATGAAAATCTGGCACCTGAACTTGAAAAAATATATAGATTACATCTAACAATTGGTCATACAGGTCAATTCATTCACCAGTCAACCAATAGGTGTCAGATTTGCCAGAAAAGCATGTAAACGACAGATTTAACCCCAATTAAGGACAATTAAATCCTATCAGCACGAAAACCAACCAGTTATTTACAAAATATAACATTAAACCAAATAAATTTGAATTCAGTACATCTGCTGAACATCTTCACACAACATATCGTACCTCATACTCGCGTACCAACGATTGTCGATCCCAAAATGCAAAAGTAGCAACAACAAAGACCACAAAAAGCAACGCTAATCGTTTCGGTCGCTTCAAATAGTACGCTGGGTTGAGGTATCGCCAGGGACCCGAAGTCGACGACCTACTCCGCGCCATCGCCGGAACCCTAATTCCCTCCGATGAAATCTAAACGAGAAGCTCGATTCAGATCCAATAGAGGATCTATTTCATGGTTTTTTTTTTCTTTTATATATATAATATCCAAGTATAATTGGCCTGGGAATTTTGAGTGTTCTCTCCCTCTCTCGTCGTGCGGAGGCGGCAAAGATCTGGCTCTCGCATCAATCGACTAGAAAATAGAGAAAGTGGTTTTGGTTGGACCCGGTTTACATTATACGTGTACACTATGCTGATGGTATGAATTGGAGTGGGAATGAAGATATTTCTTATGTGTTCTGGTGTTATCGCGCCGATATGTGCTCATGTGTATATGAACTTTTACCGAGAGGAGACTTTCCGGTTATTCTATTGGTTGGTCGTCGCTTATTGGGGCCCACCCCCAATACCTTGGAATGCGAGAACAAATATATCGGTTGAAATTTCACCGAACCCCGTATTTGTCGGAATATTAACTTGAATTTTGACTGTTATAGTTGACAAACAACGACTATAATTAACTGTAATAATATTTTTATTGAAATGATGAGACATAGAAAAGTTACTATTTCTAAGTCATGCTAAATATCAAGTATCGTCCATGGGCGGATCTAATTTAATACGGAAGTAGGTACGTGTTTATTTTAAAATTTTAAATTTATTATACGCTCAATGATATTTTATATAGTGTTTATTCCTTGTCGTAGACTCAAATATTTTTTGATGCAAACTAAGATCGTTGATTCTCTCTTCGCTCTTTTTGCGAGTCGCTATTTTCTCCAAACTCAATGACTCTGCATGGATCATCCCTCTCTTTATTTCCTCTGACCCGAGTCGTGAATCACCATCAGCTCAAAGCCTCACATTAATCCTAAGCGGCTAAGCCCTGACTTGTGAGTTGTGATCGTGTGTGCCTCGTCGAACCTCCACCGCTGGCTTCTTGCGAGTCCCTAAAACCCCCCCCCACACTCGACTCTCTCTCTGTTGCATCACCTTATGCGATGTCATCTAGCTCAGGCTCATCTCTCTTTGTCTTGTCTATAGGAACATGAGATAAACTTGTTCTTTTTCAAATTCCAGTCGTTCTTAGTCTAATCCAGCCACAATCGTTGAAGTGTAATACTTCAATTTCATAATAGATGCAAATTTCTTAAATTTTCACAAGAATTGTGAATTTTTATTCTAATCTTGTTTCAGTTGTTACTGTACTATAACACTCGGATATGTGCTTCAGACCTTCGGTTGTTAGTAATGTACAAACTTGGATATGTGCTTTAGTTGTTATTATAAAATAATAATGGTAAAGAAAAAAGGCAAATAAATAAGCTTCATTAGTAAAAGCACATACAAATTGAAATATAATAAAGATCACAATAGAATAAAAATCAACAAATTTAAGTATTACATGTGAAGTGATCCCTGCTCAACTTTATAAATAACCAAAAGAAACGCGGATATATAATTTTGTCTAACAAATCCAGAAATGCCCTTTTGAGTTTTATTTCAATATGGTCATATGGGTCCTAAACTTCTAGTTCAGTTAACCTGAGATTAATCAAATAATATGACTCTAATTCATTTTTTGTTTGATTATTAGTTGATATTATTATTCTGAACCTTATCAGTCATTGTCTTACTCTGTCAGTGTGAGAAATATGCTTAATTGAATGAAGGTAGAGAACACATGGGTGTTGTACTGGCATGCCAGCACCAGTATAGCACCTTGATGTGTTGTGCTGGGTTGCCCTTGATTAGGCTGTCAAGAGAGAAATTGGGTCAGAGGTGATGACTGACCCAGTAAAGGCCATTATGCGGCTATTATTTATGTTGGGCCTTATTTAGACCCTTAGAAGAAAATAAATAAAATAATATGGGAATGTGGGCCTATTGAGCCCACTGGACCCTTGATGGATCCTTTATACTTAAATAAAAATGGGCCTTTGGGCCCACTAGACCCAAACAGATGCTATCGGAGCCTTGCTGGATAAAATATAAATAAATAAAAATAGTTCTATGTATTTTTGAGCTTGGGCCCTAATTGGGCCGAGTTGGGTATATAACAGAAATTACACACTTAGTGGTCTGACCCATAATACTTAGTAACTAGACCCGAAATAGTAAAAAGGACCGAGAAAGGTATTAAATAGGAAATGACGATTATAGAGTTGTGCTTTAATTAAAAGCTCGTATTAGTGAGCAAATTGCTCACTAACTATGCATATCACCGTAGCCAGATTCTATATATATATATATATATATATATATATATATATAGTTGTGCTAAAATACTTTATAAAGCACCAACATGCATATACTTTAGGCTCGTATCTCGAGATATAAAGTGCAAATAACCGATCAAGACCGTTAAAAATGTTCTCCATACTAACAAAAATTTTGAGATCAAATTTTACATTTTTTTAAATTTTTTACTATTTTATCGGATGGGTGCAAAGTTGGTTAAATCGAAGATTTGTAAATCGTTAGATTAATGAATTTTCCCCATACCCGATAAAATAGTAAAAAAAATTCAAAAAAATATGAAATTTGGTTTTCAAATAGATATTAATATAGAGAAAATTTTCAACGATCTTGATCAGCCGTTTGCACTTTATATCTCGAGATATGAGCCTAAAGTATTTGAATGTTGGTGCTTTATAAAGTATTTTAGCACAACTCTCTCTCTCTCTCTCTATATATATAGAGCAAGGCTAAAATAATATGCATAGTACACCATATAACGTACTATGCGCCTATGTATATTTAATTTGCTTAATAAATTGAGATTTAAGTTGCTCAATAAATTCTTCATATCAAATTTCGTGATTTTTAGAGCTTTCTTGCTATTTTTTAAAAACAACTCAGAAATGACACTTTTGTAGTATTAAATCTGGACTCTTTTTAAAAAAAAATTAATTTTTTTTAAAAAATAGCAAGAAAGCTCTAAAAATCACAAAATTTGATTTCCTACAATATTTTTATATGAAGAATTTATTGAGAAACTTAAATCTCAATTTATTGAGCTATACATATATGCATAAGACAAAAGGGGGTGTCCTATGCATATTATTTTAGCCATGCTCTCTTTCTCTCTCTATATATATATATATTGATCAATTTCTCTATAAGCACAACATTAACATACATACATATCTATTAGAATATTTTCTTTCTTCTTTGCTTAGTTTTAATTAAAAGTCCAACTAAAAGTGATTGAATTTATAACATGCTTTCTTCGTGATGTGTTTTAATTATGTTCTGTAGCTTATCGTCTTGACGTCATAGTAAATAAATTCACTTTGATAATACACTTAGGGACAATACTTGAATTAAATAATAAAGGACTAGAAATATAGGACTCACACACCCGCCGTGCAGCAAAGACACTGCACGAGAAATTGACTAAGTAGAAATACTAATTAAATTAAATTAGGAGGCTTAGTTGACCTGAACCCACACACATGGTTGACGCTGCCACATACGACGCTGAGGTCAATACAGACGCAATAGAGCTTCCCGTAGACTAGTTCTCTCCCTTCTTTCCAGGTGTGGTTCATGCGGTTTATATCCCTTTCTCTTTTATTAGGACCTACCAGACTTACTTAAACTGAAATGCGGTACCAAACTACTAACAATTGTTAAACAGGCCCTTAACACTTGAACTGTCATATTTGCATACCGGTAACTGCACCAATAACTGAGACCAACCTGCATTGCATGTCATTTACATCTCATAATTGCATGTAAGATATGATATACGGATCGTATAAGCTATTAGATAATTATATGTAGATGCGTATATTAATATTATATGTATACTCGGCGGGAGTGATGAGTGTCGGGCCAGTGAGCCTTAGATTGGATGTAGTTTGAGGGCATCATGACAGGCGAATTACGTACGGTAAACGGATTCGCTCGTGGGTCCCCTCGTCGGGATGTCCTTAAGGACATTCGACTAATACTCGCCAACGATGACCATCACTTGACGGCTCATAGTGCCAGTGAGAGAGTTTTCTTTTCAATATCCATATCAATATATAGCATTATAATATCTCCTATTTTGAGTGATTAATGTTCAGTTTCCCAGTTTAGAGTGTGCGTGCCATATGTGAGGTATTGGAGTTATTCCGTTCTTTATATATTTTCTATTAGCTGATATTACGAGATCTCCTAATATTCGAAGAGCTTCCTCCTTTGGCTCTTGGTTGGTACAGAGGAAGTCTGGGCTCCCCTTTGGCCCTTAGTTGGTACAGGGAGTTCCTTTTTTATTATATTATTTCAAACGGGTAGTAGGTTCCTTATTTTCGTATGGCGGCTGAGACCGAGTGATTTATTTTAATTATTTTCTCTTTTGGTGAAGGGGCGTCTCGATTCGCTTTTTGACCGAGTGTGTGCTTTTTGTAGCCGCTCTATTTCACCAGGGCGTTTCGTTCTGAAAACTCAGATTTAAGTTCGATTGGCGGCTCGAATACGGGACCCGTCTAAGGGGGCGAATCCTGATGTCCTACAATCAGGGTTTTAAATTTGACAATTTGTTCCTTTGTCTCGGAGTATTGACAACTTTCTATATTATCAGCTATATATCATATACTATTATACCTCTTATCATTTTTGGGGTTTTAATTTTCGTATCGTCCATTTGGCTAGATTAGATAAATTGTACAAATGGTTAACTGAGATACATTAAGGTGTAAGAAACTTAGTTATAATTTCAACTCTTTAAGTGTGATTGGTCCAATCATGAATCAGATATAAACTCAAAGGCTAGACCTTAATCCACACTGAGTAATTTTTATAAATTACTCACGTTCCACGGCGGTTGTGGGGTCTAGGTAAGGAGCAAGACTTGTTGATGTCTAGAGGAGAGCGCTAGGATGAAGTCTTCGGCGTCTTCCGTTTTGCATATCACTTCGTTTGTTTCTTTTACTTTCTTTTGTTAGGATTAGTTTGTAGTAGGTTAGCGAGGTTCGGTCTCACGTCCTTCGATGAGATCGTCATCTATTGTATGTATTTTATTTTACTTTCTTTAGCTTCCGCTGTAAAATTTTGTGTACAGACGCTGGCAAGTATTATATATATGACTGTTGGTTGATCATGTATTGTGTTAAATGTGTGTGATGTTTCTTTATTTATATATAAATAGTTACTTGTCATAAATTCCTTATTAATAAATTAAGCCTTTCGTGTACTTGTAACCAAGTACACGTAGCAAGATTTACACCCTTAAGCTAATTATATTTTCTGGGGTGTAATAATAATTGACGTTAGAGTTTGTTTATATTGTTGTAAATTTATACTATTCGTATTTCTTAAAGCACTAATTTTGAATACAAAATGAGAGATTGTTCATGATTTCAGAAATTAGAGAGTCATGACTTTAGGGTCCGTTTGGCAACACCTTATTCTGACGGAATACCGGAATAGAGGCTTATTCCAACAATATGGTTTTGCCAAACACGTTTTGAAAGAATAGAATAGTGGTAAAATATGCTATTCCGGTATACCACCATATAGATGGAATACCGGAATACACTATTCCGTATGACTAAGCAATCAAATTTGCAATGTAATTAACAATTTAATATATTATATATACCATATTATTATTTTTAATATTATTTTATTATCTTTATTATGAAAATAATATCAATAATTATTGTTAATTATTATTTCATTATTTTAAACTAATACATATTACTATAATTTTATATTATTGTTATTATTATACTGTAATTATCGTTATTATTTGATTATGTTATATTATATTTGTAATTAACAATATTTTATATACTTTTCGGTGCTCCAAGCTAGTTGCATTATTGCATAGTGTATCTGGTAATGAACGAGAGAGATTTATTTTTGAAGAAAAAACGAAAAATTATTATTATAATTATTATATTTTTTATATTATCATTATTACAATTATGTTATTAGTCATTATTATTGTTAATATTATTATCATCAATATTATTATTTTTACTTATTTCAGAAATAATGCATATTATTAATTTATTATATTATTTAGTTTTTGTTGTTATCATTATTAGATTATATCATCATCATTATTGTTATCATAATTATCAACATTTCTACTATTCCAAATGACACTTGCCAAACTACAATTTCGCTCTTCCGAATAATCAAGAATACCTTATTCTAACACTATTACAAAATCACACTATTTTATTCTTACTACTCTTAGACCACTCTTCTAGTGCTATTCCTTGATTTGCCAAACGGACCCTAATTTATTAGAAAAAAAACTAAGAGGTTGGAACAAAAATATGAAAGCATAATAAAAAAGACTGAATGTACTAATTAGAATGATCATTTAGAATTAGCTCAGAAAAATAAAAACTTAGAGCAACATGAGATATACTTATTGAAAGATTGCCACTCTTTTTTAGACAAGATATATGATAAAAAGTATTTTTTTATTGGCGGCAAAGAACAAAATTGCAATGGCACTTAGAATGAGATAGAAATACTAGATTCTACCATTTTGTAGCTAATAGTAGAAGGGAAAAAAAAATCTTATCTTATATCTAGAAATAGATGAAGATATAAAATGTCATTTTAGAAAATTAGAAAAGCATGTCACTAGTTTTTATAGAGATCTTCTAGGAAAAAAAATACTAGAATAATTTCTTTAAAATAAGATTTTTGACCTCTAACTTGTAAACTAACTCCATACAAACTAACACCCTTTTACTATTAATGTGATAAAACAAATTGTTTTTCTTATGACCCTAACAAAAAGCCTTGGGACTATATGAAATGTCTTTTCTTTTTTACCAACATCTTTTGTGACCTAGTACAAACTACTATTATGAATATTGTAATGTGTTCTTCTACAATAATTTAGAAATTTCTAGGTTAATATGACTTTCATTTGTTTGATACCTAAAAAAATATTGTTGTTCTAATTAAAAAAATTTAAACCTATAGTAATCATCAAAAAATAATTTTTAGAATACAAATATATCTACTTTCATTTTTTTAAAGCCTCATTCACCTCTGTCTCTTGAATTTTTTGGACGAATCACATGTTACTTTCGTTCTTGTGCATCAATTGCTGAGATTTTTTTTTTTTGAAATTGACTTGATTTTTTTTTAAGCACGAGTAGTGGGTTTCTTCAGATAATACGTGTATCAAGCGAAACTTGATACTGCCTCAAAATGCAATGGAGCTCCCAAACCATAACTAAAGGATATGAAACGAGATGGAGACAATGGAAATAAGGAACAGGGGCGGAGCCACCTTGCACCAGGGGGGGTGCAGCTGAACCCCCCTGGAATTTTTTTTTTCAAAAATGACCATATATTTTAAATTTTTTTTCAAAAATGACCATATATTTGAATTTTTTTTGCATAAATGACCATGTAAAATAATTTTTTTTTAAAAATAACCATCATTTCGAACCCCCTGGAAAATATCGTAAATCTTGAACCCTCCTGGCGAGAATCCTGAATCCGCCCCTGATAATGAAGACTTTGAAAGTTCCCTGGTCTGAACAAGAACTTGATCTACTTCAGCTCATAAATATTTTCTTTTGATAGAAGCTCTTTTTATATCTTTTATCAAGCGTCTATAATGATGATGTAATGTTTATTTTGTTGGATAATTGTTTTGTATTACACTATTAGTTAATATTCAAATTTACATTAAATATTTTGAATTGTATTCTTTTTAACGAGTCATTTAATTTGAATATTTAAATGTAAATTTGAAGAAAGGGCATGATTATTTATTTCAGTTATTCAACAAATTCTAAATTATTCTAGAATACTATAAATTAATCTTGTTACTTTAACAAATTGTAATATATAAATTACTACAAGTGATATTAAATATTTTTTAATTCAATTTGTAAAACTGTTTAATTTTTATGAATAATTCACAAATGTGAAATACTGAAATGCTTGCTAAATTAATTCTTTTTTCATAATATTTTCCAATAAGTGGCATTACATTTTTGTCCCTTCAAATAAATAACTTGTTTTATTAAATAAAAATATCATGCTTTTGGACATTGGGATTCTCGAAAACCTCCAACATTTATTAATAAATGGCTCTTAACAAGATGCGGAATTATGTGCTCCTGAAGAATTGTATCCATGACCACATTGAAGTCATTCTAGTTAGTTGACATATACTACTAAGCCATTTGCAAAAAAAAAAATCACCATGTTAATAATTAAAAATTGTGAAGAACATAAACAATGAAACACTCTGAAGTTATGTTGCACGAGTACATGTTGGGACATCATATTCGATACGACACGAATGCAGTGATATGACGATTGCATAAAAAAGAAAACTGGTTTCAACCTTTCGACAGCGTGTGTTGCTTCTTTTGTACTGTCGAAACAAATCAGAAATGCATTTTGATTGCTCCGTGAAGTATCGGAGAGTATCAGCAAATATCAAACGCGAATCTATCGAAAAAAATATCAATACGAATACGATAAAATATTTAAAGTATCGAACCAATTAACCATCGTACCTGCAAAGTAATACATAAAAAGTTATTAAATTGTCATACATAGACAAATTAAATCTTTGCAGGTACATGAACGGAGATGTCAATCATAAGTTGACAGCAGAAACAAATCACTGTAACAGTAGAATCATCTGAAGCGTTCATCATCATAAGTGCTCTTAACCGTCTGATCCGAGACTGCTCATCGGATCATCTCCATTCTCCGCATACCATCCTCTCTCTCTCCACCTTCGCTTGCTCCGTCGCTATGGATTCTCTGTTCGCCAACTACGCCTCCTCCTCCGACGATGAAGGAGACAACAAACCAACCTCAAATTCAGGTAACAAACTCTCCTCTTCTCTCCCATCTCCAAACAAACCCTCTTCGTTATTCACCTCTTCCCTGCCTCCGCCTAAATCTCTCTTCTCCAATCCTCCTCCCCCTCCCCAGCCCAAATCTTCCCTCTTCTCCTCTCTCCCCCCTCCTAAATCCACCGATTCCACAAAAGGATCTCTTTTCTCTTCACTGCCTCCTCCTAAGTCAAAGGAACCTACGCAGCAACGGGTTTTTACAAACCCTAATCGACCTGTTAGAGAGGATGATTCGTTTGAAGAGACAGGAGGAGGATTTGGTGCAGATGCTTCTTTGTCCTCCTCTACTTCTATCTTATCCTCTCTACCACCTCCTAAGTCCAGCGGTTCAACAACTTTTGTGCAAGAAAGCAGTGAATTTTACAACCAGAAAGATAAAAGCTCTAGCAAAAGTTCGATTTTCTCTTTGTTTCCAGCTCCGAAATTGGAATCAGAAAATTCACTTGGGTCAGAGGTAAATCCTAAGAAGGTGATCCATTTCACACTTCCAATAAATCCCAGATTGCAAAGTAGCTTTGCTGATGATGATGAAGAAGAAGAGAGCAAAAAGAAAAATTCCATTGTAGAACCTTCCTTTAATGCTGCAAGCAACCTTTCTTCCATGCTACCAGCTCCGAGGAATTCTCTCTGTTTAGCCCCTCAATCAAACTCTTCAAGTATACTTTCATCAAGGAAATCAAATTTAGATACCCAATTGCCTGCAATTAGCAACGCACCAGTACAAGAACCAATCCAATATGAGACAAACCAGAGTTGTGATCCAAACTGGGCTGGTAATGTAGCACATACTGGGTATGTGGAGACATCAGGCTCTGGATATTCCATGGACTATGGCAACACGGAGGATTATGCTGGTTACGAGGGGTATAATTGGAATGCTGACGTCGCAGTTGGTACTAGTACTGGTACTTCTGTTGCAACGGATGTACCTGATTTGGCGAGAGCCAGGGGAAAAAGAGGAAGAAATGATATGCCACCACAGATAGTAGAGGTGAAACGAGATGAGTTGATGAAAAATAGACCGAGACAAGATCAGGTCAAGTTAACAGGGCTTGCATTTGGACCATCTTATCAGGTTAGTCTTGTAAATTTGGACCATCTTATCAGGTTAGGCTTGCATTTGGACCATCTCATCAAATTTTTTTATTTTTTTTTTACTTTGAATTATTAATTTTCTTTTCTGGTAGTGCTATGGTTTAACTCTGCAGGCCAGTTAGAGATAATAAAAAACTTAAAGGAACGTAGAGGTATGTTATTAATATTGCTTATAACAACAACAAAGCCTTTATTCCTAAATAAATTTGGGTAGGCTAGAAATGAAACCCATTCTTAAATGAAAAATCAATATAAATAATAACATAATAAATAGTAAAATAGTAATAAAAATAGAAGTATAGAATTGATAATAATAATGCTAATGCTAATAATAATACACTATTCTACTAATCATAAGTTTAAGCTAGCATTATACGTCATTAATTCTGAAACTAAAGTCGTACAATTATATCACTACTTCTAAAATTTAGTTTGTCACGATTCTGGTATGTGGATTGCTGACTTCCATGCCTCTTATCTAACGCCAACTCTTTGGAGATATTCCAAGCCTTTAAGTCCTTTTTTACAGCTTCATCCCATGTCAATTTCGATCGACTCCTACATCTTTTTGTGTTTTCGATGTGGCTTAAAACTCCACTTAATAATAATAATATAATAATAATAATATAAATGAAAAATCAATATAAATAATAATATAATAAATAGTAATAAAAATAAAAGTATAGAATTGATAATAATAATGCTAATGCTAATAATAATAATAATAATACACTATTCTACTAATCATAAGTTTAAACTAGCATTATACGTTGTTATTTCTGAACTAAAGTCGTACAACTATAACACTACTTCTAAAATTTAGTTTGTCACGGTTCTGGTACGTAGATTGCCGACTTCCATGCCTCTTATCTAATGCCAACTCTTTGGAGATATTTCATGTCAATTTTGGTCGACCCCTACATCTTCTTGTGTTTTTATGTTGCTTAAAACTCCACTACGTACCGATGCATCAGAAGGCATCCGCTGGATGTGACCATACTATCTCAAACAATATTGAACAAGTTTCTCTTCAATCTTTGCAATCCTGATCTTGTCACATATATCATCATTTTTAATGTGATCCCTTCTTGTATGCCTGCATATCTACCGTAACATACACATCTCTGTCACGCTCATCTTTTGTATGTGTTGTCATTTAGTAGTCCAACATTTTGCTCCATACAACATTACAGGTATGATCGCCGTTCTATAGAACTTATTTTTCAATCTTTGTGGAACCTTGTCGTTTAGGATGCCAGATGCTTGTCGTCATTTTATTCAACCCGCTCTTAATAATGCTTATGCACGAAACAAAAACCTTATCCTGTTTTTCAAATAACACGAGTCATTAGGCAATCTCAACTGTGAAGTTTGTTTGAATTCAATATCAGTTTTAAATGGCTGCGTATTTATCTGGAATACTTATGTACTTTGTTGATGGTTGCAGCCAGCTCCTTCAGCAAAGGAAAAGCCCACGAAGTTGCACAAGAAAAAACATCAAATTGGGTCACTTCTCTATGATATGAGGCAAAAGGAGATGGAACTTACTGAGAGGCGTGCCAAGGGTTTCCTTACCAAAGCCGAAACACAAGCGAAGTATGGCTGGTGAGCCTAATATCTGTCGGTTGATTCCTCAAATAATATCAGCGTTGGTGTGAGTTCAGCTTAAGACTTGTCCTAATTTTGCAGTAGATAATGGTAATGTTGGATTGAGGTTGAAACCAGTGTTTCCATCTTTGATTATACGGTTTATACCAGTGCTGGAAATCTTCTTTTCCATCTTTGTTTGAATCTTTCGTGTCTTAACTTCTGTAATATTTCATTCAACCTGTAGCCGGTTGCTAGTACTCTAGAAACAACGAAGTTGTGTTCTGAAAGTTGTAATAGAGTTTGTGAGCATTTACAAAAATATTGTTTTATGTTGTTTGTTGCCATTTATCTTCCTCTGGTTGTGTTCTTAAGGTCATTAGGAGGGTTGGTGAGTTGAACAAAAAAAATAATGAAATTGAATTCAGATGACAAGTTCGAACTTTTGAAATTAATATTAATCTACGCAATGAATGATGCATTTGCATACTAAATTTATAATAATTTTATTTTATTTAATTTTAAGTCGAGTGGTAAAAAATTAACAAAAAAATGAATGCATAAAAATAATACATGAACATCAATATTTTGACTTGATTTTGTATTAAACAAATTAAAAATAATAATTTTGATATGTAAACACATCACTTGTTTTGTAGATCAATTTTAACAGTTCATATTTATTATTTCAACTTTATTTACATAATTTTGTAGTTAAGTTTACCAATCTTGCTTAAGAACATCATAACTTTAATCTTTTTATATATAAAGATTTGTTAGTTCTAGCATATATTATTGGTTAAATATCAGTGGAAGTAGGGGTGCTAATGAACGGATATCAGTCCATTTCCAGATCAGTCCAGTAATAAAGAGGAGAGGTCCATAACCGAACCAATCCCATTCTTAATAAATGGTGTCCAGTTCAGATTTGGTCCATATTGTTATCAAATAAAGTCCATTATTTGTCCAAAAATTGATCATGGGGGCTAACTCTTGGACAACCCATTTACGACATGACAAAATTCTAGAAAATTTGACCATGCAGTTATTTCGATGATAGATTTGAATATCTGATGGTAACCATGTAGAGAAATTTCTTATATTTATATTCAAGTTGATTTTTTCTACAACATTTCTAGGCTTGATTATGATTAAATCTATCAGAAATATAGCAAATTTACAAAACAAAATTCTTCAAAAAAATCAAGCAACCACAGCAGTTACTGCCTACTGGAAAAATGCATCACCTTACAAGAACACATTCTACTATGTAATTTTTGTCTACAAGCATATAAATCTAGTACCAAACTGCAAGAAAAAAATTACAAAAAACAGTGACAGTAGAAAGGAGCTTCTTAAGACCACCTTACCTAACGTACCAACATCAAAACAGTAAGGAGCTTCTTAAGAGTTAAAGACCTGTGAGTGAAAGCACAAATCAAGACATTTTTTAGTTCTATCTGTTGGTACACATCAAGTTCATCAAATAAACTAATTTTATTATTATAAAAAGCTATAATTAAATAAAATAAGCTAACTGCTAACCTATATTTTCAGAACCAGCACTTAATAGGTAGAAGGCTACCAATTCATAGTTACAAAAATGAAAATAAGAATTAACTAGAAAAAAATGTTGAGTCTTAGTGTCTCACCAATTCATAACTAAATAAATTAACAAGAGTACAAAATGAAACGAATTGTTACCTGTTTTTCCTGCAATTCTTTGTTCTGCTCTTTGAGCTTTGCTACTTCAGCTTCTAATTCCATCATATAAGTCTATAAATACAAGTTCATACATTAGTTAACTCGTCACAATAAAAAAGAAGAATGCAAAGAAAAGTTAATCTAGCATAAGTTTTTTATCCCTCTCCAATTACTGATCTGATCTAATTCGGTAATTCACAAACATACTTAGTAGCAAACAGCCAACCAGCAAAGCTGAAAGAGTAGTTGGGACCAAAAAAACAGAGGGGCAAAAAAGAGGCAGAAGAATTCTTACTTGTACAATATACCAGCACAACACAATTTTACCAGCACAACACAACACAGTTCAGACTATAAATCAATCAGCACAACTCAAACCAACTAGCACAACAAAATTCAGGCCAGCACAGCACAAATTTACCAGCATCAAGCCAGACAACAATTACCAGCAAAACAAACCAGTACCAGCACTTAAGGCAGAAAATATACTTAAATTTAATTAAGGCACTTAGATAAAGAGCCACTTAATTTAATTAGAAGTCCAATATACTTAGATAAATAAAAACTTTGCTGTCTAAGATGTCACAGGGATGCCACAGTTTATAAAAATGGGTATTGCACTTAAGGCAGAAGATATAAAGTGTATACCAAGATTGTAGCATAAATGGACGAAACTGATCCAAATCGAAATTTCCATCGTCGGGACCAAACCAGTCCTTCGTGCATACAAGCGACTCGAGGGTTTCAGCGACCATTGAAGCACGTAAATGGTCAGTTAGTCTACCTGCTGCACTAAAGGCAGACTCGGATGCAACAGTTGCGACAGGAACCGCCAAAAAATCTCTAGCCATCTTTGCTAAGGTGGGGTACTTTTCTGAGTTATTCTTCCACCACTTCAAAATATCAAAATTTTCATCTTCATCATCTACCACATTCTCTCTCAAGTACGTATCCAATTCTGAAACTTGAGGGCTCAAACTAAGATTTTCAGATTTGTATTTCTTGTATTGAGCATCAAGTTTTCTTTTACCGAGTACTCCGCTTTCTTCTTGGATGATCACACTACTTGTTCCACGCTCGATACGTGGTCTTGAACTCTTATATATCTCATAGAATTTTTTAAACCACGACTTAAGGAATTCCAACTTTGCTTCAACCACTTCTGTCTCATAAGCCTTGTTAAAGCAAAAACGTAAATACACCATCTTGTCTCGCGGATCTAGAATGTTTGCTAGAGTGAGAATCAAATTGAGATCTTTCCAATACTTGTCAAATTTTCTCTGCATCTCTACTGACACAGCCCATAACGTTCCATTATTTTTCACATCTTCATCAAACAATTGATCGCGAATACCCCAAACCTCATGAACATAGATATGCGAAATAGGACGTCTAACGGTCGAGAAAGTTTGTGTTGCCATAAAAAAGCTCTCCAAGAATTTCGCAAGTAATTCTGTCTCCTTCCACTCATCCAAAGTAGGAACATCCAACATTGTATTCTCTACAAACCTAGTTAATACATATTTATACTCTAAGGCTTGATTAATCATTTCAAAGGTTGAATTCCATCTAGTTGGACAATCCAAAATCAATCCCTTTCGAGTCTTTAATTTAAGCTCTGTCGAAATACCATTAAAATTTTGAAGCCTTGTTGGAGAGGAAGCAATGTAGCGCATTAACTCTCTAACTTTTTTCATGGCTGATTGTATAACATTCATGCCTTCTTGAACAAGGATATTTAGAATGTGGGCTGTGCACCTCATATGCATGTGTTTTCCTCGAAAATCTGTTTTTTCCCAAAGTTTTCTCTCTAAATGGGTTATTGCATTATCATTTGCTGAGCAATTATCTAGGGTTAACGTGAAAATCCTCCTTTCTAGCTTCCAATCTACCAATATTTGCTCAACCAGATTTGCAATTGCTTGGCCGGTATGAGGATAAGGCATTTGTTTGAATGCAATGATTTTCTTTTGGAGTTTGAAATCATTGTCAATGTAATGAGCGGTCAAACATAAATATCCCAAATTTACACTTGAGGTCCAAATATCACTTGTGAAGGACACTCTCGCGTCTATTTTGTCAAACTCTTTCAAAAACAACTCACTACCGTTCTTAAATACCTCAACACTATCATTTCTTAGGGTTTGACAGCCAACAGGTTTATATGCGGGATTGAGTGATCTCATTACAGGTTCCCAAAACCGAGTATCTATAACTGAATACGGTATCCCGGCATCGACAAAAAGAAAAGTAATAAGACTACGGGTCAACTCTGGATCGAACCTAAATGTAGAACACTCAAAAGGATCACTGACTAAAACCCCAACTATCCTCTGTCTTTCTTCTTTGTTGATACCCTCACATTTTTCTAAAATATGACGACGCATTTGTGTTGTACCTGATTTTTTCTTAGAAGGGAGGCTAGCTGCACAATTTCTGCAAACGACCTTGTTATCTCCCACGTCATCAAAATAGTTCCATACTATTGATCTTTTTCTTGAATGAGACCGTGTAACTTGGATTGTTGTTGTTGTTCGACTCTCGGATTCATCTCCAATAACAGCAACTGAGGCATCTGGTTGTGTCTCTGATTGTGACATTACCTACAAATACAAAAGTTTAATTCATAATAAATTTTAGATAAACTAAAATATCGTGTAACTTTAACATGTTAATTACAAAAACAAAAAATAACTAAAGGAAGTAATATCTGTTCAGTTAGAAATAGACTATTTTTGGTTGAAGTTGGACATTGATTGTTGGCACATTGATTGAGATCTCATTGAGAGACAAGTCATCTACAGAGACTTGAAGCATGATCATTCATTCATAACATCTGAAATTGATCATTCATTCATAACATCAGAAATTTGAAGCATGATCAATAATGCAGAGAGTCAGAGACGTACATGTTCCAACTTTCAACTGACATTTCTAATAGTTTCAGATTCAGCTGGACCCATATTATTTATCTTTTTCATCCTCTAAATAAATAAATAAATAAATTAGCATCTTCTCCCACTCCCAAGCAAAGCGGGAATCCATTTACATTTGTTAATCTCCACGATCGGAAAATGCAAAAAAACATTAATTAAATAAATGAAACTGTTTTGGGAAATTATATGCAGAAGAGACTATTGTAATTAGAAACATACCCATCATTTTTGTTTTCAAGAAAACAATCGCTAAACATCAGAAACATTAATTAATTGAAGAACTGAGATGAATAAATAAAGCAATCACTAGACAAATTAATAGGAGCAAATAGAAAACAAACACGCTATATAAACTCATTAATTCATTTTTCTCTGGAGATACTTAACCCCTTTGAGGCGGACGCCTATTATTTAAGCTTTTGTATACTTTATTATGATGTAAATTTGGGTATGCAAAACATGGCCCCGATGGTGGTGAATCACATGTGACAACAAGGATCATGAATTTGCAATCAATGACACATACTTGATTAAGTGAATTGCCAATAATGTGAGAATGAGAGCACACCTCTTGTTTATAATTGCAAAGGTCCCTCAACTTAGCCTCCAAAATTGCACCTGTACAATTAAATTTAAAGGGTTAAGAGTAAAAGAGTGATTATTTGTAAAAACAAAGAATTTGAGATAAGCCAGAAACCATAATCTCTCCTACACAACAGACTACACAATCATAATCTTTGGAAGATGCGATTTAAGTCTGAAACACGAATTCTGAAACATTTTCTCTGAAATTAATTTCACAAAAACGTTTGTACTATTAAATAACGTTTATACTCTGACAGCGAACCAGAAGATGTAACACGATTGAAATGAAACTGCAAGAAACGGAACCTAGAAAGCATTTATCAAAAAAGAGACCTAGGAAGCAAGAAACGACTAAACCCAACATTTTTTTTCAATAAAATCACCAATAACAATGTTTATACTACATATTTCAGAAAAAAAGGTAGAGAGATCTACCTGGTCAGTGGTCACACGCGAGAGAGAGAAAGAGAGAGCGAAACAACACACACGATGGAGAAGAGGCGAAAAAGGTTTGTGGTCGAGAGTTTGAGGAGAGAGAGAGAGGCAGGAGTGCTGCTCGACGGCTAGTCGGCGATGACAGGGAGAAAGAGAGAGCGAAACAACACGCGCGACGGCGATGATTCCGAGTTTCTGACCTATTCTTTGTTTGGGCAATGTCTATACAGTCCACATTATGATTTGGACATATCCGTATACAGTCCACCATATATTCAGAATTAGTCCATTTTATTTTAAAAAGTTGGATTGGGCTGAACTTGAACTTTAAGTTCGAAAATTGTCCATTCAATATTTGTCCAACAATATCCAGCCCAAATTTTCGTGGGTTGTCCAGTCCACTAGCAGCCCTAAGTGGAAGTTGGACCATTGCTTTTAAGGTTGCGAGAAAGAGAGAAATCTATTAGCATAAAAACATTTAAACATTTGTACTTTGAATTGTAGTACAAATAATTCAAATTTTAATCTTTTTGTTTAATTGCAAAAAATAAAAAAATATTTAGAAATTTCTAAAAAAATAGTGAAATTTTAACATTTTACAAAATTTTGATATGAAAAATATATTGAGATAACCTAAATAAAGAATTTCAACTCACGCAAAAACACATCTCACGTCAGCTTATATGTTGAACTTCGAAATGGATCTAAAAATAGAGAGCTGATATATCGATATCTTCATTGATACCTTCATCGATCTCAATAAGACATGTCCAGTTGAATTCAGTTTGCATGTTGTTTTTGTTATGATGCATGTTATTTTTTGTATTATGCATATAATTGATCGGACGCTCCACTGAAAACGAATGTCGCTACGCTCATCGATGCGAACTAGACGAATTCAGTTGCATTTATTTTGAAAAATTATTCTAGTTATTATGCATGTTGTTTTTGTCAGTGTGCATGTTGTTTTTTGTTATTATGCAAGTAATTAACATGTAAAATAATACAAATAGCATGCATAATAACAAAAACATCATGCATAATAACGGAAACATAATAAATCATAAGTAGAACAAAAAACATAATGAACTTAGCATATAAATCATAAGTATTTGACTGTTATGCATGTTATTAGATGCACAATAACAAAAATAACATGCATAATAACGAAAACAATATGCATCATAAGTAAAACAAATTTTCGTTGAAACTCAACTGGAAGTGTTCAGTGGGTATCGATAATGGTATCGAAGTTGAGATCTACGAAACATTTTCCCTAAAAATATGGCCCGTGTTATATAAAGGGCAATAATCACTATATTGAGAGCCGCATCACTTCTTTTTTATGTTACACCCAATTACCCGTTGATTAGTTCATCTTAATTTTGCCTAATAACTGGACTTTCTCTTAATTAAAAAGCTAGGTAGTTTCTCTAATAACTTCTTTTCATTTTTGCTCTACACCTTCACGTTGCTATTTTAACGAAGACACATTTAAAGGAAACAAATAAACACTTTGTTAATATTTTTAGACTTTTTGTTATTTGATTCATGAGTAAGTTATGATGTTTCTAGGAGCACCAAAATCTCTCATGTTCTTAACTCAAAAAATATTCTTAAACGTCTTTAAATTTTAATTTATCGTATGCTCAATAATTTCTTTATATCAAAATCTTTTAAAAGATCTTTCTATTTTAATTTTTTTTACTTGTTCTAAGTTTTCGAAAGTAATCTAGTTTTATGTAGAAATATTATTTTAGAGTTACTTTCAAAAATTAGAAACACATACTTAAAATTCTAAAAATATAAAAATGTCTCCTACAAGATTTTAATATAAATATAATTTTGAGCATGATAAATCAATTAAGATGTTTAAAAATATTTTTAGTTAAGAGCATAAGAGTCTTGATGCTCCTAGGAGACCGTAGTTTTACTCTTGATTCATCTTTTCACAAATTCATTTAGTAATCATTATGATAATTTCCATTAGCTACGCTCAACCTAAAATTGGTGATTAATTGACAATTTAATTAAGAGAAAATAGATTACGGCCAGCTCAAAACTTCTACTTTAGATCTGTGCTACTCTATAGTTCATTTTAAGAGATTTATCACTTCAAAATAAAAAACCCTCTATAATTTGAATAATTGCCACTATTAATGTATAATTTATCTTTTCGTAGAAATAAAAAATAAAATTAATCTAAATCTTTTAGACCTTAATCATCTAGCCAAGTAATAGAGCAAGCAATTTCAAGAACTAATTGAGCAAATCACAAGAAATAAGAGCAAAAGTGCTAGAGAGAGAGAGAGCAGTCGAGAACAAGTGAACACGCTATGTAACGTGGTTCGACCTATCAAAAGAAATTAGGCCTACGTCCACGGATCTCCCAGAATAAATCTTCTTTTCGAACTGTTTCACTATAATCAAGTATCTTTACAAAGGGGGCGGAGCCGATCTTTGACTTCTTCTAACACAAGTAAGTCAATCTTCTTCTCCTAAATCGATGCACGAGACAATACCTCAATACACCGCAACAAGGTCCGATTGACTACACAATCAAGGACAGGAATGCATCACTTGACAACACAAATGTGATGCATCAAAGACTAAACAATTAGCTAAAGTTTATGTTCTCGAATCGACAATAAGAGAATAGTAGCTATCATAATTGCTCTCTAGGTTAGGTAGTTGGAGGAGACTTGAATCATGCTCTCTTTAGTGCTCAATTGATGCTGAAAAGCTTGTGAGAATGTTTTGGATGATCTTATGGTTCATTTCTGCATCACTTATATAAGCTGAGCACTTCTTGGGATCTTGGATCTGTGAAAATACACCATAGCGTTACAGAATCCCCATAACGAGTTGAGAAGGTGTTATAACGCCTTGAGCATATTCTCTCTTTGCCCTTCTGCTGCAAACTTGTGGACCAGATCTTCAGCAACTCGTTATAACGCTTGGCTGAGGCGTTATAACGAATGGCAACTCGTTGTGACGCCTTGCTGGAGAGTTACAGTAACGCTTGTCTCGGGAAAATCCAGCATCTACTCCTTATCTCTCCTCCTGAGGCGTTATGACGCCTTGGACACTCGTTATAATGCCTTAGGGACCCGTTATAACGAGTCATCAAGCGTTATGGTTTGACCATGTTTGACACTGTCTTGAGCCTTGAAGCATTTTCTTGATGCTTTGACCATGTCTTGACTTGAGCAAGGCATGTTTGAGCATGTTTGACATTGGTTTGTATCTGTTTTAACCTGCATCTTCACCAAAACTCAATATGCAAGGTTAGTACTTTATGTGTTTTGCAAATTGTCAAACAAGAAATGAGTTTAATTCAACAAATAGTTCCTAATTTCATTTTCCTCTCGTTCCTAATTGCAATGTACAGAGGAACTATTCAATAATCCCTCTCCTCTCGTTCCTAGTTGGAATGTACAGAGGAACTATTCAATAGTCCCTCTACTCCCATTACTAATTGCAATGTACAAAGGGATCAGAGGCAACTGAAATTCTTGTACAGCACAATCATCCTCTCCCATGGCATGAAGAGCTGATCCGAGGTCACAATATGCATCTGCATATTCTGATTTGAGATAAATTGCTTCTTCTAGTGCCTTTTCAGCTGCACGGTACTCATTGACACCCAAAAGGGCACTCGACAATAGCTTATGGGCGCATAATGGCTTGGACAAAGTATGGTCGCTTCCCGATAGTGCTCACAAACATTCATAACCATTCCTTCTGCCTCCAAGGTTTTCCCGAGGTTAACATGAATCTGGTAGAGAATGTCTGATGTCTAGGACCCACCAAGCTCAGCTGCCTCCAATGCAAGGAGAAATTCCTCCTTTGTCTCAGCATGGCGACCAAGGGCACATAGTGAGTTCTCTGAGCTAACAAAATGAAGATGGATCTAACTTTTTCTCAGAGGCCAAGGGATTGGAGGAATAAGAAGATGGATCTGACAGTGAGGTCTTTGGGTCCTTGTTATTATAATACAAATGACAGTATGGGAAATACAAAAATACATCTGAGATATACAATAAATTTAATTAAAAACTAAATTATTAATGCATAAAATAATCTAATGGTGGCAGTTATTCAAATTATAGATGTTTTCTTATTTTGAGGTGACAAATCTCTTAAAAACGAACTATAGAGTGACACATCTAAATTAGAAGTTTGGAGTGGTATTAGATTAGGCAAATTCTGCTATGGATCAAAATTAATTTGGTTGTACTATTATTGATGCAAAATCAACTTGATTGCACAATTATTGATAACGATCAATAATTGTAATTGATTTGAGTTTAATTTTTTTTGTCCATAGCAGACTCACTCGATATCTAATTTCCCCATTATTTAAATGACTCACAAAAAAAAAACAAATTCTTACCATTCATAATAATTTAATTTTATTCGGTAATATTTTAAAACAATCAAATAAGATAAAATGTACGAATGTATTTTGGAATTTGCAATTATTTTATCCAAGCAGATTTTGCACACTCGCGTTGTGATAAATGAAATAGGTATGTGTGTGTCTCTATGTATTAATATTTTTTTTCTAAAATTTAACAATAATACTTGTAACAAATGATTATGAATATTTATGTATTTTTGTATGCGATATTGGACGTTGTAGTTCTAACTCTTTCGAATTAGTTGCCTCCGCGACTGTGCTAGGACTGTTTATCGAGTCGAGTTCGAGCGAGTAGACTCCAATTCGAAATCAACTCGATAGTTATTCGAGTTGAGCTGACTCGAGTAATCAAGTCACATTCGAGCTCAAATGCCAACTCGTACTTAACTCGGATTTTACTCGAGCCAACTCGCAACTCGCATTCAGCAACTTAAATAACTCAACTCGTACTAATTCAATTTGCAACTCATAATAAGTTTAAGTTAAAATAGCAACTCAATTCGGAAGGCCCAAATGACTTAAACTGAACAATGTGGTAATTAAGTTCAGAAGGTCCTTATACGAAGACCCATATACGAGCCGAGAATTCGAATCACTGAGCGAGTCGTACCTGACTTGAACTCAACTCAAATAGTACTCGAGTTGGATTTGATTGAGTTGAATCTGAGTGAGTTTATCCGGACTGTTATCCGAGCGAGTTGTGAGCGAGTCACGAGCCGCGAGTTATTTGCCCAGATTGACTGTGCTCCATTTTATCGCAATTAAAAAGTATAAACGATTGATTCTGCATACACGGCTTGATCTCTTAACGCACTACAAACAATAATTAAGGATCCATCGATCTTATTTTATTTATTTTATTTAGTTAATTTATATATCACATAATTTCATTATTAAAAATTGATTTGTAGAATTATTTATTTTCTTTAAAGCTCTCAATTAATTAATTACTAAAAAGATATTCCAACAGATGTTATTCTCGTTTTATTTTTAAAATTGGGTACTATAGTTGAATGTTATTAAGTTATTTGGTAAATTGTTGGAACGAAAACATGGGCACTATAATACGAATTGATTAATATTTTTTTTTTCAGATATCGAATCTGATTGTTTTGTTGTATATCTACGGTTGAATCGTTCTAACTCCTTGTTTTTCACACACTTATTCAGGTTTCACATGAATTGTTTATTTGGTTATTAAAGTTAATAATGTGTTTATATTAAGAGTTAGGCTATGGTACTTATAAGTACGGAGTTATATCGTGCTTACGATTCATATTATGAATTTCAAAATGCAAATAACCGATTCGAACCGTTGAAAAGATTGTCTACTTAGAGATAAAAAAAATTACTTTTTATTTATTTTTCTATTTTATCAGATGGGTGTATAATTCATTAAATTTGAGATGCTGGTAAATCGTTAGATCAATAAAATTTCACCCATCTTTTAAATTTGAAAAAAATTCCCCAAAAAATAATTTTTTTTATCCCTAAGTAAATTTTAGTATGGACAATATGTTAATGATTCGGATTAATCATTTGAATTTTGAAATTCGAGATATGAGTCGTAAGAATGATAGAACCCCGTGCATATGTAAGTATTATAACCTAACTCTTATTTCAAAGTGAGCTGATATACAAATACGCTTATCGATACCTCATTGATACGCGCATCGTTATACATGTTATAAGAGTTGTTATACATATTAAACATGTCGCTATGTGATAGGCCATTTTGCCAATAGTCCAATTACTGAAGCGCACAAGAAATCCAAATTTCTCGGAGGCCCAGAAGCCTATAACCAATACCGAATCAATTTATGGATATAAAAGGTGCCTCCCGAAATAGACCTCACCGTAACAAAAATAACTTGCCTGAAATAGCTGCTCTGACCCAAAAACAGCTCCCGAATTGGACCATCCCTTACTATAACGATTAGAACACATCTCCACTATGTCACGTCCTAATAACCACCCACGATCGGTACCAACAGCCAACCGACAATACCGAGGTATATATACATCTTCTCACACTACGTAGGGGCATCAAGTCCCAAACACCACAGACTACGGACTACACAGATTCCACCACACAGAGAAAGACAGTTAAACACGCCGTTTAATTGTCCTCCACCCACATCAACTTAAAATCACCTACGAACTATCTCCCGAATAGGCCGTATCACTATGCATGCTATTTTGTACTGAAAATCAATTATGCACGTTAGACGAGTAATTATGCATGTTAAACTAAAGAAACAAATGTCGATACACTTAACATGCATAACAATTTGTCTAACATGCATAATTATTCTTCAGTACAAAAATAACACGCATAACGACTCATCTAACATGAATAACAAATCGTTTAATATGCATAACAACGAGTGTATCTACGAGATATCAATTCAGCGAATCGCTGAAATATTTTCCTGTAATAAAATTATAGTTGCTTAGTTGATGACAGAAAGGCATATGGCAATTAGTCCTGGTTACCAAAGCTGTTACGCCAACCAACAATTGTGCACTAATTGTCTGCCTTGAGGCAATTAATTACCATACACAAAATACAGTATTTGTTCAATTGTTCCCAAATTGATAGGATGTTAAAATAAGAAGTTTTTAATTGGGGGCAGAATCAGAATTGAGAAAAATAATCCTCCTCGGCCCTCGATTTAGTATTTTGAGCAGCGCCGAATGAAGTTTTTGGATGTTTTGCTGCAGCCACAGACGACCATAGGGAATCCCTTTGGTTGTCGATATATGTTTTTTTTATCGTTCACATTATTTTTCAGTCAATCATGAATATAAAGGAACATACTTTTGAAGTTCTTAGGAGATGCACTTGAAAAACTAGTGAAATTCCTAAGCCTTTGCCAAAATCAAACTCACTAATATAACACTGAAACAAATTCCTTAACAAAACCTGATAAATCATACTTAGTTACATGGAGCCGTCAGAAAATAAGCATGGTTATGATCCCTGTACAGTTAACATAATACCACAACACAAAAGTACAAAACTAGAATCTGACCGCATATACTTTCAAAAAAACATAAAGGTTATATGAAAGATCGGCAATCACACAAAACAGCAAAAGTCGCCCATAAAAAAAACACTCACCAATCCTTCAAAAGCTCGCCTGCTACATCTTTATAGCTCACCTTTTTCTTTGGTGTACTGATGCTTGACCCTGCTTGAGCTGGCATTTTCTCAGTCACAGCCTTGGTTTCTTTACCAGAGCTGGTACCAGTTTCCTCTTTTCTCTGGCTTAGGCTGGGAATCATATCAAGTAGCATAGCATGAATTGGATCCACCATCTGTTCCAATTTATTGACACATTTACCATTATTTTCTTTAATTTCCTCATCATGTGGTTCGTCAAATATATCTCCCTTTGTAATCTCATCGTTCAGGCTATTTGTTTTTTCATTTTCTAAATACACTGACTCATCTTTGAATTTGACAAACTGCGCACCAACTGTGGGTTCCTGGTCCTCCCTTGATTTCACTTGTGATTCTGGTTCTTTATCCTTCCTTGGCTTCACTTCTGATTCTGATTCTGATTCTGTTTCTGACTTCAATTCTACTAAATCAGATTTTTCTTGATCTATTTTTGCACGCCGAGTCCCAATTCTGGCACGTGCTCTTGTTGGGACTGGTTTAGAAGCTTTTTTGGTTTTTCTCGACCTCGTGACCTCTGGTTGGCGGCCTCTTTTCCTCTTTGTGTTTGTATCCAGAGAAATGGGGGCAGTTGGGTCATTATGATCACTTGTATCCATTGGAGGCTTTGGTTCTTCCTCCCTGAGATGAAATATAAATGGATGTTAAACACAACAATTACACAGTTAAGATCTGTCAATTTGATTAAAACAATTCAAAAGGTTTGGCATTAAGATTTACCTTTCCTCAACCTCAATTTCCTCAAACGTAATTGGCTTCAAATTGTAGGCATCCTCGGGTAACCTTGACTGGTTCGCTACAGAATCATCAAGCCACTCATGTGTTACTACTTTAACCCTTTTGTAATGCACCAGCTGCCGCTTACCAGTTGGAACACTAAGTTGAAAACATAAAGGAAAACAATAAGCAATATAAAAAAGAAGTAACAAACATGATAGGGTATTGCAGTGCCAGAAAAATCACATGCATCAATAGATACAGCGGATAGAGTTGAACTAAACCTGTTGTATACTGCATCAAAATTATATGACCCAGCAAGAGAATAAACAACCAAATGGGTAGCAAGTGTAAGACAAGTACAAACTTCACCCCCATGCATGGTCACCTCAAGCTCGAATCTCCTCAACACAATATCTGATATTACATTGTAATCATGATTCCTTCAAGAATAACACAACAAGGTCATCAGAAAGGGGAAAAAGGGACCTTGCACACTAGAAGGTAAGAATGAAAAGGAATATATGAGATGTACTTGAGAGCTGTAGGTTTGTAGAAATAAATCTGACAACCCTGAAAGAAACAGAACTTCTGTTCTGCACAATATTTTTTTCCGTAATACTGCAGTTTGTCCGCGGTTTTCAGTTCAGAGATATTGCTGAAAATCTTTAAAAATAAAAATAAAAAGACAAAGAAGAATAATGCGTAAAATATTAGTATAGATTATAGAATTATTCTTTCCAAAATGGAAGTACTTTGATATCCACAGTTTCAGACTTTCAGTGAAGAGAATATATATATATATATGAGCAAGGCAAAAATAATATGCATAGTACATTCCATTTCGTACTATGCGACTATATATATTTAATTTGCTCAATAAATTGATATTTAAGTTGCTCAATAAATTTTTCATATCAAAATCTTGTAAGAAATCAAATTTCGTGATTTTTAGAGCTTTCTTGTTATTTTTTAAATATTTTTAAAAACAGCTCAGAAATGACACTTTTGTAGTATTAAATCTGGACTGTTTTTAAAAAATATTTAAAGAAATAGCAAGAAAGCTATAAAAATCACAAAATTTGATTTCCTACAATATTTTGATATGAAGAATTTATTGAGCAACTTAAATCTCTATTTATTGAGCTACATATATATATGCATAGTACGGAAAGTGTTGTACTATGCATATTATTTTAGCCTCCTTTTTTTGTAGCCTCTGATAGCCTCCACCATCAAAACCAATGACAATGGTCGATCTAGACCGTTGAAAACATTCTTCATACTAACATAGACTTGAAGACCAAATTTTACAAATTTTTTTTATTTTTTTACTATTTTATCGAATGGGTTGAAAATCCGAGTCTGTAGATAGTTAGATAAATAAATTTTGAGCCCCTCCGATA